>CM076580.1:426633743-427153795 GCA_034641835.2 Pinus albicaulis | reverse complement strand
AAGAATTGAACTGTTTCATGTGAGGTTCATATCCCAACATACCAAGATTGACATATTATTTGACAGTGGGTCACAAGAAAACTTAATATCTGAAGACTTGGTCAAGAAACTTAACCTTGAGACCATACCATATCAAAAACCATATCCATTGGGTTGGATTTGTAAGGATGCAAATTTACAGGTTTCAAAGAAATGTATATTATGGTTTGCAATCACTGCAAATTTTGTTGACACAGTTGAATTAGATGTGGTTCCACTTGACATAACATGTATTGTGTTGGGGAGTCCTTACTTGTATGACAGGAAAGCGATCTTCCATCACCATGAGAACAAATATCATTTATTCAAAGATGGAAAGGATTACATTTCTAGAGCACATCGCAAGAAGACAAAAATTTCTATGGTAAATGTTGGACAGGTAAAGAAGCTGGTGAATTCAAGTAAGAATTTTGTTCTTCTAATGATTAATCCTAAAGCTGATGTTAATCATGAATCATTTGAGGGATGTGATCCAAAGTTGAAATCAGATTTATATGATGTATTTGATGCATATCATGAGATTTTTGAGGAGCCAACGTGACTACCTCCAAAAAGAGAGGTTCAACATGAGATTCAGTTGCAGCAATATTGTCCTCTTCCAAACATAGATATGTATCGCATGTTGATAATGGAGAATGTTGAAATAAAGAGGCAAATAAAAAATATGTTGGAAAAAGGAATCATAAGGCCAAGCACCTCTCCATGTGGTTCATCCATAGTCTTGATACCAAAGAAAGATGGGACTTGGCACATGTGTGTAGACTTCAGATCTTTGAACAACATTACGGTAAATAATTGTTACCCTCTCCCAAGAATAGATGATTTGCTTGATCAGCTGAAAGAAGAAAAGTTTCTCACTAAGTTATATTTATGAAGTGGATATCATCAAGTAAGAATTGCAGAAAGTGATATATGGAAAACTGTATTCAAAGCCAAACAAGGACTCTTTGAGTGGCTAGTTATGCCATTTGGTTTTTGTAATGCACCGACAACTTTCATGCGTGTTATGGATAGTGTTTAGTGTCCATTCCTTGATGAATTTGTGATTGTGTACTTAGATGACATATTGATTTTCGGAAAAACAAGAGAAGAACATGTCTTGCATGTGAATAGAGTGCTTGATACTTTGAATAAAGACAAATTGTTTCTTAAGATGTCAAAGTGTGAGTTTGGAAAGACTTGTTTTGTCTATTTGGGAAATATTGTAGGAGGAGGATAGTTGCGAATTGATCCTTCTAAAGTGGAAGCCATTTTGAATTGGCCCACACCCAAAATAGTAACCGAGGTAAGAAGTTTCTTAGGTGCAACTCAGTATTGGAGAAAGTTTATTGCTAAATTTTCTGCCATCGTAGCTCCTATGCATGCACTAACAAGTGTGAAGAAAGGCTTCCAATGGGGAGGCAAACAACAGAAAGCTTTTGAAGCTTTAAAAGAAAATATTAGTTCAGCTCTAGTCCTTGCATTACCTAATTTGAGACAACCATTTGAGATACAAACCGATGCTAGTGATTATGCCATGGGTGCAGTTCTTTTGCAACATGGTAAGCCTATCGCTTTTCATTCTGAAACATTTAATGGTGTTGTGATAAATTATACTACATATTACAAAGAAATATATGTGTTGGCAAAAAGTGTCAAGAAGTGGAAACACTACTTGATGGGTAAAGAGACTATTGTGCATACTGATCACCAACCATTACAGTACTTGTAGTCACAAACAAAATTGCAGTAATCAAGACATTTCAGGTGGATGGGATTTCTTCAACAGTTTCACTTGGTTATAAGGTACAAGAAAGGTATTTTCAATAAATTTGTTGATATGCTTTCAAGACCAGTCATTAGTACATCTACTTTACTAAAAAATGATTCTATTGTACATGAGAGTTACATAGAACAATATGCACATGACATTGATTTTCAAGATGTGTATGCTAGTTTAAGTGAAGGGAATCAAGTTGAATAAAAATATTATCACATGCATAATAATTTGTTGTTTCATTTGGGAAAGATATGTATACCACAAGGAGAGAGGCTAAGTGTCATGAGAGAAGCTCATTCATCTCTTATTGCTAGAGACTTTGGGGTAAGAAAAACAGTGGCGCATCTATAGAGGTATTATTATTTGCCTCGCATGATAGATAGTGTGTCAATTTTTACAAGAGGTTGTTCTATGTGTGCAACAAGTAAGCCTAGTAATAGGAAGCTTGGGTTGTACACGCCACTACCGATACCATCAATGCCATGGGAGAGTGTCTCCATGAAAATTTTTGGATGTCTACCTATGTCAAGAAAACAACATGTTTATGTTTATGTAGTTGTGGATATATTCAGTAAAATGTGTATACTTATGCCTTGTAAGAAAACCATTACTGCTGAACAATCTACTGAACTTTATTTTCAACTTGTTTGGGTTCATTTTGGATTGCTGAATTCTATTGTTAGTGACAGGGATTCCAGATTCGTTGGGAGTTTTTGGTCCAATCTATGGAGTATGATGCACAAAAAGTTGAAAAAGAGTACTGATTTTCATCTGAAAACTGATGGAAAAACTGAGGTGGTGAAAAAAACTGTTGTGCATCTATTGAGAGGATATTGCAGCAAACATCCTAAGTTTTGGGATGAGCAACTGCATTACATTCAACATGCTTACAACCAGGCAAAGAACTCTTCAAATCAAACATCACCTTTTTAAGTATGCTTTGGGTATTTGCCAAAATCGCCATTGGACTTCATCTTTGGGAAGGATGTTGCAATTTATGGCCATATTGATATTGAAAATGCTCGAAAGTTCATTGAGAAAATTCAGATTATACATCAACAAGTTCAAGAACAAATTGAGAAAAGTCAAAGAAAATACAAAGAGAGGCATGACAAACATAGAGTTGATCAGAAGTTTCAAGAGGGAGAGGAGGTATGGTTGCACATTAGCAAAGAAAGGATGCAAGGGGAAGGTAAAAATATCAAACCCATTCACTATGGTCCATTCAAGATCATAAATCAAGTTGGTAATAATGCATTTGAATTTGACTTGCCTTCATATATGAAAATTTGTTCAATTGTTAATGTTGAAAACTTACGTTTGTATGAGCCACCTTTGATCGATGATCAAGGAAGTGATGTTTAGCTACCTTCTATTGAATATTTCTCACTAGAATTTCTAGATGAGCTCAAGGAAGATACAATTCTTGACACGAGGACAAGAGCATCCAAGAGGGGAAGTGTTGACTACCTTCAAGTTGGGCTCAAAGGCACTAAACCAAGCAAGCCAAAGTGGATGGAGGTTGGAAATGTGAGGGAGTTTTACCCTCATATACTGAACAGGTAATCAAGTCTTTTGGGGTCCAAAAGCTTCCCAATGGGGAGGAGTGATCAGGAGTTCATAATTTTTTCTCAAAATTAAAAGTTACGGGATTGGTTTAAAACTAGGATAGTTGTGTATATCTCCTCTTCCTAATTTTGGCGCTGTGAATGGTTCAAAAAATTGATGTCGTATGAGGGAGATATTGCGCTATGATCTAAATCCCAATCAGGTAAAATTGCGACAGGTTTGACTGGGATGCTTAGTCAGCAGGGTGGATGTATAATGAAAAAAAAGGAATATTCCAAAGAATATTCCTTTTCTTCGGGCCAATCAATGGATGACGAGTGACACCGTTCTATTTATCGAATGAGATTGTACATTGTTTTATGGGCCAATTGGAAGGTGCCACGTGGCTAGCCCTGAGGCTGCCACATGGCCCTTAAACCACTGTGTAAAATTATTGTGGAGGCTACAGGAGTCGAACCCTAGACCACTGATAAAGCACGCGCCCGTCTAACTGCTCGAGCCACACATGATTCTTAACCTCTATAGCTGTCGGCTTTTATTTATGCTATAATACATTTAAGTGTGGGGGTTGGGGACCTCCATGGTCCCAACCTGCCAGTGGTCCCCACGATCGTGGTCACATTACAACATGTAAACATAACAAGAAAATTCATAACCAACAGTCTCTGTAACCATTTCCGTTATGTTGTCACATGGCTATGTTTTAAACATTAAACTCTTCGGTTACAACCTTTGACAGTTCAAACACTATGGTTTAAACCTTATCCACAGTTAACACCATGGTTTCCACCTGTGGTTCTGTCGACCATCACAGTTAGGTCGCGTGGTTTGGGTTGGCATGTGGCCACCCAACCACTAACCATTAAATTTGACGGTTAATTCTGGCGGGATTTATGGAGCACACCTAAATTTGGGCGGAGTTGGCTATTTAGACTCTAGTTAAGTGGATTCCTCCACATTTAGTGGATTTTTTCTTGGTGTAACTGGGAAAATGAGTAGGAGACCTAATTTTTGCCCATTCAGAGTGAATGAAGACTCATTCTAGACTAATTGTAGCATTCTGGAGCTATTGGTGTAGAGAAAATAACCATTAGATGCCTATAAATACATGTATTTGTGAAATTTATAGCATAATGAAAGATGGACATGCCATTGGGAGCTGGACCAGCAGATGTAGCCCAGGAGGGGTGAACTGCTTCATCATGCCTATTGTGTTAGTGTTATGTGCTGACTTATTTCTCTGTTTTATGCTATTATTCAGTGTTATTTGTGCTTATTTCATGCTTCTAATTCACTAAAATCATCTACAATTCATGGTTAAAATCCTCAATCCTTAAGAAAACTAATGAGATAAGTATGCACATGTTTATAATCTAAAAAGACACTTAGCAAAACAAAACTAATACATTCCTTTCATATCAGTTAATGGTGATGTTTTTTCCTCTATGTTAATGTTTTTTGTCTTTCATGCTATACATCAATTTATCTGATTGTAAAACATAAAATTTAGATTAAGATTTTCCGAGAGAGCACCTTAATTCTAGCTATGTTTACTATCTTAATGTTTTATTCTGAAGTATAGTTAAATAATTCTTAATTTCTCTTTAGTTATTACTGAACTCACTGCCTTCCTTCATTTCATATTCACACTACCAATAAGATCCAGTCTGCATAGTTAACTTGCCCTATGAATGCCCTAAAAAATTTGATGCAAAATCCATCCTTTTATGACTCCATAGCCCAATGGATTAAGTTTCACACCTCTATCTATCTAACCACATAATCAATCAAAACAAACAACCCTCATAATTTCTATAACTAGACTAATATCAACATTTATAACCATCAAGTTAGATCATAAAAAACAAAGAGAGCCCTCTCTGAATCTAGGAAGGCTAGGTCCTTCAATCCAAATCAGTTTGATGATGTCCTCTATCGTTCATTCTTGCCAATCTTATAGATTATAGGGCCACAACACCTGGTGTAAATTGGTCGACATGTGCTCTTCATGTGATATGAAATTATAGGGAATGGTGTACCTCGTGAATGAGTAACACCGGTTATGCCTCAAACAATTCTTGGCACTCTATGTTGGATGTATCTATGCCTATGAAAAAGGGGTGAGTTCCTCCATATTTATTTAATTGATTATGTGTGGGTTTGATATCACACCCAAACCCATGCGCAGAATAACGAGCTCAAGAAACTACTTAAGGGAGGAATTCTTAGGAGATTGAGTTTAGAACTCAAAGAATAATCAACTTACGGATAGAATTGAAAGAGCCTAGCATCAAAGTTGTATTTAAAGATGCGAAAGAAAGACTCGAAATATGAGAAGAATTTCGAGAGGAAGAAGGACAAATATGTGTGAGAGGTTGTTGAAGATCGAGGGAGAGGTGCGGGAGAGAAGTAACGGTCAATAGGTTGGTTCTGAGTTGAACATTCTGTTGATGTGAGGACCAACACTTAGAAAAAATTTAGTGAAGAGAGAAGAAACTAAAATAGAAGTATGAAGAGAAGTTTAAGTCAGGACAAAGCCTAGTCGGGGTGCGGAGATGAGTTAATTTGTAGCATGGCTCTCAACCCCCGACTGCCCAAACCAAGAAAATTTTAAGGGTGATGTGACCTCCTTACCTCACCCATAATGTCATCCGCTAACTTGGGGTGGAACCTGTCAAAGATAAACTGGAACTTACGGTTGGATCCATAGTCAACCCTGGAAGAGTAGCATTATATTCAAGCCTGAAACGTGTTTGGAATTTTAGAAGGAAAGAAAAAACCCTGACCCTAACTAGCACATAAACCCTTGTTCCATTAAATTTTTGTTATATTTATATAATTTGGGAATAAATATAAAAAGGTACCATTGAATAGAGTTGTCGATTTTTAATACGTTTAACAAGACATCCATCATGCCGCAACTACATCAAAGTGGTATCAGAGCACATAAACTCTTTGGGAATAGTAAACACAATGAAAGAGTAGGAAGTTATAAGAGACAAAAGCCTTAGAAATATTTCTCGAGAAGAGGCACAAAATTTGAAGAAGGTTGCTCATGGAAGGAAGAGGAGAAGTCCAAGGAAACCCGAGGAAGCTTTAGGAACCGAAGAAGAAAATATAAATCAAGGATATACAACTAAGAAGGAAGAACTCAACAAGAGACCGCAGTGGAAGTGAGTCAAGGAGAAAAGAATAAGACTCTTGATAGGAAGTACATAGACAAAAGGAGGAGCTAAGGATACACACTGGATGGAACAATATAGAGAAAATAATTCATAGCAAGGAGTGTAGATGTACAAGGAATAAGAAACCCCAACCAAGTGTAGAGCTAGAAGAGATACTAAGTTCTAAGAAAAGTGGAGGAACCATATCAAGTAACTAGTCATTAAGTTTATTTAATTTTAGTAAGAAAGTTCATATTTGTATGGTGTATGGTGGATGGAATAGATACAACCAACAAGATTTGTAGAGAACTAACAGAGTTCTCATAGGAAGTGGTAGAGAACCCTTGCGGTAAGAAAATTTGCAGCAAAAGAAGAAAACTATGTTCTAGTTATAGAATGAAGGCGATAAAGGATATCCTCAAGAGGAGAGAATCAATGGATTTATCAAGAAGTGAGTCAGGTAAAACATACAGAAAGGAGCACGGTGTGCTTATGAGGTTACAAATGAGGGAACGATAGGAATACCAATAGCCCAAGTTCACGTGAGGTGTTTAAGAACAAGTGAGGTAAGACTTCTTGGAAAGCCAGGTTCCAACTCACAAGGGAGCATTGAGAAGCTCAAGAAGATGACCACTGATGGTCATATGAAGGGTTTGGGGAAAAGGAACAAGAAGGAACGGAGATATGCCAATGAAGAAATACATAAGAAGGATATCAAAGTAAAATTAATCAGGAGAAGGAAGGTAAAGGAAGCATAGTTTGATAGATAGATAGATGAGTTGATGGCAAGACTTAAGAAAGTAAGTATGCTACTATAAGAGAGGGATAAGGAAGACTAGAAACATATATTGTATGTGAGAAGGGAGAGCTTTAAGGAGGAAGATCCCTTAGAATATAGGGAAGACTATGAAGAACCTAATGAATGCTTCATTGAGAAAGTAAGAGGACAGAGTAGCTAAGCTTAATATTAGACATGTTCACACTTGTGAACCAAATCCTAGGAGACATCCTCAGAGAAGACAATGAGAATAAATTGTTGTAAAGTCTCATGGACTGTATGCACAGTCTAGAGAAAATGAGGGAGCTACAAATAGAGAATGGTTATGAGAATCCAAGTGAAATACTCATGATAAATCAAAAGGAAAAGGTGATAGAGGAACAAATGGAAAAGGCACTAGGTGAGGCTAGAAGGCATTTTTTTTTTTAAAGCTAGTGAATTTTATTTGAGTGTAGGTTTTGCAGGGGAGGAGAATGGATAATTAGTCTAAAAGGAGAAAAATATAACCGAGTTTCTCCAAGAAAACACAATTCACAGAAAAAATAGTCAGCAATCCTCAAGTCAGGATGAGGCTACTTCTCAAAGAAACAATCAAGGAGCAATAAAAATTTTCCTTGCAGAAAGAAAAGGAGTAATGACCTGCAAGCAGTTGTTAAGAGTTCCCATGGCACATAGTAGCCATGTAGGAGATGGGGGATAGAACCAATTATATTATGACAAGGAAGGAGGAAGATTACCCCTTAGGTGTTATTAAGGAGGATATTTTGAAGTAAATGTATCCATGGGAGAGCAGATGCAAAAAGAACTTTTAGATCAAGGATGGAAAAACCAACATTTTGATGCCATGTTGATTGAGTATTGGTTAATCAATCCAATTTCTAAAGATTGGCTTGGACATTACTACATTGAGTATGAAATTAAGAGGCCTTGGGTGTTAATATTATTGTTTCAATTAATGAGTTTGGTTCAAAAATGATAATTGTGGACATTGGTACCCAAAAATTTGTGCAATCAATAGAATAATGAGGGATAGTTTTCAAGTCGAGTGCCCAAGATGAAGATTGCAAGTAGAGGAGAATATGTAGTTAATTGTAAAGGAAAATATCAACCAATTGGAGGTGATATGAGAGAAGGATTATCTCTCACAAGGTAGACAAGTGTTTTAAAGATCCTGGAGAAGGTGTTGGATAGTGGGATGACAACCAAGGCCATAAAGTATTTACAAAGACAAGTGATCAATAACCATTGTTTGTCCCTGTAGGAAGATGGGATGCACGTGCAGATTGGTAAGGTATGGATGCTTATTTGAAAAAGTGTCCAAGGAAGAGCACAGTGGATTGAAGAAAGTAGAAGAATTGAGTTGATTCTAAAAGTTTGTTTCCATAAGGAAAGTGGACAAAAAAACAAAGTGTGGAATCATGGAAAGCCTAGAACATTAGCAGATAAGCAAGACCATAGACAAGCATAGGATGTAGACTTATATAAATGAGAAGAAATCCAAAAATATGGAGCCAAAGATGATTCTCATTCTCCAAGGAATGAAATACGAATTGAGAAGGAAAATATAGCTTGAAGGATTGCAAAATATTGCTCACTAGTCAAAAATACTACACTAGATGGAGAACTTATGAGGAAGACCTCATAGTTGGAAAGAAAAACAAAAAGAAAAAGAAGATCAGAAACATAAAATGGTTAGCTAAAGAGGTTGGGTTTAGCATGAGTTGGAAATTGAGTTGAAGAAGTTGGATATGTTACTGAAGAAGATACTTGAGTTTTGGTAGAAAAGAAGAAAAGAGGCATCCAATGATGGCATGTAGTGGACTGCAGAATATTTCATCAACAAGAGAAGGGAACAACAATAACAAAAAAAGACGTGGTACGTGGAAAATTTGAAACCTATAGTAGAACCACAATGGAGACAAGTATATGGAAAACAACGAATGGATAGGATGCTACAATGTAAAATATGGGATCTAAGAGAATTGAAAACAACATCAAGCCAATAAGGCAAACAAAGTGGTCAGCTGAAAAATAAATTTTGGGACCCTAGAGGACTCAGGAGATTGAAGAAATTTGACTAAGATGTCAAAATTTTCCAGTAGGGGAGTATGATGTAGGTGCATCAACCCAAGGCAATCCATCTTGTTGCCTTAACTCAAAGGGACCATAGAATTTTTCCGAAATAAATTTGTATAAAATGGAAACTTAAGAATTATAATGTAATTCTAGGTGTCCTGATTCTAGAAGGAATTTGGTACTTTTGGGTTGTTAGTCTATTGTAGCGAGCTAGTGATTTATGGCCAAATGGGCATTTATAAATTTTCTCAGTGCCAAATTCAGGTACTATGTATATTTGGGCATATCTGCGAAAAAAAATATTTTTTTAGTATATTTCACAACATATGCGGAATTATAAAAACAATAACACATAGAGTAGACGGTTGGGTTTGGTCTAGTATGATTTGATAGATAGATATCTTTATGCAAGAGGGTGCTAGAAGAGAACCTGTGAATGCATGAAGTGCATCTCAGTTGGAGTGTGAAGCCTCTAACAATTGTGTGTAACAGATCACCCCCTCTGTGTATAATTACTGTTATGAAATATAATTCAAATTTGATTTGTCTCTGGAGTAAAAAATTTTGCATGTGCTTTTTGTTTGATTTTCAATTACTAGGAATAGTGTACCCCGTGAATTAGTAATTCATACTATTCCTCAATAAATTTTTGGTACTCTCTCTTGGATGTATGTAAGCCTATGAAAAATGGGCGAGTGCCTCCATATTTATTTAATCGATTTTGTGTGGGTCTTATTTCATGTCCAATCCCATGCATGGAATAACAAGCTTAAGATAGTGCTGGAAGGAGGAATTCTTGGGAGATTGGGTTTAGAACTTGAAGAAGAATCATCTCATGGCACAAAATTGAAAGATCCCATCATCGAAGCTCTATCTAAAGTGGGGAAGGAAAGACTCATCATTAGAGAAGAATTTCCATAAGTGTTACACCATTTTTTGGTCATCTAACCTTTCATCATTAGATGGACCCAAGTACACCATGTAAGACCAGTTTTACCCCAAGTAAAACTGCTTTCACTATGTTAATTAAGAAACCCCAAAAGGGAATATTAAACAAACCCATATTTGTTTGATTTTCCCCAAGGAATAATTAATTAAACCATAATTTAATTATTATTCCTAGTCATGTTTAACCCAAAAACAAAGAAATTAATGAGATAAACCCATAGTTATCTTATTATTTTCTAGGAATAATTATTTAAATTTTATTTAGATAATATTCCTTGTTAAATATGACCAAATCAACCACCATTAATTAAATAAATCATTATTTATTTTATTATATCCCAACCACTTCCTTAAAAAGATAAATAAACCATTTATTTATTTATTCTTCACTAATCAAGGGATTTGACCCAAGTCAAACACCCTTTCCCTCCAACAAATAATAATAAAATATTCCGTGGAGGTGGATCTAGATTTGATTAACATTATTTTAATCATGCACCAAGATCTAGAATGACCCAATATTTTGTTATAAATAGGAGGGTTTTCCCCATCATTGTTCACCTTTTGTTGCCTACTAGATCACTCTGGATCTATACACTTGGTCTCATTCCTACCATTTGCTCCCATTGAGCTCTATCTTCTACATTGGGTTTTCTACATCTACAAGAGAGAGAAAGCTTAGATCTGAAGTGCCGAGGACTACAAAGAACCCATCCCATTGAGGAGATCTGGATACACCTTCTTGTTTCCTCCCAGGTGCCCTGTAATATAAAAATTCATTCAAAAATCGTGTTCTTGTCTTGTCTGTTGGATGCATGGAGCAAACTCTTTACTTTACTGCTTAATGTCTTTCCATTTATAGATCTGTTTGTTGCAGCATTTTTACTACTAATCGCAGATCTGAAGATGTTTGGCAGCCTCTATTGTTGTTAGGGCTATTAGTTATGCGTAGCTAAAGTGGTTCTTTTTCGTACACTTCGACGAGGAATTCATACTAACAAATGGCGACTCCACACGGGTTTTAAATTACGACCGCTGTCGTTTTTCATATTCCTGCATATCCAGCTACTTCAGGCCCTAGGGCTTCTTTTTTAGCTGCTTAGTTTTTCTCTTTTCATGTCATTTTTCTCACATAAAACCCTAAAAACCTAAAATTTCTAACTTCCGTGTGTTTCTCGCCCTATTGCGCAGGTAAGCGACACCACGAATCGAGACTTTAAACTTTTCTCAAAATCTCGCCGTCGAGACAACCGCCAACAGTAATGATGGCCCTTAAACCGCACCGGACCTCCAGTCGCACTTTAGCTCATTTTCTCGCGACCGCACTCGCATCGAGTCGAAACTCGCGACCGCCTTTTTTCCGCATTTTTTCGCAATTTTTCCGGCCCCCCCCCCGCCGCAGCCTTCCGTCGTGTCTTCCACCGGCTCCCCCCCCCGCCGACCAAGATCTCGATCCGTTTCACTACCTGCGGGAACCCGTGCCCCTTAAGGCTTTAGTACCCTCCACTTTTTGTGGAAGAGTTTTAGCTGTTTTCAGCCGTCGGTTTCAGAGCTTCAGCCCCCTCTTTTCCAGATCTGCTACCTCCCTTTCAGATCCATTGAAATCAGCCTCTTTTCCTTTCAAATCACCTCTTGTCATTTTTTTTGGACCTCCTTCTGACGGCCTCCGCCTCACCCCCTCCAGTTTTTGACCTCCTTTGACGGCCTCCGCCTCACCCCCTCCGGTTTTTGCTGATTTCCTTCCCTTTTCCAGCCACCTTGCCTCTGTCTCTTGGCTGTGATCTGCACCCCTTTCCTGCAGCCTTATTCTCCAGATCCCTGTCCCTTTGACCCTAGATCTGTTGAGCTCTTTTTATGTGTGTTTTCACTTGATTTTTGCCCTCTTTTTGAGAGGCCCGCCTCTTTGGGTTAGATTGATGCATTGTTAGCTGTTAAATGTTCTGTCTTTTCAGCAATCTATATTGTTCTATGCAGATTTCTTTTCAGTTACGCAGCACACTTTTTCTTTCTCTCAAAACGAAAAGGGTTTAAAAATTAAAATTAACGCACGCCACACACTGACCCTAAGTGAAGAAGCGCCTGGTTAACACCGCCTGGAAAAGACTCTAAAATCAATTGTCACTGCACCTTATCTGCCCTTGACCTTTCTTGATTCTGTCCCTTTCTGCCTTTGTCGGTTTCCTTCTTCTTGTCATCATTGCGCCCCCAAGGCGCCTTTCCCGGAGACTTCTTGGCCTTCACCCTCAGTTTCCGGTTGATCGACCTGCTCCGCACCGCCGTCGTCGAGCCAGTCCATCTTCGAGTCCGCACTCCGACTCCTCCCCTGATTCCTCGGGTCCTCCTTCTCCTCCCGGTTCTCCTGCCCCCTTCACCATGTCTGGTCCAGGGCCTAACGCTAGTGGTTCTCCCGGCCCCAATGCCGGCCCTACTACTAGTGGAACCACCACAGGAACTACCCCGGCCACCCCTGTGCTGCCGTACATTGCAGGCCTCAGCCTCCCCGATTTCCATCAGTTGATCAATGACCCCATTCACCACAATGCTAACTGGCCCGCTATGCCAACCAAGCTCCCCTCAGACATCCCTAAGTTTGAAGGCCTTAATGGTAAAGATCCAACCAACCATGTCCGATCTTTCCACATGTGGTGTTCCTCCAATTCCATTACCGATGACTCCATACGTCTTCGTTTGTTCCAACGCACGCTTACCGGCGAAGCTTCTAAATGGTATGTTGAACAAGCCACCTCTACCCATACCACCTTTGAGACTCTTGCCCAAGACTTTTTGTCGTACTTCCAGCTCCCCCTCCGATACGATACTGGCACGGAGCTCTTGACTTCCTTTAAGCAAGCCTCTTCAACACGCCTTTCCGCCCATGTTCAGGAATGGCGACGAAGACGGAGCTTATGTCGAGCCCCTCCCTTCGAATATCGGGTTTACATGGACTGGTTCCTGCGCACCCTTCCCGCTCCCATCGGCAAATATGTCGCCTCCCATTTTCCTCAAACTGAAGAAGCCGCCCTCCAAATAGCTTTGAAATATGACCTGATCTACGCTCAGTCTGGTTATGTTTATACCGTCCTTCCTGACATCCCCAGGCCCGGTGGCGCTAACGCCCCGGGGGCATCTCAGTCCGCCGACGGTATCGTTGGAGCCCTTTCCCATCCATACGCCCAACCTCCTATGGGCTATGGTCTCCCTCAGGGAGGGGCCAGCTCCTCCGGCACTTTTCCCCCTCCCGGTAACATGTACCCAGGATACGGCATGCCTCCTCCTTTTGCCCAACCTCCTGCTTACCCTAATGTTGCCCACCCTACCCATTACCCTTATCCGCAGCCTGGTGCGCCAGCTCCTCCAGCATATGCGCTTCCTCCTCCCTTGCCTCCTCAACCCCAGCACCAGCACCTACAGCCCCCTCCCGGGCAAGTATTTGCACAGCAGGGTGCGACTAATCCCCCTTCTTCTCAAAGAAGGCGGAGAGGCAACCAAAACCAATCTGCCCCTGGTACCCGAGGACCCAATTCCGGTGTGGACCCTAGCACCGGCAACCAGCAACCGGGCAGTCAGCCCAAGCCGGACAGGCCGCTTCGCACCAACAAGCCCTGTTCGTGTTGCGGTGTTTATGGTCATTACACCCACGATTGTCCCCTCTTACCCCAGATGCGGCAGATGTGGGAGTCTCAAGCCACATTGCGCAGACAGCACGCCTCCCCTCATGCTCCACCTAATGTGGCCACTACCCAGCCAGCTGTGTTTACCGATCCTTTCCCTCAGCAAGGATTCGTGACTACCCAACCACCTGACAACCAGGTAGCTGCCCCCCCGTCCCTTTCTGGTTCCTCTGATTACCAGATTCTTATGATGAACTCCGATCCATCCTCAACCGTCGACCTACACCTTCAAACTCGGTCTCGCCAGTACCCCAAGCCTCCTGCTCAGTCTGCTCCCGAGTCTCCCTCTTCAGGTTCTGCAGAGCCTCTTTCGACATCCCTCAACCCAAAGTTGAGGTTCATCCAAAGATTCCAAAGGGACCATTACGCCGAAATGCTGCTTCCGGTCGAGCCGCTCAGTCGTATAGCATAGTAGATGATTTGGCACAGTCCCCTGCTGCCATTTCCACGCTGGAACTCCTCCAGTCATGCCCTTCCCAAAAGAAGGCTCTACTATCTGCCGTGGGCGCTATAGATCCTGCTGACGACCAAATGATTGTTTTCGACGCCACTCAATCGGATCACCCTCCCCTCCCTCCTTCCGTCGCCTTCCAAATCCCAGTCAAGATATGGAACGCCATCGTTTCCCGGTGTATAATTGACGAGGGGGCATCCACCTGCGTGATGTCCGCTTCAGTTTGGAAGCAACTCGGATCCCCTGAGCTGGCCCCTTCCACGATCACCCTTAGAGCATGGGACGGTCACGCCTCCCAGCCCATTGGCTTGTTTCGTAATTGCCCTATCACCCTCGCCGGTAAGACTGTTTGCGTTGACGTCGAAGTCATTGACGCCCCACTCGACTACAACATTCTTTTGGGGCGGAGCTACACCTATGCTATGTCTGCTGTCCCATCCGCGGTCTTTCGCAAGATGTCTTTCCCCCATAATGGAAAGATAGTCACCATTGACCAGTTGACATATCATGAGCCTCCCTCTCAGACCCCCTCTGAGACCACCATCTCTTCTGTAGCCAACAAGAAAACCGTCGATTCCCTGACCAGTGTCTCCCCCGGCGTTTACAAGGACTCCTCCCTGCTTGGAACTTTTCCTTGTCTTCCCCCTCCTCCTATCCCGGATCTCAGCTTGTCAAATGTTTTCATGATGCAATCCTCTCAGGCCACCCTCAAACGGCCTGCTTCGGCTAGTCCGCAACCCCCCCTTCGCCCTCCGCAACCCGCTCCTAGCCATACTTCTCCGCCAACCGGACCTCCTCCTTCTGGCCTTCCTCCTACAGCTGGTATCCCTGAACCCCTTTACCCCCCTGGCTCAGTTCCCCCTGGCCTTAACCATCTCGGAGCCGTCCCTCCCGGCCATTACCCTGCTGGACAGATCCCCTTCCTGGCTCCCCCTCCCGGAGTATATTCTGTCCCCGTCATGGCCACCCTCTCCCTTCCTAACCTGACCTTGGGCATTCCGGTCTGGTACCTTGATCCCCCGGCCGCCACCCCTCCTGGTCACCCCAAACCCTACATGGCTTTGACACCGGTCCAACCGGTCCCCCTCGCTTCTTCCGTTGCTACTGTGCCTCCAGCACCTCCGCAGGATCCCTCTCCTGTCGTGACAGCTCCTGAGAAGAAACGCAAAGCCCGTAAGGGGGCACCAAAAGATAAGACCACCACGACTGACCCGACCCCTCCCCAACCTGCCAAGCCCTGTGCCTTGTGCGATGTCGCCGGTCATGCCACCCATGCTTGTCTCGAGTTGCCCCGTATCCAACCCATGGTTAAAGTCGCGTTCCCCGAATCTACGGCCCCTGAAGCCTCCTCTTCGTCCGTAACCAAGAACCCCAAGACTCTCCGCACCAACAAACCATGCGCATTGTGCGGTGTCCATGGCCACTACTCCCACCGTTGTCCTCACCTGACGCATTATCGCGCCTCTTTAGAGGTCATTCGAGAGTACGAGGTTGAACAGAATCAATCTGCCTCTCCCATCCTCGCGCAGTATGCTTCAAGCCAACCCGAGGATCCTCCCGCTCCCATTGTCATCCCTCCCCCCGATGTTCAGATGACAGAGTCCACCGCGACCATTCTTTACCTATCCTCCTCCGCGAGACACCTGGAGCCCAGCCCCCCTGCATCCTCCCCTGTCGTTTCGCTTGACCCCCTCTTTTTCACCCATACCCCGGTTTCCTCCACCCATACCCCGGTAGCCCTCCGCAGCCCGAGTCCTCACCACGTTTCCGATAGCTCTCATTCACCACCTTGTTTGAGTCTTGATCATCCTGCCCTTTCCTCCTGCCATTACCGCTCGATGACTTCTGTACCCTCACGCTGCCGCCATTTCATTTCATCCCCTCATTTATTGTCTTGTCACACCATTTTGCAGGACCCCCCGTCCACACCCTTTATCGGTTACGCCGATGGTGCAAGTCGCTACTCCAGGAATCTTGCCTCGGCAGGGTGGGCCATCTTCACCCCCTTGCATGACCTTGTTCTGTCTAACGGGGTATGCATTGGTTCTGCCACCAACAATCAGGCCGAATATGATGCAGTGCGTGGCCTATTAGCTGATGCCCTCTTGCATCACATCCTCCATCTGCACGTTCGTTTGGATTCCCTGCTTCTTGTAATGCAAATAAATGGTGTTTATCGTGTGCATAACCCTATGCTATTTAGACGCTATTTATGAGTGAAAGTCTTAATACGTGCGTTTGAAACCATAACTTTCAACCATGTACCCCGAGACCAGAATCACTATGTAGATAGTATTGCAAACCATGTTCTAGATTGGCATTTATCACACACAATTCATACAAGACAATAACATTAAATCAACCATCAAAAGACGATACATATCCATAATATGTGTCGCAAACCATATATTGATGAGTCCATCTACTCTGATACATACGACATGCCCATAGCATGTTACCAACAACATCCAAAAACTGGGGGCACCATATGCCCCTCCATACATATACATACGACATGCCCATAGCATGTTACAAACAAAATCCAAAAAACTGGGGGCACCATATGCCCCTCCATACACTATAGGGGGCACCACCTGCCCCTACGTACATCAGAGGGGGCACCATATGCCCCTAATCACTATCTGGAGGCTCCCGGGCCAATGGCTCTGCCCCTGCAGCATGTAGATCACGCATAGCTTGACCGGCCATCGCCATGCGCCGCATGATCCCTCGCCACTCCGGGGGGAGACCAACACATGGCTCTATGTACTGGTCGTCTAAATCCTGCCACCCGCGCTCCGATACTCCGGTCAACAACTGCTCACATCTACGGCGGATGTCCTCCAGTAGGGCGGTTGCATCCTCATTCTGCGCTGCTCTCGACCCACTCGGACCCGTAGCTCCAGACGCTGCCGGTCGTCCCATATATCCGGCCGGTTTTACCGGTGCTATATCTGCATACCAAAAGTCCATGAATCAGTATCATTATTTACTATTCAAAAAACTTTAAACACGCCCATATAAGAATAGCAATTTGTCACTTACCATCGGGCCCCTAGACTCGACCAGGCGGAAGTGGCAGATCCGGATCCCCACAGTAGCTCATCCCACTATAAGGGTAGTCGTCTATGTACAACGGCATCTGATCCCAATGGGCAAAAAACTCCGGTCAAAACACTCGCCCGACCGCCCCTCCTCCTCCCCTGCAGAGTAGTCGTCCCCAACGGCGCATCCTGGGCTCTCTCGGGCCCCCATCTGGAAGCTGCACACGAGGCCTCAAGGTCGGGATCTTCTCAAAGAAGAAGGCGCACAATAAAGTCCCATATGAGAAATCATGATTCACCTGCCGCCTGCATAGCGACAACTGTCGCTTTAGCGACACCAGCATCATTTGGGCCCACCCAAAGTAGGTCCCACCCAACACACTCTCCACTATCGTCATCTGCCCACCGGTGATGTGATGGAACGCCTGGCTGCCCAGGATTCGCAGCACAGCTGCGGCCACTGCACGGGTTTCTAGCCTCTCTAGATCCCCGATCGATATTAGAGTCCCCTTGACTTGGAGACCCGGTCGACAATGGCGTTCCACGAACTCCATGATATGCCGCACCCGCGGCAGCACTAGCTGTGTGTTTCCCACCATCCCCAGTGGTGGGAGGCCGGTCAGGAAGTACACGTCCTGGACCGTCAGTTCGATCCTGTGCCCTTGCACTACAAAGATCTCCTGATCTGGATCCCAGCAGCGATAATCGGGCCGTGTGGACCCTATGTCATCAGCAGTTCTCCACAAACGAGAACCCAAATAAAGCAATACACAGCCAGGCATACACGATCACTGGATCTGCCCGAAGTGTTCCCAGATCCCTCTCTCTCCAGTTGACCCGTAACTCTGCCATACCTGCACAAACACATTCTTTTTGTCAGGGTACAGATCGGGAAAACCATAACCACACACCAAAACCCAACTCCCAGCCATCAAACAGCACCAAACCCCCTCATCTCCCAGGTCGCAGTTTTCTGCCATTTTCTGGACCAGGTCGCACTTTTTGCCCCCAAACCTGCGTCCTGGGTCGCACTTTTTGCCCCAAAAAGTGCGACCCGGCCGTAGAGATGAGGGAGGAGCTGTTTCTAGGGTGTTGGGCCCTAAACTGCAAATATAATCCATCAAAATGCAAGAGCAAGGTTAGGCCTCTTACCTCCAACTGACAGATCTCGAATCCAACGGTCGGTTTGTCCGCTACGTTCGCCGCAAGATTTAGGGCCTTCTCTCCTCTCCACATTCACCACAGCAACGATAGCAAATGAATGATTTTGGAGGGAAAACTGCCTCATTAAAAGAGAACCCCTGTTTCTTCTTTCGACTGCTGCGACCACACCGTAGCCCCGTTCGACGAACCGTCAGCACCGCTGGTCAGATCTCACCGAGCTCTCAAATGGGTTTTTATTAGTTTTTGGTGATTTGATACTTCACCCGGACACATTTTGTCCACGAAAGGTCACTTCACCGCTCCTTAAAATCGAATTTCCTCACTTACGACACTTGTACTTGGGGCACCATATCGCTCCCTTACTTGTCCATGTTCGTGTCGATTTTCGTCATGAGTGCCCACATTGTACTCATGCTTCCATGGTCCCCCATTGGGGCCTTTCCTGTGTGGCAGCACTATCAAGTCGCCCTTGTTTAGAGCATCCAAGTTGAGTCATCATTGCATTCATGGAGTCTATCCTGCGTCCTTTTACACCCCACTATAGCCCTCCATTCTTCTTTGCTTGGTTCCTCTCTTGTGTCGCATATCATGACCTTCAGCCCCACTGTCCCCTGTCCCTTCCGATATTGTGTCAGTCGCTGCCATGTCATTCATGCCCTTTATGCTCTAACAAGGGAAGTCGTCCATTCGCCACTCCATCCTTCCCATTTCCACTATCATCATTGGTGTCAGTCTGTCTGTCGCTCTATTGTTCTTCTCTCGTGCCTTAGTTGAGGGTCTCTTATTGCCTCACCTACGGCGGACCTCCTTCTGTCGACATCAGCGCATTTATTCCAGGAGCAAGGTCTAGAGGGCGGTGTACCTTGGTTCCAGCTTCCACTCTTGTTCGGTGCCTCGGATCAGGCAGGGGGATCTCTCACTTCCCTTTGACTTGATTGCTTCTCCAGCTCCTTTCAGCATGATCGAGATTCGTATACTGGACAGTCCAGTGACCCAGCAGCAGCTCTTGATGATTCCCGGGAGTGTGTGAGATGTCTCAGCCCTCATGAGGGGGTGGCCCTGCAGGTAGCCCCCCACATGCCCGGATGACCTCTTCATTGCAGCCTTTGATGCCGCTCCAGATTTTGATGATGTTGGCCTTGGCCACTTGCAGCACCTCTATGATTTGCATGTACCCGTCAGATTTTGTGAGCCCTTCCCCATTTACAGGGGGCATTTGGGTTGTATTTATCTCATGTACTTAGATGATATTGTACTAGTCCTGGCTGTTATCCCAGGCACGGCATGTATGTGAGACTATTCATTGTATTTTTATCTGGCTCTTGATTATGCCAGCTGTACTCTATGGTTCGGTCCCTTGTTCACTGGACACACTATTCTTTTGTACTTTGTCACGGCGGGCATAGGTATGCCTCCCCCGCCGCCTTCAGCACAAGTACCCTCTCATAAAAGAGACTTGTTGCACCTGCGAGTCTCGTCTCCTCAGGGTCTAGTCCTTCAGCACACTATCTACCTCACATTTCTCTCTCTGACATCCCTTTTTGTTGTCTTTCATTGTATTTTTATCTGGCTCTTGATTATGCCAGCTGTACTCTATGGTTCGGTCCCTTGTTTACTGGACACACTATTCTTTTGTACTTTGTCTCGGCGGGCATAGGTATGCCTCCCCCGCCGCCTTCAGCACAGGTACCCTCTCATAAAAAGAGACTTGTTGCACCTGCGAGTCTCGTCTCCTCGGGGTCTAGTCCTTCAGCACACTATCTACCTCACATTTCTCTCTCTGACACCCCTTTTGTTGTCTAGTGATTGTGTTCTTACAACGTACTTCGGTCATACGATTTGCTCCCGACACTCGCACGCTGGGGGGCAATCTGTTACACCATTTTTTGGTCATCTAACCTTTTATCATTAGATGGACCCAAGTACACCATGTAAGACCAGTTTTACCCCAAGTAAAACTGCTTTCACTATGTTAAATTAGGAAACCCCAAAAGGAAATATTAAACAAACCCATATTTGTTTGATTTTCCTCACGGAATAATTAATTAAACCATAATTTAATTATTATTCCTAGTCATGCTTAACCCAAAAACAAAGAAATTAATGAGATAAACCCATAAGTTATCTTATTATTTTCTAGGAATAATTATTTAATAATATTCCTTGTTAAATATGACCAAATCAACCACCATTAATCAAATAAATCATTATTTATTTGATTATATCCCAACCACTTCCTTAAAAAGATAAATAAATCATTTATTTATTTATTTTTCACTAATCAAGGGATTTGACCCAAGTCAAACACCCTTTTCCTCCAACAAATAATAATAAAATATTCCATAGAGGTGGATCTAGATTTGGTTAACATTATTTTAATCATGCACCAAGATCTAGAATGACCCAATATTTTGTTATAAATAGGAGGGTTATCCCCATCATTCTTCACCTTTTGTTGCCTACTAGATCACTCTGGATCTATACACTTGGTCTCATTTTTCACCATTTGCTCCCATTGAGCTCTATTTTCTGCATTGGGTTTTCTACATCTACAAGAGAGAGAAAGCTTAGATCTGAAGTGCTGAGGACTACAAAGAACCCATCCCATTGAGGAGAGCTGGATACACCTTCTTGTTTTCCTCCCAGGTGCCCTGTAATATAAAATTATTTCAAAAAATCGTGTTCTTGTCTTGTCTGTTGGATGCATGGAGCAAAACCTTTACTTTACTGCTTAATGTCTTTCCATTTATAGATCTGTTTGTTGCAGCATTTTTACTACTAATCGCAGATCTGAAGATGTTTGGTAGCCTCTATTGTTGTTAGGGCTATTAGTTATGCGTAGCTAAAGTGGTTCTTTTTCGTACACCTCGACGAAGAATTCATACTAACACATGGTCCACTTTTTGTATTTATATTGATAGCTCTCGATAGGGTAATATTTTCCCATGATGGTGTTTTGGAAACAATTCCAAGTGGGTGTGGCTAAAAACAGTGAGGGTTCCCTCTCATCCTTCTATTCAGATTAGGTTTTCCAATAGTCCTTGACATCGGGGGTGACTTTGAGGAGTGAAAATGTAATATTTTGTCGATTAGAAAAGTCATGAACAAAAAAAATCCTTCCAACAGATTTAACCATCTATCTATGATACTTTCATCAATTTGGAATTCAAATATGAGAATGTCAAATTTGACTTGTACCTTAAAGGGACTGGCACCTCCAGAGTGGTTTCTGGATGAAGATGCATCGCCTGTGGGTAGCCAGTTTATTCATCGTCGTGTTCCTCTGTCGCTCGAGGGATTCCTTGAGAAATATTTTAAAAATATCTCCTGCTCCCTCATATTTCATTTCTTTTTCTATGGGAGGCCATTAGAGTTTATGAGGTTGGTCTTGCAAAGGTTCAACCAATTCCAGCCCTAACTCCCTATATAATAACCTTGTTGTGCACATGCAAAAAATAAATAAAGAGAAAAAAATATAATGCCATTGATATGAACTTATACAGGAACCCAACAGAATATAAATACAAACATAAACACCGAGATGTAGTAGAAATAAAACTTCATTTGATTAAATATAAGAATTGAAATATGCTTGCATGAAAAATGGAAATAAACTATCTCGGGTGATGGTAGTTGTCTGTGAGAAGAGATGCAGTGGCTACATGCCTCTGAACTGTGTTACAATGAAGCTCAAGTGCCTTTTTCTTAATGAACAACAAGGGAAAATCGTAAACAACCAAAACCCTAACCCTAGGAGATCGAACGCCAAGAGCTTGTGGGCCCCATTGGGGTTAGTTTGGAAGCCAACATCCTGAGGTCGTAACTTGGTCATATTATCTCCATTTGACACATACCCTCATCGAAAATATCCCTCCGATTACTACAATATTTTCTGCAAAAAAACACCCTTTAGTGGGTCAAAGAAACTCTAGAATTTTAAGACCCAAAAAATTGCTAAAAATAGTAAATGCTACTACAATCAAGGAAATAGATGAAACCGAGTGGAGGTCTAGGTGGAATAGGTAGGTTTCCACCAATACCCACCTAGATCAAGCACATCACTATATAATTCCCAAGACTCATTGATGGATAGTAGGAGAACCCTTCAATATTTAATGGCCCAAAATAATAGGTTCAATGAGATATTTCTCATATTGATGGATGATCAATATAAGCATTAAAGTAAAGGCCCAAAAAAAGTGAGCACCTAAAAATGAAAAGTCATTTACAGATAATGAAGAACCCTAAGATTGGATCACTTGAGAGTATTTTTCCAATAAACAATCATAGATCTGCATATCAATCATATTGGAACTCTATGCATATTCCCTCCTATAATATGAGTTACCACTCCTTAATCACGTATACTACCCAAAATATCAAACAAAATTTTCCAACTAAAATGATATATTAATACATAAATTACATTCTACCTCTAGAAAAAATCAAGGAAAAAATGCATATACTTGATATGTTTCTCCTCTCTAAGACCGGGTATTAAATTGGAACTATGAGCAATACGACACCTTTAATTATGATCAAAATAGTAGCATGGATAGTAAATGCATGAATGTGATGCACCAATAATTTCATAGTTCCTATGGAATTGGTAGAAAAGACGTTATGGAACTTATGATCACCAAATCAACGCCTCCCTTGGTTTAGATGGTACTTTCTATTGCACCAAGATCTATTGAGTTAGGTGCTAACGCATGAGTGCTTTTTATCCATTTGGAAAATATAGGTTGTAATTGTATATCAATATTTGAGAACATATCTTGAGTATTCCCTTGGGAACTCATAGTATCATTACGAATATCCCAAACCAAAACTATGGAAGCCTAAGAATATCAATACCTAGTTGAGGTGTGATACAATTGCATCACAATGTGTAAGAACCTGATCTAAAAAATTATTGTATTGAGTTTTTCAGTCATAGTCTCTTAACATAAAAATCACTACATGTGTAATGAAAGAACTATGATAAAGCCAGCAATCCTCATATGATGTGTGAATAAAGAGATTTGGGTACCATAGGTAATAAAGAGGCATCAACATGGGGCATCGAATACATATGGTGAGTTATGTCAATAGATAAACATCCTAAAATTACTAGGTTACTATATAATTGAGCATTCCATGAGGTAGTTAGGATCTCGTAAATACCTTGTTAGGATATTTATACACTTTGGTGTTATTTAATTTCAACTTGATGTAATGTGTCTATCAGGTAAACGTGTTCTTCTTAATGTGTTTCTTTAGGAGTGTTCATTGCATTGTAATTTGAATATCATGATATGTTCTATACATAGAATGATCCAATGGCTTATATTCTCCGTGATATTAATAACTATTGATCCATGGTTTCACACTCAAATGGTCCATTATATATATTCAAATGGCATGGAGGATCATGACTGATTATTTATTATGATAAATCTCTTACGTAAAATATTTTCTTTTGCATTAATACAATATCCTCAAGTGGCCGCATTAGTTGGGGCTGTTGATGTTTTACCTCTCATAATGTTTTAACCATTCAAAAATACCAATATCGTGATCTTTGATCTGGTTTTGTAAATTTTTACTAAAGGTTTTCATCCTATATGGAATATCCTATTTACCTGAATAGATCTTTATGAGCTTGTAAAATATCCTTGAGGTTATGGCCAAAGATCAAATTAGTCTTATACCTATGAATAAATCTCAGGAAAATAAGTACAATAACCAAATTATAATGAATAATATTTATCAACCACAAAACCTCATTTCTAGTTTCAGTCCTCCATGAAAAGTTTAAAATTCTAAATATTATGACCATATTAGGGAAAAAACAAGGGTCAACCCCCACAAAAATGGGACAAATTTGAGCCAATAGATCAATATTCAAAATAAATTCCAAAGGAAGTGTTATCTTTTTATGATCCACTCTATCATCTAGAAGTTGGTTAATGGGTAAATAGACTTGTACTTGGTGTCCATTCCATCATAAATAACCATGTCCTCAGAAACCTACTAAATTATGGTTCAACATGGATTCTATATCTTAGAAGCAAGAGCCAAATTATGGGTAAATTTGTCATAATGGAACCAGCTAGAAAAATAAATTAACGCTACAATTACCAATGCACTGATTACAATACAATAAAGTTGTAATTCACTAATTATTTCATACTATCACCAAATATGGAAGAAAATACATGTTATTTTTATCCCTTCAAAACCTCCACCTATATCCACATTCAATGTTTCTTGCACAATAGGTATAATGTGAGTGGTATTTCCTAGCCGTGCTTCATAAATGGAGAAATGAACACCATGAAAGTACATACCACTTAACCAAAAATATGAGGGTGTAACAGCCATGGTGAAAATTCCATGTAAAATGTAATAAAGGACAAAATAATAACCATGGTTGATGAGACACTTATTCCAAGCTGAATGTTGGGAAAAAAAATCCTAGTGGGTGTTAATTTGGTTTAATATGGATAAGGAAATTGGTAGAGTCAAAGGAAAAGGCTTTGAAAAGGAAAAATGACATTTTGGCACATTTATTTATGAAAATAATGGAAAATAGGAGAAAATGAAGGTGATAGGTCACAGGTTGCATGTAACAAGGAAAAATAATGGAAAATTAAGAAAATAGAGTCATATTCTTTAAAAAGGGTTCTGAGGATCAATTGGAAATATTTTTCTAAGAGTTTGCTCACACTTATGGAACTCTCTCATTATTCTCTCTCTCTCTCTCTCTCTCTCTCTCTCTCTCTCTCTCTCAATCACTCTTTGACACCTATAGTTTCTTGGAGCATTTTGGCATTAAGCCACGAAAGGAAAGAGGGCAAGAAGAAGGAGGAAGTAAGAAAGGAGTAGGAATCAAGTAGATACAACAAGATTATTTTCAAGTATTGATTTACATGTATGATTTCCTTGCTAGATTTCGAATGCATGGTATTGCATGTGGTTATTTTATGTATTGGCATGGGTTTTTTCCAGGTGTGACAGTGTTCTTAGCCTAGTCTTGCAATTTCCAAATCGCTATGGTGTTGTGGAGTTCTCATGTCTTGGTTTAGCTAGATTACCAGATGGATTCAGAGTTGACTAAGGTGGATCTCTGAATATTATTATTATTATGACACAAAAGAAGTTTATTTGTTGCCTCAGTTTAGGGCATAGTGATATGTGTTTGGATTGCGGTAAAGCCTGAGAGGTGTTTCCTCAGTTTAGGGCCTAGTGATCCAGGATTGGATTTTGGTAAAGCCTAAGAGGTGGTTGCCCTTTGTTAGGCATAGGAATCCTTGTTGATGAATGGTGGGATATACGATAAATCCTAGAGGGTGGTGTCTTGGTTTAGGGCCTAGTGACCCATGATTCAGATTATGGGTTGTGGTAAAGCCTGAGAGACTTAGAAGAGATAAGAAAATTATTCATGGTTTAGGGGGAGAAAATATGGTGATATCCATCTGTGTGCTTGCCTAGTGATCGGGTGAGGATCACGGTAAAGCTGGTTATGACATGTTTATTGTGTTTTCCTAGTGATCTGGGATGGATCATGGTAAGCATGATTTCTATTGATGAGGGTGATGTGATTTAGCCTTGAGACACCGTGGTTGTTTCTTTTGGTTTTAGTCCCACATTCATGCTTGGAATATGGCATGGGGGTGATTTTCTGAAGCGATATTTGGCTTAGGAAAACTATGGTCATGTGGAACATGGAAGTTCCATCTCTGGTTTGCTTTTACATTAATTAATGAGAAGAACATTTCCTTGGTATTTGAAATACAAATGCAATAGTTTATATGTGTATTTTATTTCTATTCTATCCATGATATTTCTGTTGTTATTATGATAGTTATAAGAATGTATTTTGAGAGTATTGATGTATGGTTCTCTCCATGTTTTTATTTGTAAATGAATGCACAATTTATCAATGGTAAAATATATTGTATTGCAACTTATGGTGTAAGGGAGAAATGCTTCTTAGTGATTCTCAGATAATTATGAGGCCTATATGCTTAAATTTTTTGTTTTCACCCCGTAGATTCAATGTTTGTGACATGTTTGACGAAATGCATGCCATGGATAGGAGGGGTCCAGATGAGCTATTTTGGATGTGATTTCTGCCGTATAATTTTCCTATTTTATTTATCATCCTTAAGTTTTCATGAAGTTCTAGGAAGTGACTTGGGCTCTGGGCCTAAAAATGTGGCTCAAATCCCGGAGTTGTAGGCACAAAACTCGCTAATTGGGGCCCTGGCCACATGGTTGTTGTGTTGAGCCTACCACTATAGCCACCCTTCCACTGCCTTGTTGTGTCATTCCTACAGCTAAGGCTCAAAGTGGTCATAAATTTAGTGTGACCTAGGGGAAATAGGCATAGAAGGTTGGCATAGCTCCTAGGGGTGTCATTGATGATGTACAATGTCTATATGTGTGTTTTATATCTGTTCCACTTACTTAAGGTCACATTGGAGGTTGAATCTAAATATAGCATCCTCTCGTCGCATATTTACCCCAGATGCCTGATTTCTTGATTAGATGTGGGAAGGGGGTGTTACAGAGTGGTATCAGAGTGTGGTTGTGCTCTCCTTGGATGGTGGTTGGATTATGTTCTCTTTGTGTGATATCTGATACCACAAAATGGTATCAGAGCACAGTTCAACCATCAGAGTGCATGGACAGTGTGTTTGTCATGTTTCTATGTTGGTTTCATATGTGTTTAGTATGCTTGTGGTCTATGTGTACTTGTTGAATCCATTTTTTGTTTTCCATGGTGGAAATGGTGTCGCCAAGGGAGTGTTGATGGTGTTTTTGTCAACATGTTTTCATGAGTGTATGACTAGTTATGTGTTGCTTATGCTTGTGTATTATTCATGCATGATTGCTTACATATTGTTACATATTTTACATGCATTGTTTGCTTATGCTAGGGTTACATATTAGTCATTCTTAGATGTTATCTTTGTATTATTTTTTGTGTGATTTCATATGTTTAACATGCATTGGTTTTTCATGATTGGTTATACATGTCAAGTGGGTGCATATGGTCAATTTTTCATTGGTTTTATTGAGGTTGTTGTGCATAAGGTCATTGTATACAATTAGGCCATTGTAATGATATTGGTATGTAATGATGTTAATACGTTGGATAAGATAGATCAGGAGATGCAGATCATTAAAGTGACATTGCAACAATGGAATTTAGGGTAAGAGAATACCATCATACAAGTTTTTATGTTTGGCATACATGCATGTGATTCATGGATTTTTTATGCATTAGGGTTACTTATATATATGTTTGTCATTTTATTGTAATTATGGTTACATACATGATAGATTTTAGTTAATCAATTTATTCATATGTACATGTATGGGTAAGTCATGCACGGTATTAACTTGTTATATGCATTGTCTATGTTATATGTTGTTTACAATTATGTTATATGGTTAACATGTGGTTGTTATATGTTAGTTAACTTGAGGATTAGGGTTATAGCATTAATATATTGATGTTATATGTATCATGCTACATTTGATTGGAATATGCAGTTGGTTAGGGTTATGAAATTCATGTCTGAGTCGAATTATTTGTGATATTATGTCATAGTAATCTAGGTTGACTATGCATATCTGATCGTTATACATGAATGAAATTGTTTATGATTCTATCATGCGAACATGTTAGTTTTTTTATTGTTATGGATATCATAACCTTATGTATGTTTGACTGATATGTTGTGAGGTTATATCATGCTAATATATATTGATTGTCTAGACAAGATAGCATCCCCGAGATACATTAAGGTATGAGATTGCTTATTCCATCTATTTGGTGTTGAGTTTTGGTGTCTATTATTTCTTCTAGTTGATTTATCTAACATGGCATGTTTATAGTTTCTTTGAATGTTTGATTAATTACATTATGTGAGTATATGTGTCTATAAGATTGCATGAAGGAATGATATTGCCTTAAGATGGTTGCACTAACGCATATGTGTTGAGATATCTGGTATACACTTGAGTGTAAGTAGGTGATAGTTGTAGCATTATGTATTACGACCGATGAATGTGAGTTGATTGTGGATTATGACATGGTTGTTATTCTTGGAAAATTTTGATTTCAAATTGATAGATATGTTTTCTAGATATTTGGTACATACAACTGACATGTGTGTTCAGTCATAGGTCAATGTGCTTGGCACAATAACATAACATAACTGGTATATTATTATATTTATTTGTGCATTGACAGTTATGTGGTTATGGCAGTATGATGTAGGGGATTGCATGGCAAGGGACAGCCATGAAATCTTCAATAAGGCTTGGTTTGAGCTTTCCTTTGGAAATACTAGGGACCCATGTGAATTGAGTCATGGTGTTTTTTGTCAGTCTCATGCTTTTGGTATTTTTTATTTGTTTGCGCTTGATTTGTGGTCTTGATTGCATCTAGTGCATAGCTATGCCACTTTGGTTGTATTATCATATTTATATTGGTTTTCATGGTGTCCTTCTTGTTTTTTCTTGTTCTTGTTATTATATTTCATGTTTTGAGAGTCTTGGGAATTGGTTGTGAAATAGAAAAGTTAATGGAGCTTGGCGAGAGATTTTTGGTACCGAACAGGTAATGTAAGACACATATTAAGCTCAGTGCATGAGTAAGCACATCGGAAGGTAAGACTATGAAAACTAGTTGGATTGGCTGAGTCCATTGGGTAAATGGAAAATGGAAGAGCAGGTAAAGTGAATGGATCTAAGATGTTAGATGCCTTGGCTATGTTGGGAAATGTTGTTCTCAACATTGTACATATTGTGCACAGATAAAGGAAGTTCTCTTACCCTTGATCTTATGTGATCTGGTAATTATTATGTGAACATGATTATGCCAATGTTTATATATGTATACATCTGGTATGTATGTATGTCATGTTTGACAAGGTCATCACATATCATGGTTTTTTTATGCTAAATGTTATATGTATATATGTGTGTATGTATGTTGTTTTTTGGCAGGATGATGAATTTTTTGTGTTAATAATTATATATGCATGTATCTATGTCACTGTCTGACGAGGTTATCAGGGAAAATTATTATGGAGGAATTTTTGCTTATCAAGGTGAAAGGCATGAAGGGATTCATGGTCATATGGGGAATCAAGTGGGAAGAGTAACTCTAACATAACTATGAGATCAGTATCATGTGGACATAAATTGATATATATTCTTATTTTATGCCTATGTTTATGTTATGGATAGGTAATGCTTAGGAGTACATCAGTGAAGTGAAGGTAGTGTGATATATGACATGTTAGGATAAGCATTGATAGTGGAAGGACACTAGAAGAAATTTTTTTCGAGGGTCAGTGTGTAGTCTATGGATGTGCAATACTACTATTGGGTATATGTTGGGCATGTTGTATATTCATTTATTGTACCTATGGTGATGTGTACATGTAATATGATGTTGTATGTTTGTTTTATATATGGTGTTGTGTGTCTATTTAATATGCAGTGTTAGGTATAGATGGTGTTGGTACATGTTGGATATGCATTATTGTGTAAATATGTATTATGTGAAAGTTGGATATGTAGTGTTGTGTGCATATGGTATTGTGCACATGCTAGATATGTGGTGTTATGTACGTATGGTGCTATGTACATGTCATATATATAGTGCTATGTTCATATGTGGTATGACTGTAATGATGGTTTTTGTTTTTGAGTAGGTTATTCATTGTAAATATTGCAATGAGTTGTGTTATAAAGCGCCATATGCAGTATTTTTTATTTTCATCGGTTTACTGGTTTTAGGTTTCATTAAATACCGAGGACGACGTTCCCCCAAGGGGGAGGGTTTTGTAACAACCCTGGTGAAAATTCCATGTAAAATATAATAAAGGAAAAAAAATTACCGCAGTTGATGGGACACTTATTCCAAGATGAATGTTGGGAAAAACATCCAATGGGTGTTAATTTGGTTTTATATGGCTAAGGAAATTGGAAAAGGAAAAGGTTTTGGAAAGGAAAATTGGAATTTTGTCACATTTATTTATGAAAATAATGGAAAACAGGAGAAAATTAAGGTGAAAGGTTGCAGGTTTCATGTGGGGAGTAAAATGAAGGAAAATGATGTAAAGTGAAGAAAATAGAAGTCTCTTTTATAAAAATAATTTTGAGGATCAGTTGGAAAGCTTCCGCTAAAATTTTTCTCACACTTATAGAGCTCTCTCATTATTCTCTCACACTCTCTCTCTTGGACACTCAGAGTTTCTTGGAGCATTTTGGCACTGGGCCAATAAAGGCAAGAGAGAAAGAAAGAGGAAGAAGCAAGCAAGGAGGAGAAGGAATCAAGAAGCTACAATAGGATTCTTGGAAGATATTGATTTGCATGTATGTTTTCATTGCTAGATCTCGAATACATGGTATTGTATGTGGTTATTTTTTGTCTTGGAATGCGTTTTTTCCAAGTGTGACAGTGTTCTAAGTCTGGCCCTTCCATTTATGGATAGCCATGGTGTTGTGGAGTTATCATGTTTTTGTTTAGCTGGATTACTAGATGGATTCGAGGCTGAGTGAGGTGGATATATGAATATTATTATTATTATGAAGAAAAACTGGTTTATGTGTTGACTCGATTTAGGACCTAGTGATCCGGGTTTTTATTGTGGTAAATCCTGAGAGGTGTTGCCTCGTTTTAGGCACTAATGATCCAGGATTGGATTGCAATAAAGCTTGAGAGGTGGTTTCCCTTGATTAGGGCTAGGAACCGTTGTCAATAAATGGTCGGATATATGGTAGATCCTAGAGGGTTATGTCTCGGTTTAGGGCCTAGTGAGCCTAGATTTAGACTGTGGGTTACAGTAAATCTTGGGAGGCTAGGAGACATGAAAATTCTCCATAGTTTAGGCAGAGAGAATCTGGTGCTAGAAAACAGAAGTCTCTTGTATAAAAAGGATTTAGAGGATCAGTTGCAAAGCTTCTGCTAAAATTTTTCTCACACTTATGGAGATCTCTCATTCTTCTCTCACACTCTCTCTCACTCTTGAACACTCAGAATTTCTTGGAGCATTTTGGAACTGGGCCAATAAAGGCAAGAGAGAAAGAAAGAGGAAGAAGCAAGAAAGGAGGAGTAGGCATCAAGCAGCTACAATAGGATTCTTGGCTGTTATTGATTTTCATGTATGGTTTCATTGCTAGATCTCGAATACATGGTATTGTATATGGTTATCTTTTGTCTTAGAATGGGTTTTTTCTAGGTGTGATAGTTTTCTAAGCCTAGCCTTTCCATTTCTGGATAGCCATGGTGTTGTGGAGTTATCATGTTTTGGTTTAGGTGGATTACTAGATGGATCCGAAGCTGATTGAGGTGGATATATGAATATTATTATTATTATTATGACAAAAAATCAGTTTATGTGTTGCCTCAATTCAGGACCTGGTGATCCGGGTTTTTATTGTGGTAAATCCTGAGAGGTGTTGCCTCGGTTTAGGCCCTAATGATCCAGGATTGGATTGCAATAAATCTTGAGAGGTGGTTTCCCTTGATTAGGCCTAGGAACTGTTGTCAATAAATGGTCGGATATATGGTAGATCCTAGAGGGTGGTGTCTCGGTTTAGGGCCTAGTAAGCCCAGATTCAGATTGTGGGTTGCAGTAAATCTTGGGAGGCTAGGAGACATGAAAATTCCCCGCAGTTTAGGTAGAGAGAATCTGGTGCTATCCATGCATGTGTTGGCCTAGTGATCAGGTGTAGATCACAGTAAAAATAGTTATGACATGATTATTGTGTTGGCCTAGTGATCAGGGATGGATCAAGGTAAAGCCTGATTTTTATTGATCAGGGTGAGGTGGTTTAGCCTTCGGATACCCTGGTTGTTTTTTTCGATTTTAGTCACAAATTAATTCTTGGAATATGGTATGGGGGTGATTGGCTAAAGAGATATTTGGCTCAACCAATCTATGGTCGGGTGGAACATGGAAGTCCCATCTCGGGTTGGTTTTTTCATTCATTAATGACAATCTCGTTCCCTTGGTATTTTATGTATAAATGCACTAGTTTACATGTGGATTTTACTTCTGCTGTATCCATGATATTTATGTTGTTATTATTATCGCTATAAGCATGTATTTTGACAATAGTGATGTATTCTTCTCTCCATCTTTTTATTTGTAAATGAATTCATAATTTATCTGTGCTCAAATAGATTGTATTGCAGCTTATGATGTAAGGGATAAATTCTTCTTAGAAACTCTTAGATAATTATGATACCTCTATGCTTAAATCAATTGTTTACGCCTGTTTGTGAAATGTTTGAAGAAATGTCTGTCATGGATAGGAGGGGTGAAGATGAGTTCTTGTGGATTTTATTTCTTTCCTATCATTGTCCTATTATTTTTGTTCATTTCCTAAGTTCTCATGAAGTTATAGGCAATGATGTGGGACCTAGTCCTAAAAAGGTGGCTCAAATCCTGGAGTTTCAGACATAGAACTAGCCAACTGGGGCCTGGACGCATGCTTTCTTTGTTTTTCCTGTGGTTATAGCCTCACAGCTGCTACCTTGTTGTGTCATGCCTGCGACTAAGGCTTGAAGTGGTAATAAAGTCAGTGTGACCCAAGGGAAAGAAGCTTGGAAGGTTGGGATAGCTCCTGGGGGTGTCATTGATCATGTACAACATCTATATGTGTGTTTTCCCTCGGTTCCACTTCCTTAAGGTCACATAGGATGTCCAATCTCATTATAGTAGCCTCTTGTTGCATATTTAGCCCAACTGGATAGTTTCTTGGGTAGATGTAGAAAGGGGTTATTACATATGGTTAGTTGAACAATATGGCTATGAAAATTGTGAGTTTAAACATGTAAGTTTCAAATCCAAGTGCTAGTATCAAGGCCTTTACCTACAATATTTGAGAAATGTTGAGGTTCATCCCACATCTCAAAATATTTTTTTATATAATACCTCTGCACTATGATCTTCACTTCTACTTATAATGAATGAATGATCATTGGTTTCTCCCTTTTCTAAATGGGACATAAATAAGAAGAAGCCTACCAATAGGAATTAGTGAGTTGGCGATACATATAACTCACCTTATTTCTCTCGTTATTTTCCTTTTTATGCCTAGACCAAATATGATTTGAGAGTTGATGAGGGAGGTGTTCAATTTTATTATGACATATTCATGAGTTTCTCACTGGATTGTGGATGATTAGGTTGTAATTGTATAACAATATTTGAGAACATATCTTGAGGATGCCCTTGGGAACTCATAATATCATTATGAATATTCCAACCAAAACTATGGAGGCCTAAGAATATAAATACCTAGTTTAGGTGTGATACAATTGCATCACAATGTGTAAGAACATGATTTAACAAAATTTTGTATTTATTTGTTGAGTCGTAGTCTCTTACCATAAAAATCACTACATGTGGAATGGATTAACTATGATAAACCCACCATTCCACATATGATGTGTGAATAAAGTGAGTTGGGTACCATATGTAATAGTGAATCATGGATAGGGGGCATTAAATACAAGTAGTGAGTTATGTCAATAGATAAAGATCCTAAAAATGGTAGTTTAATATATAATTGAGCATGCCATGAGGTAGTTAGGATATTGTAAACACCTTGTTAGTATATTTAGACACTTCGGTGTTATTTAAGTTCAACTTGATATAATGTGTCTATTAGGTTAAAGTGTGCTTCTTAGCGTGTTTATTTAGGATGCATTCATTGCATTGTAATTTCAATATCATGATATATTGTAGATATAGAATGATCCAATGTATTATATTCCCCTTGATATTAATAACTATTGATCCATGGCTTCACACTCAATTTGTCCATGATATCTATTAAAATGGCATGGTGGGTCATGAATCATTATTTATTTTAAGAACTCTCTTATGTAAAATATTTTCTTTTTCATTAATAAAATTGCCTCAAGTGGCCGCATTTGTTGGGGTTTTTGTTTTTTTCCCTCTCATAAGGTTTTAACCATTTAAAAATACCAACATTGTGCTATTCGATTTGGCTGTGTGAATATTTACTAAAGGTGTCCATTTGATATTGAATACCTATTTACTTGGATATATATTTATGAGCCTCTAAAATATCCTTTAGGTTATGGCCAATGATCAAATTAGTCTTATACATATGACTAACTATCATGAAAATAAGTACAATAACAAAACAATGATGCACAATATTTATCAACCACAAAACCCCATTACTAGCTTTAATCCTCCAAGAAAAAGTCTAAAATTATAAATATTACTACCATATTATGGTAAAAAAAGGGTCAGCCACCCACAAAAATGGGATAAAGTTGAGCCAAAAGGTCAAGATCCAAAATAAATTCCAGAGGAAGTGGTATATTTTTAGGATCCAATCTAACATCTAGAAGTTGGTTAATGGGTAAAGAGGCTTGTAATTGGTGTCCATTCCAACATAAATGATCATGTCCTCACAAACCTACCAACATGGATTCTACATCCTAGAAACAAGAGCCAAATTTGGTGTAACTTTCTCATAATGTAACCAATTAGAAAAATAAATTAATGCTATAAAGATCAATGCACCAATTACAGTGCAATAAGGTTTTAATCCACTAGTTGTTTCACATTCTCACCAAATATGGAAGAACCTACATGTTATTTTTATCCCTCCAAAACCTCCACCTATATCCACATTCAATTTTTTTTGCACACTAGGTCTAATGTGAGTGGTATTTTCTAGCCATTCTTCATAAATGGAGAAATGAACACCATGAAATTACATCCCACTTAAGCAAAAAATACAATGGCTAGTTGAACAAAATGAACTCAAAATAGTTTGTGAGAAATATTTTCCAAATCATCAATATGGCTATGAAAATTTTGAGTGTCAAATCCAAGTGGTATTATCAAGGCCTTTACCTAGAATCGTTGAGAAATGTTGAGGTTCATCCCACATCTCAAAAGAGGTTGTAATATAATTTCTGTGTGTTTTTAGAGTGTCTCGAGCGACACAATTGTCGAGCAGTAAGACGAGAGGTAAGAACCTGCGCATCACTCTAACAAACTTGAGCAAGATCACCAATGTCTTGTTGGGACACTTAGAAGTTTGAATTTTTTTGGTGTTTTCTTTAGGGTGTCTTCAGCTATACAGTCCTTGGGTGGTAAGACAAGAGGTAAGAACCTACGCATCACTCTAACAAACTTGGGTGGGCTCACTAATGTAGAAACTGAAGCACTTGATGAATTGATACATATAGGGCCCATGTGTGCTGGTAGGATGATAAAACAATCCAAAAGCACCCCCCACTCTAAAAATTCCACAAAATTCATGGGATGAGGTTAAGGAATGTTGCATCAACATAATGGAATCCAGTCAAATAACTTCACGATATAACAACTATGGGAAATCAAGACTATATTGAAGAATGGTTTCACTCTGTTGTTTTCTTGCAAAATCACTCCATACATCAGCAATTCTTGGCACCATCCTTAATAGGGAAGTCAGTCTCTCATACCCTAGTACTTATTAGCATACATCTTTCAATTATGGGTATGTGCATACTTGAAGCCCTATTTCAAAAATCGCTTCATTCGAGGTATTCCTACATGTAAGTATATGTTATCTTTAAATGTAGAATATTTTAGTGTAGAGAATAGAATAAATGAAGACACAAATAAATAAATTTCTCTCTATATAAAAATAGTTGTTTTTGTTGCAACATGTGAAATTTGACATAGGTGATCAATATTCAAATTTATTTATGTATGTAGATGTGTTATATTGGAAAATAAAATTTCTACAAACACTCATATTCATTTTGATCACCTTCTTGGAAAAATTCCTTGATTATCATATCTTATGGCTTGCGGGCTTGTTGAAAATTCTAGAAACAAAATCGGGATAGTCATGGTTTGAGGGAAAATGGGCATATTTTCAAGAAATTTTTCTATGCTACATAGCCCTCTCTGTATAATTTTTAACCCAATTTGAATCACTCGATTTGGATTTGAAACGAAAAATTTATGACCTAAACAATGACAGGATGTCTAGTAGGCAACTCAGGAACAGAGTTGGGACAGTCCATTTTTGGACCCCTAAATTACTAGATTTTAGAAACCTGTTTCTATGGGATATTCCCCTATTAATATAGTTTACAATGCAACTTGAATCATTTTTTTTCTATATTTTATGAGAAATTTATGACCATAATACTGATTGTTTATCGTAAATCAGCACTGTTGAAACTCTATTTTCCCAGTTTTTCACTAGCATATTTTACCCATTAATTCTTCTTTTATTAAAAAAAAAATTACATTTGGAAATAGCTCCATGAATATAATTAAATCTCCAATTTGAATAAGTTCAATCTATCATCAAATGAAAAATTTATGCTTAAAAAATCAATTGTTGGTTTGAGCGGAAAAATCGAAAATCACTGTGTTATGTAGGTTGTTCTAAGAAAATTTAGCATACCATTACATGGAATTTAAAAAAAAAAAAATATTGGAGACATATATCTTAATTCACTTTCATTTGTCTTTGGAATCACTCAAATCAGACGAAAAAAAAAAAAATTTATGATTGAAACACTGCTAGTCAGTATGGTTGGCCACCACTCTATCGAGGTAATAAATTAATTTCTCTTTGTCTATCCTGTTGTGGATTTGTTTTACATAGTAACTACTTGTTATTTTTTTTGCATATGCCTTGAATTGGGAGAGCCCGGGGATCTCTCTTCTTCCATAATTTTATGTTTTATTGTAGGTATATGCTCATTTTTTTGCAGGTCCCAGGTGAATAAATGAGGTCAATTTATGAACAAGTGATTTTTGAAGACAATGATAATGAAATGAGAACATTTTGAAAGAGGTTTCCTCATTGTTGTTACACCTTCATTGCTGTTAATCTATCAATGATGTTACACAGTCAATGTTGTTACTCCATTATTGATGTGACTCCATCGCTTCTGTTACACAATTAGTGTTGTTACTCCATTACTGTTGTGACTCTGTCACTATTGTTACACCATCACTGCTATCACACCGTCAGTGTTGTTACATAGTCACTGTTGTTACACTATCAGTGTTGTTAAACTGTCACTATTGTTACTCTGTCAGTGTTGTTACTATGTCACTATTGTTACTCCATCACTGTTGTTACTCCTCCAATGTTGTTACTCTGAAAATTTTTCTAGCATATGGTGTTGTTACTCCATGGTGATATTTTTCTGAGTACTTGGTGCTGCTACTCCTCTAGTATTGTTACTTCGCTAAGGTAAGCTATCAAGTATGTTCTCGATTGAATCCATGGATTTCATTGGTATTTTACTTATGACATGACCAACTATGACTATGAAAGACATAATTTAGTTTGGGGGAGGTCTTGTATTTAGTAATAAGGATGATTATTATGGTAATTCTTGTCAGGAATGATTCACTCTTAATGCATCATTATTTTGTAAAGTGACTAATCCTCCTCATGTCACCTTCCTAACATTGTTGTTTTTTTCCCTTCCCCTGTTATTACCTAAGTCATGGTTGTTGTTACCATAGCACAACTAATGTTGTTGACCAATCTTCACGTTGAATTCAACATATGAAGATCTTTTTTATTTGTTTTTCTCTTTGGTGAATGGGAAAGAATTTTAATGATCTAGGCTCTCTTTGACATACTGATTGGGTAGTCAATTTATCTTTGTTTATCTATTAACATAATCTTATTTCTAAGGAAAAATTATGAAAAGATGATTTCATCATGCCAGCTTTCAATTTTCCTAATGGGTCAAGTCCCTAATCTTGTAAAATTTATGATGATGACAACAAAATTGTATTTAAATCTTTTCGCCATTATCTAATGAACTGTTCTTCAACCACAATCTTAGCAATGAAAAATATATTTATCAGCAGTCATTTGAAGGTTATTATTTTTTGAGGAGCAAAACAATCAAAGTTGAAAATAGTTACTATATAACTTTTTACGCCATCCCTAACTCTTAAGTAGCTGACCTTCCATCCCATCTATTAAGTAATCTTTTATTGATTAACAATAACCATAGTTGAATTCTAAACATAAATAATCAACTAGAAGATAGGAGGTATCATCATGAGCTGACCTACCATGATCATAGGTCCTAATAAAGTGACATTACCACTACTAGTCACCAAGCCACGGTAATGGCCTTCGGTCAAAAAACTCAAGGATAACAGGTCTCTTCACGAGCCAACTTTTTCACTTTTGTTAGCTCCTGTCAATGGAATTGTTATTAACTGTTTACCATACCAGAACAATGATCTTCAATTGACATCTAAGTAAATTTAAAGGCTTTTTGTAGCTATGTACTTATTTCTAATAAATGGGACACTGGCATCTCAAATGGGTTAAAAAGGCATCGTTGTGGAGGCTATGGATTCCTGCTAGAAAAAGTGGCTATTCCTATGGTATAGAAGTTAATTTAATACTATAATCTACTTGGTTACCTTGTTTTCTTAAAGCCAATTTCCGATAAAGCTTACTGTTGCATATACAAGGTTTTCCAGAACTCATGGTTCATGGGGTAATATTTAATCAGTTCTTAGATGATGGTGGTTATGGTTTATATCTATTATTCAGTTATAAATATTTACTTTACATGTGAGGGATGAAACTTTTAGGATATTTGATAGTTGACATTTTGTATCATCTAATCCATCATTCCTTTATTCTACAAGTATCATATCTTTAAACAAAGATAGTTTCTTTGCCCAATCAGCCACCATTTATTCATAGCTTAACAACACCACTATTTTTTTGACGTGGAATAAAGAGGCCTAATTCTGATTTTGAATCCTAGGCAGTTGCACAGACCTTGAGAAGCATAATTTTTGTGCTCATAACAACCAAAGCTTATGGGTATAGGGAATGCATTTCTTCTCTTCTTATGCATTACTATCCCATGCCATTCAAAATATGATTATGTCACTTTTATATGTAATGAGGTAATTGAGGTGATGAATTACTGATTAAGGATACTCATGATATGTTGTATAGATGGCGGGGAAACTAATCAGTTTGGTGGGAGGAAACAGTGCTACAGTTTCTGATTACTTTTTTTCAGCTTGCATGGCTTCCAACTTATGCATCACTTTCAGCATCAACTTAGCCTGCATCAGTTTCAACAAATTCGAATCCATAAATGTCATTCCACATTTTTTTATGGAGGTAAAACTTAAGGTAAAACAACATAAGTTTTTGATTTACTAAAAGTTTAGGAGAATGTCATGAAAAACCATTGAGCATTATTCACCCATATTTTTGAACCATTATTTCCCCTTCTTTACCACTTTCAATTTTTCATAAACACAAAATATTTCAGTTTGGGGGAGTGTTACTTTCATTATCATGAACTTGCCATTAATATTCTTTATCATCTATCGATATCCTTATTCATTCGCAAAATCTCTCTTATTTTATGTTCTTATACACCAAGCAAAGATCTCAACAATGATCATAGCAACCACCTCAACTTGTTTTCTAGTATAGCATGAGGACATGCTAATTTTCTAGTTTGGGGGAGAAAGAGTTGCTATGTTTCAAGAAAAATCAATTTTACCTACAACCATTTTGCTGATATATTGAAATTTATTCATTTTTTTGCTTTGATTTTTGGTACGAACAAGTATTAAGAACAAACCTGTGAAATTTCATGAAAAAATGATTTAAATTTTCTTTTTCAACTCTTTTATCTATATCTCAAGATCCGTGCATCCTATAGATCCAATTTTGGGATTCAAGAAGCATTAATATAGTAAAAATTTTCTTTTAATATTTCAGAAAAATCTAGTTTGTAATTTTTGAGAAACTAGTTAATGAATTTCGTTCTTACTTGTATCATACTTTGTTGCAACTTCATATACATCTGATTGAAAATGAAAATTGTTACAGCTCCATTAATTGAACATCTATTATTTAAAGGAATCATTTAGGGAATAACCATTTTCTTCCATCAATATCATGAGTTGAGGTGCGCATCTTGATTATTTGAATTGCAGCTTGGCTAACACAGAGGCATTGGGTTGCATGAGGACATGCAACATGTTCAGTTTGGGGAGATGTTGGGCCGCTAAATTTTCATTCTTATTACCATTTCTTAACATATATTTCATCCATTCCTACCATTCTTTTATCACATTATTTATCATAATTTATCATTTAATCCCATTTTTTAATTATGTATGCTCTTATGGATAAGTAATATTTATTCTCCTTTATTTTTAATAAATTGAATATTATTATGAATTATTTTGTAAATGATGGTTTATTTAATGAATTTTTTATAACTCATGATTTTATCCTCCAAGATTTCTTTTATATTGAAAATCTGATCTTCAGTTCGTAATTAAATATTCCAACTTAGAAATTTACTGGAATAACAAGTGACAGTTTTGCGTTGGACATTTCAGGCAAACAAAGATGAATATTAAAAATTTGAGACATGATTTTTGTGCAGAATGGACCAAATTAGTTTGTCAATGAGCAGTTTTCCAAAATTAGGTCTTCATTGGGAGAAACACAAGGTTCTTCGAAGGAAATATTCGTAGATTTTATGTTGTAGCCGTTTTCCAAATTTCCTCAATTGTAATAATCAAATTTGATTTGTTACAGCTGAAACATGGTGGAAATATCTCTTCGATTTTGTAATCAATTGGTTGAAAATTCCCTTTTGTATCTTGTATATTTAAAGGACACAAATTAGAGGAGAGAGGAGGATCATCTTGACTCTGTGACTTTCAATCATCATAATACAAAAATATTGTGTTGTTGTTACATGCATTATATGATTTATTTTCCGTTAAGTTCTTTCTCTTCCTGCACCCTACTAGGGAGGAAGTGCCCTCCTCTTTAGTAGGAATTGCAGCAGTTAAGGTAGATGTGTATATATGTATTTCTTATTTTTTTTATGTTTCGGTAGAAGTCATGTTGCTGTTGTTTCAGCTGTGAATAGATCTGCTTCAATTCCAGTGTTTTATATGTTGTTACACATATGAGATCAAATATACCAGTTGGGTAATTGTTATGTGGTGCGCTATGACAGATTAGTTGAGGTGTGATTATAGTCTTGTAGATAATTTTATTTCTGCATGATTAATTTCCTTCTAGCATTTACTTCAGCAACAATTTCTTTTCTTTGGAATTGCTTCTGGTTGGGTGTATTGGCACAGATAGTGCAACTATCATTGAAATAAAAGACATCCCTGGATTGATAATTTATGTGTATTGCTCTAGTCATTTAATAGTGATTAATATAGCCCCAACATGTAGTAGAAAAAATTGTATTTCATCGCCCATAACAGAAGCTATCAGAAAAATTGCAGCAAGAGGTCCATTTCAAACAAGATCTGAACCAGTGGTATCAAAGAGGTATCCTCTTTCTCGATCTTTCTTTGCATGCCCTCAACAAGGTCTGGGTATAAGGATTTAGGGCTTGATCGAGTTGAACCTTTGCAAGATCAACCTCGCAAACCCGATGACCCCCCATGGCAAAAGAAAAGAAAGACGAGGGAGTAGGAAATATTATCAAAATATTGCTTAAGGAGGCCCTTGAGAAAAAAAGGAACACGATGATGGATAAATTTTTCCAGATCCTTCAATGACTTCCCACTGGTGGCACATCTGCATCCAGCAGCCACTCTGGAGGTGCCACTCCTTTCAAGGTACAAGTCAACTTCGACATTCTTGTATTTGAAGGCCAAATAGATGCAAAAATCATAGATGGATGGTTGAATTTTCTGGAAGGGTATTTTTCTATCCATGATTTCTCTAACCAAGAAAATATTACTTTTGCACTCCTAAAAATCGCCCCCCATGTAAAAGGCTGGTGGGAAACTTAATGTAAGCAAAAGAACGATAGGTGACCCTCTCTGTTTTCGGCCGCACCCACTTGGAATTTGTTTTGTGATAGCATCAAGGAACAATATTATTCCGTGGGGAGCTATGAGGACAAGTATATTCAATGGACCACGCTGCGGCAATAGAGGGATCAAGATGTGCACGGGTTGACGAATTTTTTCCATACCACGCGTAAAATGTTGGGTATTAAAGATTCAAAGAGGAATTTTGTGCTCAAGTATCGCAGTTATTTGCGTAGATACAATCAGGAGGAAATGAATTTCCTTGACATTATCTCTCTTGGTGTGGCACATCGATATGCCACTAATATCGAGCAGAAATTTAAGAAAAAGAAGTGACACTTTGGATCTGCGAATCCAAAGCCAAGAAAAGGCGCCCTTGAAGCACAAAACAAAGGGCATAGCCAAAGTGGGGCCACTAAGAACAACACCACAAAGAAAAAGAAGGACACAGGGAAGTGATGTGAATTTCATAGGAGTTCCACTCACAACAGAAGCAAGTGTCAGACCAAACAGTTGCTTGTGGCCGAACTGAAGGCATCCAAATGAGATGGATGTTTTCATTCTAAGTTAGAACCGGATAAGGGGAATGACAAAGGGAAGAAGATCAGTGATGGATATCCTAGTGCCACTATTTCCACCACCAAGCTCTAGAGGGAGGATCCTAAGGATCCAAAGGAAGGGGAGAACCTCTTCCATTCAGAGTTGTTGGTGGAGGGTTCTCCACAAAAATTCCTTGTCAATAACGAAAGCCAAAAGATCCTAATTTTAGCATATGTCGTGAATCTTCTCGGCCTACCGACCACAACACACCTGAAACCATATACCGGAGGGTGACTTTACTAAGGAAGAGATCTCCGCATCAACCAGCAATGCTGCCTGTCGTACAAGATCAAGCACTTCATAGATGAGGTATTGTGTGATTTTTCTCATCTTGACATTTCTTATGTATTATCAAGAAAACCATAATTGTGGAAGAGACATGTGTATGAGTCTAGGCCTCATTCAGTTATTATTACTATGGGAAATAACTTGTACATGATATCGGAGGTAGTACTCCCTCTTGCCATCTCTTTGATGACTGCAAAGAAACGCTGTAAGATTATTTTCCAAACAAGGAATTTTTTTTTTAATTACAATTCACCCACACGGCAAGAAGAAGATTGTGGCCACAACCTCCAAACATGGCTCTCCTGTACGACAACAAAAAATGGACACAAAGATTTCTCTACATTGTCAGTTCAAGCACTCCATTGATCTAACCTTAGGCGCACTGCTGCCTGATATTTCCATGCCTCATGCGACCACATAGATAGAATCCACATTTGTACTGTTTGAGGCTAATAAAACAACTATATTTATTGAACACATCCAACAGGTCCGCCAACAGGTCCACGACATCTTGGAGAAATCCAATGCCAAGTACAAGTAGCGCCACGATCAACATCAAGTGCAACACAAGTTCTAGGTGGGCGACATAATTTGGATATATTTACAAAAATATTTAGCTATAACAAGTTGTCAATGTAGGACAACTCCTTCACTAGGTAAAGTGGTTCACTAAGGACCATGTTCGGTATAAATTTCCCCACCTCATGGAAGCTCTGCATGCAATGGAGCCCATTACTTCCTAAGGGAGGAGGAATTATGTAGGTGGATATTGGTGGCCACCTACCTATTCCACCTAGTGAGTTTCATCAGTTGTCTTATTTACTATTTTTAACAGTTTTCCAGGTTCTAAACTTTCGAAGCCATTTTGAGGCCCTTAAAGGCGTATTCCTTAGAGATATATTTCTAACAAGGTCTCATATGTGCGAAAAGGAGATGATCAAATTACGACCCCAGGAAGTTAGCTGCCTAACTAACCCCAATGGGGCCCATAAAATCTTGCTGTTACATCTCTTCAGATTAGGATTGTGGTTGTTCAGGGTTTTCTCTTATTGTTCACTAATAAAAGGCCCCTGAGCCTCATTGTAACATATTTCAGAGGAATGTAGCCACCACATCTCTTCTCAGAGATAAGCTACCATCGGCTTAGCTAGTTTATGTCCATTCTGTCTGTAAGCATATTTCAGTCATTTGACATTAATGAAATGAAGTTTTATTTCTACTACATCTATGTGTTTATGTTTATTTCTGTATTTAGGTTATGACTCTATGGGAATGAGGGTTTGAAACACATTTCAATCTCAATGTTTTGTAATAATGTTCATAAAAAATCATGCAAGTTCCATGGTCTCCACAGATCATATTAGAGAGTGAAAATTTTCTCATTTGAAAGTATTTTTTATTATCTCAAATGGGTTTTTTATAGAATTTGATTTTTTTTCCTTATTTGAGAGATATGCGCAATTGAAGTCACACATCTCTGGAACATTGAACCACCGCGCGTCCTATCAGTTTGTGGAATCATTTTCTCACTTCGCGGATCATCAAATTTCTAATGTCTTATATTAATGGAAAGATCTATTCAATACCTCAAATGGGTATTTGATGAAATTTTATTTAATCACCTATAGCAGAAGTTATTAGCAACATTGCAGCAAAAGGTCAATTTCAACCAAGATCCAGATCAACTTGCTTCCAATACCCTAGCTTGATTGAACCAATCCTCCCTAATTTCAAGATATCCCTATTGAATTGCATGTTCTCCTTGGTTGGGATAGGTCAACTAGTTTTCTTCCCTCATAACCATACTGAAGAGTTACCTCATATGACTCAATCAAGTATTCTTAGTTCTCAACCTAGATTTCCAAAATCTGTGGAATTAGAGATGACTATTTGAGAGTTCAAATTTTAAAATAGACTAGTAAAAATCAATGTCATCAAATTTTCATTTCACTTTTATTGTTGAAAGACTCTCATATAACATACTTCATAATAAAGTTCAACTTCATAATAATAATTGTATAACTTTCACATATTTTCCTTTCATTTGAGCTTAATTCCATCGAAATGATCTCTTCATCCATGACATTCACGCCTCACACAACTCTCCTTTCTTTACCCTAAGTAATATAACACCTATATAATGCATATGGGATAATAACGAAGCTTTTGTGTTATCCATTTCCATTGAGAGTCATTTCAGCGGTCATCCACACATGTCACGTTGGTTCAACTATAAAAACAAGACCTATTGTATGGGTGTAACCTTTCACTCGGTACTAAAATGAGATCCGACCATAAACATTCCTTTGCCTCCAAATCTTACTTTCACTTAAAGGTAGATTTTATTTTTATTTTATAATTACCTTTTTTTCCTTAAAAATAAAAATAAAAAATATATTAAATCAGCTTCATTCTGGCATGAACCAGCATTACTCTTATTCACACTAAATTATCTATTACAAATTTAAAAACCAATCATAAATACCTTAATATATTTTCTCCCAAATACACAATACCATAAAATAGATTTCCTTTCCTTGCAATTTTAAATTAGAAAGAGACTAATTTAATTTAAATAAATATTAATACACATCGTCATCCAAATAAAGAATCAACCGCACTAAATTAATTTTTGCCATTCTAAATGGTACAAAACCTTTAGATTTTTAGAATCATCAGATCACGAATAGAAGAGAACAGTGGCTCGCCCCAATGAGTGTTCCACTCGATATGAACTTCACTGATTACAGCCGTTTTTATTAATATATTACGTGAACAATGTCATTTGATTCTGCTATACGAAAGGGGTGACCATTTACCCGAATAGTGAGAGGCTTCTATTTGCAGGCTGTAATAATTATATATAAATACATTGTTTTTCCACAAGATATTGAAGCGTGAAGTCCTGTGTTCTTCCTGCTCCTGAAGAATATGGCGATGGAAGTAAAAGAGATTTCAGGTCTCGAGGAATGAGACGAAGAAAAGAGGCCGAAATTGATAACAGATTTGGCTAAACCGCATAGTTGGTCCAACGTCGCATTGTGACAACAATTGTCTCAATGTTTAAATCAATTCCCTTGAGTTCACCAATTCCTTTTGGTTTATAATTTGTTGGGTAATGGTTGTCCCTTGGGTTCACCAATTCCTTTGGTTTATAATATTAAACCCTTGGGTTTATTAGTTATTTTGGTTTATAATATGAATAATCAATCAATGTCATCCATGATCAAATGTGACATTCTGACAAATATTGTCTCAATATCAAAATCACCCATGGCCAACCCTGCTCATAGTTTGTCCAACGTCGCATTGTGACAAGAATTCTCTCAATGTTTAAATCAATTCCCTTGTGTTCACCAATTTCTTTTGGTTTATAATTTGTTGGGTGATGGTTGTCCCTTGGGTTCACCAATTCCTTTGGTTTATAATATTAAACCCTTTGGTTTATTAGTTCTTTTGGTCTATAATATGAATAATCGATCAATGTCATCCATGATCAAATGACACATTATGAGAAACATTGTCTTAATATGAAAATCACCTATGGCCAACCATGGTCATAGTTGGTTCAACGTCGCATTGTGACAACAATTGTCTCAATGTTTAAATCAATTCCCTTGGGTTCACCAATTCCTTTGGTTTATAATTTTTTGGGTAATGATTTTCCGTTGGGCTCACCACTTGCTTTGGTTTATAATATTAAACCCTTGGTTCTATTAGTTTTTTTGGTTTATAATATGAATAATCGATCAATGTCATCCATGATCAAATGTCACATTCTGACAAACATTGTATCAATATGAAAATCACCCATGGCCAACCATGGTCATACTTGGCCCAACGTCGCATTGTGACAACAATTGTCTCAATGTTTAAATCAATTCCCTTGGGTTCAACAATTCCTTTGGTTTATAATTTTTTGGGTAATGATTTCCGTTGGGTTCACCACTTTCTTTGGTTTATAATATTAAACCCTTGGGTTTATTAGTTTTTTTGGTTTATAATATGAATAATCGATCAATGTCATCCATGATCAAATGACACATTATGAGAAACATTGTCTCAATATGAAAATCACCCATGGCCAACCATGGTCATAGTTGTTCCAACGTCGAATTGTGACAACAATTGTCTCAATGTTTAAATCAATTCCCTTGGGTTCACCAATTCCTTTTGGTTTATAAGTTTTTGGGTAATGGTTGTCCCTTGGGTTCACCAATTCCTTTGGTTTATAATATTAAACCCTTGGGTTTATTAGTTCTTTTGGTTTATAATATGAATAATTGATCAATGTCATCCATGATCAAATGTGACATTCAGACAAATATTGTCTCAATATGAAAATCTCCCATGGCCAACCCTGCTCATAGTTGGTCCAACGTCGCATTGTGACAGCGATTCTCTCAATGTTTAAATCAATTCCCTTGGGCTCACCAATTTCTTTTGGTTTATAATTTGTTGGGTGATGGTTGTCCCTTGGGTTCACCAATTCCTTTGGTTTATAATATTAAAGCCTTGGGTTTATTAGTTCTTTTGGTTTATAACATGAATAATTGATCAATGTCATCCATGATCAAATGACACATTATGAGAAACATTGTCTCAATATTTATCCCTTGTGTTCACCAATTCCTATGGTTTATAATATTTAAACCTTTGGTTTATGATGACATTGGGTTTGTATTATTAATTATCCCTTGGGTTTATTAATATCTTCACTTTAAAATATTAATTGTTAGGGTTTATTAATCTCTTAAGTTTTTTGTTTTTAAATATTGTTTCATATGGTTTATTACTCTCTTGAGTTTCATATTATTAATATATTAATATATATTATAAATAAATATTCAAATATTTATTAATACTGATTATTAGTAATATTATAATATTATTAATATATATTATATATATTTCAAGTTAATTTATAGTATGTATATAGTTAATATTATTAATATATTAATAAATATTTTTAATATATATTAAAAATACCTATTATAATATTAATAATATATATAAAATATTTTTGTATATATTGATAATATTATAATATTACTAATAATCATTATAAATAAATATTTGAATATTTATTTATAATGATTATTAGTAATATTATAATATTATTAATATATATTATTAATAATATAACCATTTATAATATATTAAATTATTATATATTATTAATATTATTTTTATATTAATATATATTATATATATTTCAAGTTAATTTATAGTATGTATATAGTTAATATTTTTAATATATATTATTAATACTTATTATAATATTGTTAATATATATATAATATTTTTGTAATTTTAATCCTAATTAATATATTTAATATATTAATATTTTTATTAATATATAATATATATATTTCAAGTTAATATAATAAAATTATTATATATAATATTTATTGATATATAAATTAATGTGATGGGTAGTGGATATAGGCTTATCGGCATATATCAATCACATTGGTAAATGTGGTTGTAAATCTATTTTATATCAACCACATTAGTAAATATAATGTGGTTGTGCTAGTATATTTTCTCTCGAATACACAATACCATAAAATAGATTTCCTTTCCTTACAATTTTAAATTAGAAAGAGACTAATTTAATTTAAATAAATATTAATACACGTCGTCATTCTTCCTTTCCTTACAATTTTAAATTAGAAAGAGACTAATTTAATTTAAATAAATATTAATACACATCGTCATCCAAATAAAGAATCAACCGCACTAAATTAATTTTTGCCATTCTAAATGGTAGAAAACCTCTAAATTTTTAGAAGATCACGAATAGAAGAGAAAAGTGGCTCACCCCAACGAGTGTTCCACTCAATATGAACTTCACTGTGTTGAGGATAATTTGCCTTCATCAAAGGCCTGCCATACAGAAATTAAGGCCTGACATTCATGACAGCACTGTCTCTTAATTCTAAAAGTAAATTATGTAAATTTCTCTGCTAATTGATATGAAATTAGTATGTAATTATCTCTCTTTAATTATAAATAAGAATTCTCACCACAATTACAATGTGGTGGTTTATTCAACCTTCTCATGGTATCATATTTCAGGTTCTGTTTGTCTGCAGTCTGAAGGTTGATCGGTGGTCAAGTGTGGAGAAAGAAGACAGCTGCCATCCGAGAGCTATTGAGCTGCTGTTGACCTGTGTTCGGAGCTGATTGAGCTTGCAAGAACAAGGAGCGTTCAATCTGAAGTTTTAGGTAGTGGTTTGCAGCTTGTTTCTTGCTTCCTTCTGCCAGTTTTTTTTTTTTTTTGTTCTATCCTTTCCTCCCCATGGCTACCGAAACCTCCCTTCTTCCTTTCAACACCTTAATTCATATGATCACCATTAAACTTTCCTCCACCCATTATCTCCTTTGGAAGAGTCAACTTCTTCCTCTTCTTGAGACTCAGAATTTGTTGGGTTATGTTGATGGCACGATCATACCGCCCCCTTAGTTTAATCCTGCTACTTCTCAGACACCCAATGACAAGCACCTAGAGTGGAAATCTGCAGATCAACATCTTCTCTGCCTTCTTCGTTCCTCCCTCACCGAGGAAGCCCTGGCAGAGGTTGTTGGCCTCTCTACTGCACGTGAGGTTTGGCTTGCTCTGGAGAACACCTTCAACCACCGTTCGAAGGCCCGCGAAATCCATCTCAAGGACGAACTTCCACTGATGAAACACGGCACCAAATCTATTGCCGACTATGCTCGTGCGTTCAAAGCCCTCTGCGATCACCTTCATGCAATTGGTCGGCCCGTTGATGGCACTGATAAGGTGCACTGGTTTCTCCGCGGCCTCGGCACTGATTTCTCCAGCTTTTCCACTGCGCAGATGGCACTCACGCCTCTTCCCAGCTTTGTCGACCTAGTTTCCAAAGCTAAGAGCTTTGAGATTTTCCAAAAGTCACTTGAGCCCACTGCTCCTCCTGTTGCTGCGTTCACAGCTGCCAGTCGTGGTCCTGAACGGTCAACCCAGTGCAGCTCCTTCCGCAACTTCCGTGGCCAAACCCCTGCAAATCGTGGTCATGGTAACTCTGCAAATCGTGGTCGTCATTCCTCTGGTCTAGGACGTCGCCCTCCCCGCTGCCAAATCTGCCACCTTGATGGCCATTATGCTGATCGCTGCAATCAGAGGTATGTCCGCAGTGAGTCAACTGCGCATCTTGCCGAAGCCTTCACCAGTTCCTGTTCTCTCAATGATGAAGCGGTCTCTGATTGGTTCTTGGACACTGGAGCTTCAGCCCATATGTCTAATGACTCATCTCACTTGGACCAGTCCACTCAGTACAATGGTAAAGATTCTGTAATAGTGGGAAACGGTGCCTCCTTACCCATTACACATACTGGTACCCTCTCTCCTGCTCCAAATATTCATTTATTAGATGTCTTGGTTGTTCCCCATCTCACCAAAAATCTTCTGTCAATTAGTAAATTAACCTCTTATTTTCCCTTATCTATTATTTTTACTAATAATCTTTTCTCTATTCAGAATCTTCAACGGGAAAGGTGGTAGCAACCGGTAAGAGAGATGGCGGCCAAACCTTCTCACACTGATTACAACCGTTTTTATTAATATATTACGTGAACAATGTCATTTGATTCTGCTATACGAAAGGGGTGACCATTTACCCGGATAGTGAGAGGCTTCTGTTTGCAGGCTGTAATAATTATATATAAATACATTGTTTTGCCACAAGATATTGAAGCGTGAAGTACTGTGTTCTTCCTGCTCCTGAAGAATATGGCGACGGAAGTAATAGAGATGTTAGGTCTCGAGGAACGAGACGAAGAAAAGAGCCCGAAATTGATAGCAGATTTGGCTAAACCGCATGCTCTTGAGGAAAGCAACACTGACAGCACGGTTGTTCTTCCAAATGACACAGATATCTCAATATTGGAACTTTTTAAATATGCTGATTTATTTGATCTATGCCTTGTGGCATTGGGCACAGTTGGAACTATTGGAGATGGACTGACCATGCCTGCCACGATGCTTATAGTAAGCAGTTTGATAAACAATATAGGAAAATTTAGTTCCGCATTCACCGGAGATTTCGGTCATACTGTCAACACGGTAATAATCATTTCCTTTACACAGCAAAACTTGGCGCGATATTGATTAATGTCTCGCATATTGATTAATGTCTCGGTGTTGGTTAATTGTGCAGCATGCTTTACGTCTGCTGTATTTATCAATTGGTGTCTTTTTCGCCGCGTTTCTAGGTTGGTATATCATCTTCCTCCTCTTTTCACACTTTGCAATGTTTATGATAAGAGTTTTTGATGATTTTACCTATGACTAATGCTTTGTATCATCAGAGGCGTTCTGTTGGGCGAGAACCGGCGAAAGGCAGGCGTCTCGGATGCGTTTGAAATATTTAAAAGCCGTACTGAGGCAGGACGAGGGATTCTTCGACACCCAAGGCACCACCACATCGGAAGTGATTACTAGCGTGACTAATGATACTCTCGTTATACAGGACGTTTTCAGCGAAAAGGTGTGATCTTATAAATTACTTTATTCTCTCATCTAATTTATCAATGCTCGGAATCTTCGTTGACTTTTCTAATTGTGATGCTAATTTTGTCTATCCTCAGATACCCAACTTCGTCATGAATATGTCTCTGTTCGTCGGCAGTTATTTTGTGGCATTCTACTTGACATGGAGACTCGCAGTAGTGTCATTTCCATTCGTAATCTTTCTGATAATTCCCGGGGTAATGTATGGACGGATTCTTGTGGGGACTGCTCGCAAGTTGAATGAAGCCTATAATATAGCTGGCAATATTGCAGAGCAAGCTCTTTCATCCATTAGGACAGTCTTTGCTTTCGTTGGAGAGGAGAGGACAATGACCACGTTCTCGGATGCCCTTAATGTTACTCTAAAGCTTGGGCTTAAACAAGGTCTCGTCAAAGGCTTGGCAGTAGGAAGCGTATCAGTCACCTTCGGTATCTGGGCCTTCAACGCTTGGTATGGTAGCAGATTGGTTATGTATCATGGGGGTAGCGGAGGAAAGATTTTTGTCACTTCAGCTTGCATACTTATGGGTGGCTTGTAAGCTTTATCCCTATCCATTTCTGATCTCCTCCTCAGTTATTTCTATAATTGGTACAATAGGACGCCAAATTTAACCCATTTTCTTAACTTCAATCACAATTTCTGGAACAACTGATGTGTTTGCAGAGGTCTCGGGACTGCGCTTCCAAATATAAGATACTTCTCAGAGGCACGTGCTGCTGGTAAACGCATATTTGAGATGATCGACAGAGAACCCATCATTGATTGGGAAAATCCAAAGGGAGAAATACTGCAGGATGTCAGCGGCGAAATTGAATTTAGAAATGTGGAGTTTGCATATCCATCTCGACCAGAGTCCAAGATATTTCGCAATTTCTGTCTAACCATTCCATCAAGCAAGACCGTTGCATTGGTAGGAGGAAGCGGGTCAGGAAAGTCTACGGTTGTGGCGTTGATAGAGAGGTTCTATGATCCGCTCGCTGGAGAGATTTTGCTGGATGGAGTGAATACTAAAACGCTACAATTGAAATGGTTCCGTTCCCAGATTGGACTAGTAAGTCAAGAACCTGCACTCTTTGCTACATCAATCAAGGAGAACATTCTATTCGGGAAGGAGGGAGCCAGCATGGATGAGGTTATTGCTGCTGCCAAAGCTTCCAATGCTCACAATTTCATCAGTCAATTACCAGATGGTTATGACACTCAGGTAACAAAATATATTTTCTTTCTGATCCTCCATTTCTGGCAAGTGCAGTCAATTTGAATTTCCTTTCATTTGGGCAATACAGGTGGGTGAGCGCGGAGTCCAGATGTCGGGAGGGCAAAAGCAACGTATAGCTATTGGAAGAGTTATGCTAAAGGATCCTCGTCTACTTCTTCTAGACGAGGCCACAAGTGCTCTAGATGCAGAGTCGGAGAAGATTGTTCAGGATGCTCTAGAGCAAGCTTCAGTAGGACGCACAACAATTATAGTCGCTCATCGCCTCTCCACAATCCGCAACGCGGACATGATTGCGGTGGTTCAAAATGGTCATGTGATCGAGACAGGTACGCATGAAGATCTGATCTATAAACCCAACGGAGCATATGCTACTTTGGTGCAGCTGCAACAGGCCGCGGCAGAGAACCCAGATGAGCGATTCGAAGGCTCCACTGTGCTAGGGCAGTCTTTCAGAGCAAGGAGCTCTAGCATCTATAGTAGATCCAGTTCCAACAAGTCCGCATCAATCCAGCCACAAGTGGTAGATGAACATAAGCTTCCGTCGGCCCCTTCATTCCGTCGACTGTTTCTTTTAAATGCTCCGGAATGGAAGCATGCTCTATTAGGCTGCGCAGGAGCCTTAGCTTTTGGAGCAGTTCAACCTGTCTATTCCTATTTCCTTGGGGAAGTTATATCTGTATTTTTTATCCAAGACCATAACCAAATCAAATCCAAAATCAAAATATACACCTCTGTTTTTTTGGCCTTGGGAGTAATAGCACTCTTAGCGAACGTGTTGCAGCATTACAATTTTGGAGCTATGGGTGAATATCTTACAAAAAGAATTCGGGAGCGGATGCTATCCAAGACCCTTACATTCGAGGTTGGGTGGTTCGACAAGGACGAGAATTCTAGCGGAGCTATTTGCTCCAGACTGGCAACGGAGGCTAATGTGGCAAGTACCTGACTTAAATACTTTAATATTTCTAATAATGTTGGGATTTGTGTCATTGTTTTCTAATCATTACAATGCTCTATTTGTATAGGTGAGATCCCTGGTAGGAGACCGTGTATCGTTACTTGTACAAACTTCGTCAGCTGTGGCAGTAGCCTTCACGATGAGTTTGATTTTAGCATGGCGTCTTGCACTTGTAATAATCGCAGTGCAACCCGTCATAGTATTATGTTTCTACACAAAAAAGGTTCTGCTTAAGGCCATGTCTCAAAAGTCTGTCAAAGCTCAAGATAAAGGCAGTCAACTAGCAGCAGAAGCTGTTGCTAACCATCGTACTATTAGTTGCTTCTCTTCAGAGGACAAGATTCTCCGTCTCTTCGAAAAGACTCAAGAAGGACCTCGCAGAGACAGTATCAAACAATCTTTGTTTGCAGGATGTGCCCTCGGAGCATCACAATGCATCACTATAAGTAATGTGGCTCTGGACTTTTGGTACGGGGGACACCTTGTAGCGAAAGGACAAATCACCGCCAAAGCTCTTTTCCAGGTTTTCTTCATTCTGATGACCACTGGAAGAGCGATAGGAGATGCAGGAAGTATGAGCAGCGACATCGCTAAAGGCTCTGATGCAGTCGAATCCGTGTTTCGCATCCTTGACAGAGAGAGCCAGATAAACCCGGACGACGAGAAGGGTGAGAAAACGGATAAGATAGAAGGAAGCGTGGAGCTGAGAAACGTAGACTTTGCTTACCCAGCTCGTCCGGATGTTATGATCTTCAGGAACTTCTGCTTAAGGATAAAAGCTGGCAAAAGCATGGCTCTGGTGGGACAAAGCGGATCCGGAAAATCGACTATCATTGGATTAATAGAAAGGTTTTACGATCCCCTAAAAGGATCGGTGAAAATCGATGGCAGTGACATCAAGAGGTTCAATTTGAAGAGTCTGAGGAATCACATAGCTCTGGTAGGTCAAGAGCCCACGTTGTTTGGAGGAAGCATTCGGGACAACATTCTCTACGGAAAAGAGAATGCAAGCGAGGTGGAGATTATCGAAGCTGCAAAGGCTGCAAATGCTCATGACTTCATCAGGTAAATACTGCAATTGTTCAACTGAAACAGAGTGTTTATGCAGTAAATTACGACATAATGATTCAACTGCAATTGAAATAATTATTTATGGAATAGATTAGGATTTATTGAACCAGATCAGTGAAATTAACTTGGATTTGTGCAGCTCTTTGGAGGAGGGATACGAAACAAACTGCGGAGACAGAGGAGTTCAATTATCGGGAGGGCAAAAGCAGCGGATTGCCATAGCGAGGGCGATAATAAAGAATCCAAGCATATTACTGCTGGACGAGGCAACAAGCGCGTTAGACAGCCAGTCAGAGAAGATTGTTCAAGAGGCGCTGGACAGGATAATGGTGGGGAGAACGAGCATAGTGATAGCTCATCGACTGACAACCATTCAAAATGCAGATTCAATTGCTGTGATTCAAGATGGGAAAGTGATTGAGCAGGGGAGTCATTCGTATCTGTTGGGCAAAGCAGAAGGCAATCCATATTACTCTCTCGTCAACATGCAGCGACGCCATCACTAGATCCTAATTTTTCCTCATACAAAGAATTATTATCCGCCATCCATGTCGTAAATCTTTCTTTGTGTCTTCCTCAAATTTGGATTGCCAAAATGTAAAAGTAATTACCGCAGGCTTGGAATTTCAATGTCTTTTTAGTAATTACCGCAGGCTTGGAATTTCAATGTCTGTTTTCATTTGTTGAGGAATTTCTTTTTAAAGAGCCTTGAACGGATGAGGTAAAATATTGTGAGCGTATTTCCATTCAGTATTATTATATATATTTTTAAATATAGAAATTATGTAAATTTTATAGTTAAATAATAGTTGGAAAAAAAACAGAGCTTCCTTTGTTAGTTTTTTTTCCAAAATAAAGCGCAATTGATTTACCTCTTCGTCACTATAGTTTAACATAGAACATTGCACATTATATTATTTAATTCTGGAAAATAAATATTTATTTTTTAAATATTTTAAATATTTAATTGATTATAATTTGAAAATTTTATTACTCATTAATTTAATAAGTGGGAGTATTAATGTAAACATGCAAGTTTATTAGTGATTATTACTTACTAAAATTTATGTAAGTTTTTATCTTTTAGTAAATAATTAATTTTTCGACTTCATATATTAATTTGTAATATTTATAAAAACATAATTTCTACTTGAGTTGCAAGAATTACGTTACTCTATTCATAGTAAAGCAATCCAATAATTATTCTCTCTTTATATGTCTGATTTTTAGTATGTTGTTTTGTTAATATGATAGCTCTTAGTAGATATGGAATTAAGATGGTTTTAGGCTACTTTAATTTCTCTTTTTAAATAGGCTATATCTTATGTGAATACCATAAGTTATCGTACCATAGGTCAATATCATCGGTGAATACTGTGAAATTATTTTCTTAAACATTTTTTCTATTATTTTTGTTTTTTTAGAAGTAAAAATATTTTCACATTTGTCCGAGTCAATTTTTTTACAAAGTAAGACATAATAGGCCTTTACAATGTCTCTTCCATAAAAAAGCACTATAATTAAACATTTTTCATTTTAATTAATCAAATCATAAAAATAGTAATTAAATATTTTTTATTTTTGAAATATTATGAAAATAAAAAATATACATTCGCAATTTCAAATTAGTAAACCAAATAGTAAATCAATATTTCAAGGACTTTCTTATTTCTTTTACATAAAAGTTTATATTAAATTTTAAATAATAGATTTCCCCCAAATGGGGTGAGAGGACGAGGTGATCCACCTAGGGATCGAGCTAATGAAGAATCACATGGGAGATACGGCAAGTGAGCGAGCTTCCCGGTACCACTGCACGTTCGGTGTTAAGAGGGATAAGAGGTTACGGTGGAGGATGTGAGATGGAGTGCGGTGCAAAGTTAGCCTCACTCTCGAGGTGTTGTGTGGTTCATTTTGCATGCAGGCATTTGTTTGGTGGTTTGCGGTTCATTGCGCTCTGTGGGAGGTAGCAGGCATACCATGTTGGTATGGAGATTCGAGGCGCCAAAGGAACCAAGCGGATGACTGTCATGCCTTCTGGTATGTTTCTTTGGCCTACTAGGTAAAGGGAATGGAGGGTCTGCCTAAGTTAATGTTGCAAGAATGGAACAGTTGGAGGAAAATTCTACTCTGGATGTGTAGACTGTCAGTTTACTTTTTTTTACCTATTTTTGCCACAATGCTCTATTTTTTCTATGGCACCCTACCATTAAAAATGATCATGTGTAGATGTTAATGGTCTATAATTGACGTTGGTTGGGTCGGCGACCCGCTGCATCTCTGGTTGCCACCTTGGCAAAACAGAGGGACCAAAAGGAAATTCGGGCAACCAAGATACCAGGAATTCTATCTCGCTGAGGGAATTCTAGTTGGGCTTGTTGTCATTTTCATGACGCAACTCGGAAACATAGGAAAGTGGGTGTCTCTACACTAGAAAAATCTAGGGTTTGATAATAGAGAGGAGGGGAAAACAGTGCTCAGAACAACTTTAAATTCCATATAGGGCATAATTACTAAATAGTGGCTTTGTTGCCTCAATACAGGTTCGTCTAACCCGACATGTGAATTGATTCCTACACGGAGGGTCTCATCTCTAGTGTTGGTGCACGTGGTCTTGAAGGTGAAGGACAACCCATTGAAAGTTATGGGGAAGGCCCTAGGAAATGGAAAGAGAGGGAGGGGACGATGCATTGGCAACCAGCAATGAGACAATGAGAAAGGGAAGGGGGATTCAACCAGTAGGCCCCAGAAGCGAGGAAGAAAGTCATATGCAGAGAACATGCATACCACATTGCATGCATTCAGTGTCGGGACTCCGACACAAGTAAAAATAATAATATCAGCATGGGAGTTGAAATTGAAAACAAAAGCAACAACAAAGCCATCTGCCAAGGAATGGGAGACTCTGATTATGGACCCAGGGAAGACCTGGGGGCGGCTCACCTTGTTCAAGCAAGTAGTCCACTTATATTGGCTAATGAAATGCGTCATGGCGAAATCCATCACTGAAATTCAAGGAGGAGAGGGGCATCTACAGGACTAGATGAACCCAAAAGAATTTCAGAAAGAGTTGCAATCTATTCAGCTCCAACTGCACTATTAGTATATCTGTCTAGGCAGAATTGAGTGGGAGTTACAGAGTATGCATCAGTTCAAAATGCCAGGTTCGAGCGCTAAATATCCAGCGCCAGTAAATTCATCTAAAGACTAGCTACTGACAAAATGTGTTCATCTTTCTTTTTTCTATGATGTTTTTGACATATAGCTTTTATTTCTATAATCTTCGGTTTAGTAGTGCAACAAACTTAAAGGCCTACTAGGCCTCGGTAGACAAACTCAAAATTTTCATGTTTTCGATGGGCTATAAAGCAGTTCGGTGGCCAACAAACCTAATCTCCTCTCGCAAACTGAGGCCATTGAACATCATATATGTGTAACCTACCCAAAACTCCCAAACTTACAAAAAAAAAATATAAATGGAAAAAAACTCCCAAACTTACAAAAAAAAAATATATCTTTAAATAAAAGATTTATATTTTTGAATTCTATATAGAATTGTAAATATGTATAATTGAATATAAGAAATATTATTACATAAATGTCACATTTAAATTTAATTTTTGTAATAAGATTAATTTAAATAATTTTAAATTTAGTATAAAAAATGAGAATTAGTTTCTTTTCAAAATTGTAAATTTAATTAAAATTTAATTATATAATATTACAAATGTTTTTATAGCAAAATATTGTAAATAATAATAAAATATTTTTAAAATAAATATTATAATATATATTTTTTAATTATTATCGATTTGTGTAGTCAAAATATGTAAAATTCCTACATTGATTCAAAAATCCGAACACTAATATTCTCTTAATCAAGATCAATATCAAATATCTAATTCTAAGCGTAATTCCCGTGATCCATGGAATTGCATATATGCCTATACAAACTAGTGATCGAGAAATATCATTAGTCTTCAATTTCGTTCTTATTTGCACATACGAAAATATTAAATTCCTCGGTTATGAATGTGAATGGATTATATTAAATTATTATATATATATTAAAGTATATATACATTTTTATGGAATATAATTAGTTTTTAATCTTGAATAAATTAAATTTTATTATATCTAATTAATATCAGGAATTTGGTTTCTGTGATCCATAAATTGTGTATAAATTTTTTTGGTGAAAATCACATCAATATAAATTTAATGGACGCTTTTTAAACCACACTCGCTGATTCGAAAAGTGTCGACTAAATTTACTTTGATGTGATTTTCCCGAAAAATATTATACACATATTTGATTAATATTTTTATGTTTATAAAACATATTTTTTTCTTAAACATATCAAATTTTATTACATTTTATTGATTTTTTGGTTGATTTTAATTTATTTAAGTAACGTGAGTATTATATTTTATTGGAGGACATCTAGTTATTATCTAATTTTAAGGTCCCAACCAAGTCGGACACCAATTTGGTGTATGAGATTCCCTTGTTTATGAGACAAGGAGAGTATAGTCTATTAAATTTTATTATCTTGTCAATTTACATTTATTAGATAATCATTATCATCTCAACAATTTGGAAGATACACAGTTATAGAATAAAGGTAAAGAGAAAAACTAGTAATGACCACTTAAAATATACTAAGTAATTATGTATGTGTGTACAAAATCTTATACATTACTCTAGTTTCATATGGAGATTTCCATAGCATTGATTTCACATTGAATAACATCCCCTTTTTAATGATTTTATTGATGTTTTTCATCTCCCAACCATTCACTGTGATTGGCACAATTTTGGAGTGATCTCTCCACCCAAAAAAAACATTTCTCCTTTACATTAAAAGTATAAACATTTCTCCTTTACCTTATAAGTATAAAGAGGTTAGTTTCCAATTGCGATGAGCATTGATCATTACGTGTTCCTTCCACCCTTAGCATGTTTTCTTATTCAACCAGTTTCAATTGTGTGTCCCCTATTTATGGTTGCTATATCACTATATCTTGTGAAACACACTCTCTAATCCTTATTTAGTTATTTGTTTCCAATGTCGGAATTGGATTTTGTCATTTAATTTTCATTGTTTAGTGGTATAAGGATAAATAAACAATACCATTCTAGTTTGTGATGGTCTATGGTCTCAAATCATTTGCTACATCCATCTAATCGGATCTGTGAGATAAATTTCTACATTCTCTACACTTAGGAACAAACTAAACGTGAGTTGAGCATAGTTTTTTTTTTTTTTGTATCTCCATTTTAGCCTCTTTAATAAATAATGCATTTTTTCTCATGGTTATTATAGGATGGAAACCATGGACAGTTTAGTCATGATGCTATAAAAAAAAATAACTAGGTTGATAAGAGATTCTTTCAGAGGTAGGATTTTAATCCTACCATCCTACTTACCTATATGTTCTTCTAAACACATTAAAATTTCGATGGAAATATATTTCACATTTTTATGTATGTGGATTTTCGTGGGTGGTTTTGGATATTTTGTGCTTTGGGTTCTCTTACATCTAGGTTTAATTTTTTTTCATTTAAAGTGTTAATATCATGCCTTGAAAGAGGCCAAAGAAAAAAACAATCACATTTTGTGGGACATATATACTTTATTTATTTTATTTCCAAGTACTTATTGACTTCTATTTCTTAGTAATGAGACATCAAGTTTAAGATTATTGACAAATTTAAGATTTCTTTTGTAAGTTTGGTGAGACTACACCTTCATCATTTCCAATATATCATCTCAATTGAAGTGAGAAATTGCATTAGTGGCTTCACATCAAGAAATGCCTTAATAAAGCACCTTATCACCATCTATCCAGAATAGACAACAAATTTAGGAACTTTTATAATCATATATATATATATATATATAGAATTGTAATTGTAATACATTTTCTAGAATTGAAATCTTGTTAATGTAACCTAGTTTTTGATACCTTTATAAACACTTATATATGTTTTATCTAGAATGATTGTAAGACACACTTTCTCATTGGTTGAAACTTTTGCATTGACACCACTAAGTGGATGTCAAGGATCTTGATGTCATTCTCTTGGGGACCCCTTTTTCTTATCCTTGACTCTTAAAATGACTAATTATTTATTCATTACAAGAGAAACTCTAGAAATAATGTTTCATTTGCCTAAAATTTCAACCATGAACTATGGTTATCCAAGAATTAGTTCTTATATTTTTTTCAATCTAATGCATCTCTTAAGCACTAGATTTGTCAATATCATCACTCGGTACCATTGAAAAAACTTTGTATACTTTATTTCATGCCACGTTTAAACTGTACAACATGATTAATGCATCATTCAGTCTAAATTGTTTAGCATAAACACACGTGAAAAATATAAAAAATATGATGTTTCCACTAAGACTTGGTGGAATTCCCCACATAGTAACATTATTATGACAACTCTACAAAACCTGTACAATAGGATTTTTAATACCAGAACATTCTGGTCAATTTTCTCATTCCGCTACTATTTTTATTATATATTTTCTTAGTGAGTCTATCATCCGTCGCCCTACTATTATTGGTTGTTTCTATAATTGTGTTGTGATTACTAATAACATCAACTCCCAAATGGAACCCAATGGAATTAGTGGCACCTTCAATCATCAATTGAAAGTTTTTATCACCTTACATTTTGATTCATTAATTTCTAACATGAAGTAAGTACCCAAATGGAACCCATTGGAATTAGTGGTAGCTTCAACCATCAATTTAAAGTTTGTATCACCTTCCATTTTGATTCATTAATTTCTAACATGAAGTAAGTATTTGAATTGCATGATAACAATGTGAACTCAAGAAAGTATTTGTGATTGAAAAGAACTTAGAGAAATAGATTTGACATTGAATTTGATTGAGTTGAATGTTTTACGTCAAAGTGGATGCCATTTTTTTATTTTAAGTATATTTTTTTTCATATCTAAAAATAAAAATTCAATTATAAATCTCTTACATTGTATCCAAGCATAGAGAATTATTCACAACCTTGTAAACATCAATTTTAATTTCATTTTGGATTCAAGTTTCTAAAAGGGTTGTAAAAAAATTATTTTCTAAATTTATTCCAAGAATAGGATCGTAAGGTATATCTTTTTCTTAGTAAATATGAATCCTATATTTTTATAGTAATGCATTATAAAATTTATATCTTTAATCTAATTCATATTCGTATTATGAAATGTAATTCTTAGAAATGGAAAAATGAAATGTAATCTTTAGAAATGAAAAAATAGGCAAAGCAACTATTCCATTCAAGATATATATACATTCAAAGGAATGGAAATGAAAATTTCCATCAAGTACTCGCATAAAATTAAAATGAGGATTTTTATTTTTAATGGATTTGTTTGACCTTTTGGATTATTTGGATTCTCTTCTTGTACATTAAAAAACTTAAAAACTTCCTAATTCTAAGTATTCATTTGCATTTCCCCAAGAATGAGTAGAATTAAAATCCTAATGGACTCAATTCAAACCCCCCCAAGTACACACTTCTTTGCTGGAAATAATGGGAGGGGGGTGAATCAACATTTCCCTTTTCTTTTCAATAGATTAATTAATCTTTAAAGCATTCAGAACATCAAACATAATCATAAATAATCACCATATCAAGTAGACAATGAAAAATTATTTGGCTTTAATCAAATCTCTGTTATGTATGAATGTACATACAACAATTTACCAAACGAACCTAGAAGGAAGGGTAATACTCCTAAGTGGTTTTCCCTGATATTTTTTGCAACTAGGGTAAAATTCCACATTGGATAGATCATATGATTAACATAATAATTTAATTAGATTCCTCTTTTCAAGAGGATCAAAATCGACCTATAGATCACCCCATTCGGTTAAGTAGAACTTAAGTTATGAATTAAATTAATATTTTAATGATTTGGTTAACTACATGTTGATCCGATCAAATCCCCAAGCGGTTACTCACAAGGTTATAAATAGAGGAGACCTCGAGCTCATTTGTACACTTTCTCAAGAGATCTATGATTTTCATCCATAATTTTATTTCTTCTATGTTTATGTTTTTGGCTCGCACACATATGTCAAAAGGAGCTCCCGTAGTCAGACGCAGTGGATTGAGATCAAGGTTTGAGACACATTTCAGATCTAGATCAATTGGGCCAAAGCTGTGGGAAGGAAAGGCATAGGTAGCAGCATGGGTCAACAGAGCCGCAGGAAGAGTTTGTTGTGCTCGTGGTCAAGGTTCCAAAGCTGATGGCACAACTTGCTAAGGGTGCAGAAAAGGTCATGAGGTTAGATCACGCTAATTTGAACCTCAGCTGTGGGCACAGAACATTGTGTTAGAAGCTTTGAGTCCTTCAGCCACGGGTTGAGCATGTCAAGGCCGCAGCTTAGAGAGTTATTGGGCCGATCGTATTTGGATCATCTTCGGTTGATTGTGTAGTGCCTTCAGAGATCATTTGTTTAGTCATAGTTATGTCAGAGCAATCGATAATAGTCTCCTGGATTTAGATCTAGGACATTTGAGATGAGATCACTTGGTGATCTATCAAATCCAATTTTTGGTATTATAGATCTACTAGTTTGTAGATCAGATTTGTTTGTTTTAGTTGCAAAAGTATCTTTAGCATCAACCGTGTTCATTAGTTTGCTTCAGCCAGTGTCAGTGCATTTCAGTTCTTAAAAGTTTGGGTATCATTTTATTGCTTGTATGTTATGGGTTTTATGCATTGTAATGATATGTACCTATGGATCATTCTACTCTTGTTGCTGAATCATTTAATGAAGATTTAAGAAGAATAATTTCCAAGGGTTTTCCCTGTAGTGGGTTTTCCCCTGGTCTTAGACCAATCCTGATGTCTCTATGTGTTCATGCCTCTCTTCCTTTGATATTTTACTTTCCACTGTTTAGAAGAAGATGATGATGATGGTGTCTTTCTTTTTGCATAGTTTCATTTTTTGATGGTTAATGATATAGATCTGTACATTGGAAAAATTATTTGGGGTGAATGAAACATGTTAATTAAGAAATCTAACTATCAAAGTAAAGAATAATTTTTATTTATAAAAAATTAACATGGTATCAAAGCTGGTTGAAGAAAATCCATGAGGACACCCCAAGGAGGCACTTCTATGGAAGCAGTTAGAGGATGGTAGAGACCTAAAAGAATGAAAGGGTATGAAGAAGACCCTAGGTAGTTAATAGATAAGGGTTTGAGAGAGATCCTAGTTTATGGTACAATATTGAGATTTGGTATAGGAAACCTTCGCATAGTCTTTGTAAGATGCTCAAGCACTTGGGATCTATTTACTAGAGGACCCAGTTACTGGAAAAAAAATTTGGTTGCAGGCAACATTATTTTACGGATGTCTCTTGAGGGTTGACTCAAGAGGGAGAGGATCATCTCTCATTAAAGATAAGTATTCCTTTAAATATAACCCTCCACTATTATTTATGCTTATAAATCTAATTTTTATGATTAGTGTTTCTAGTTTTTACTTATTGCATGTATATTTGAGCACTTGGATATATCTAACCTCTGTAATGAGATGAGATGGATGGATCCCTCTTGAGGTTCTTTGGATTTGCAGGAAAGAAGACTAGATCTGGAAATGCTGGAAATAAGGCTAGATCTGGAAATGTTGGAAAGAAGGCTAGATCTGCAAATGTTGAAAAGACAACTAGATCTGGAAAAGGTAAAGAGGCACTTGATCAATACAAGTTTCCTACGTGAAGGTGCACATGCAATGCATGATATATTATGTTATTATTAAACTACATCATTTGATGGCTAGGTAAGACATATGGTTTATTCAGAATGTTCACTTCTCAGATAGCTCATGCATGCATACATACCAGAGTTATTGGGATTTATGTTTCATATGATGGAATGGTGCACATTGCATTGAATGTTGTGATCATGATGATCATGATAATCTACTTGAGTATGCAATGTGATTGCAGATTTGAGATATAGTGGTATAGATTGGTGATTTTCTAACACCCATTTTTTTTATATTGATTATAACTTTAGTGGATGGTTCTCTTGAATCTTTATATGCATAAGATATATTGGGTCTATTATAAAAGGTTACCTCATTTATACAATATTTATAATGTGTGTGATGTGCATGACGAAAACTCATGGAAAAGAGTGTTTCCACCTTGTTGGTTTATCGATTAACCTAAATTGATATCATTGGTCATGATATGCATGACACTAGAAACTATTCATGGTATTGGAAATTGTGATCTTAAAGGAGTTTATACAAGATTAATGTTTTAGATATGTGATTATCTGAATTTATAGCATGCGGTGAAATTAAATGCTTTCACTTGATATTTTATTATTGGGATCATAAGATTGCGTTATCACATCAGCCTGTTGTCCTGATACTGCTAATGCATGACCCCTGTAGAGACAGGTTGATGACCTAAATGGAGAGGATTCTCATTCAGAGGTGGAGTCTCTCTCCTAATAGACTCTTACTCATATTTTCAATTTATAATCTATTGAAATATGATTTAAGTATCTAACATTGTTGATCTACGATAGAGGTTTGAGCCTCATACATGAAAAGGATGGCTCATAGATGTGACCATGTATGAGAGACACAAAATTGAAGTTATGTATAGTGAATTTGGTTTATAATCCCAATCCATGGATCTCAGATTTGTCTTGTCATTGTGAACCAATTTATTGCTGAAATTGAACATGAAATTAAATAGTCACTTGGAATATGTCAATTCTGCAGATGTATTTCAGATACCAGTAAGATCTTTTAGCTGGGAAATTTTGTATTTTTGAATCTAACTTGTGTGTAAAGGTGACAGACACATTCATATGGATATGTCATTGTGTTTAAGTATGATTGATATTGGTAAAATATGTTTGGTAATTTTGACATTATACTTAATGATTGAGACATGTGTGTATTTATAGATCTTACCATGATTGCACATTTCAATTTGACATGATTTGATCTGGTAATAGTTGATTTTCCTAGATGACTATGTTAAGTGAACATAGTGACCTTCAGTGTCGTATGTGAGTATATAGACATGTGGTTCTATATTCGCCTTTATGTTCCTAACACACTGGTTGTTGTGACTTAGTATGAACATGCATGAATTAACCATGATGTGAATGCACCTACATCTAATGACAGAAATGACCTTTAATAACATGTTAAATGAAAAACATGTGATGGTTATATTGACCTGTTGACTTGACAATGTATGTAGTCAAACCTAATATGAGTGCTACCTAACTCTAGTTGAAAGAACTGATGAATTTGATAATAGTTTGACTGAATTCTAAGCTTGGATGAGCTAATTTTATTAACACAACATTAATTTGTGTAGGTCTCGTTATGTTGGCATCATAACTATTTATGTTTGTAAAGAGTGTTGGGTGATGTAAACTCCTTGATTCAAATTTATCTATATTTTACTGATATCTGGTGAAGTCAGGATAATGAGCTCCACGGTATGTCCTTGATGTTTATTATGACTTTGATTATGCATCCTTGATAAGTGATAAGCCTCTAAAAATCTAAGCAAGAGGGAGATGTTTACTGTAATGATGTGTCATGGCATGCTAAATTATTTTTTAATTTGGGAAAGAAATTCCATAGTACAAGACTGGTGAAATATCTTTGTGTAATGTAAATCCTTGGACACTCTGATTTAAAGTTCAAATGTTGATTGAACGTGATATGGAATATATTAGTTGATTGAAGCATTAATGTTCAATTTTGAACATCCATCCGTGTATGATGTGTATAGAAAATTATTGAATTCATGATTGAGTTTCTTCATTCAGGTTTACAACCAAACATATTTTATTTGGTTGAGATATTTCTCCGACGATATGTAGATGCATGGATGCACTGATGATGTTTGTGGTTAGTATTTATGAGCACATTTGGATCTTTCCTTAGTATAATATTTTCCATGATATCTTGGACACAAGATCCATAGCATGACCAAGGTTGGATATAATGTTGCTAGCAAGGCTAGTAGTGAGACATGATGTGGAAGCTCCTTTAGAGAGTTAATCGAGCATGGTCTGGATAAGACATGGATACATGGTGATAATAGAATATTTGGGACTATGTATTCTCCATTAATTTGAGATATCGCAACTATTCTAACAAGTTGAGGCTTGTGATTGATACCTCTTTGATAGGGAGGATGACTATAGTATCCATGCATGTTTGAAACCTCCATGAAAGGGAGGATGGTTATGGTACCTTAATGTGATTTATATGATTATGTATGTTCTAACATAATGTTTTATTTGACATCCTATAGAAACAAGAATCAATAGATACCAGATGAAATAAACACTAATCGAGAACATGGAGTGCTCTTCCTAGCTCTCTTGAGCTCTCGGGGTGAGGAATTGAGGTGAAGGACACCTGGGGTTGAGGGAACTCTAAACAATAGGGTGTATTCCCTATCTATCACTCATGGGTATGTGTGTGATCCTTGTCCGTTTTTACAGGTCGAGTATCTCCTCCACCGTAAGGTCATTACAGAGTATACCTCACTTGGCATCATACCCACAGGGTTTGTTGGGATTGGCCCTCCCCATTTTTCCAATGGGTTGAGGAGGCTTGGAGGTGTGTGATCCCTACCTCATGGTAAGTTAGGTATCTCATCCATGTTGTATTATGATGTAGGTGTTCTACCACATGAATATTCTAGACCGTCATCGATGGGAAGATCAATGATAAAAAGGATGGTTTGGGATGACCCTATGTGATTACATGTTGAGAGTGAGCTCCCAAATGTGAAATAATTCTATGTTATTCTTAGTTGAAATTGAGCTCCCCGATGTGAAATTAGGGTCGATATTATTTCCCCTAGGTGGATGGGTATCATATTTTCTAAATATGGGATTGTAGAGGTTTGGCTCCCCCATGATATTTCGAGTCAAGATGTTCTCCCCGATTCAAATACAGGTTGAGATGTACTGCATGTTGATATGCTCTTCGATTATGATATTATGGGTAATATTATGATGGCATATATTGCATGATGACAACCTAATGGATGAATATAGGGTGATAGTCCAAGCTCCCCTCTAGTGATAAATTATTCCTCTAGATCCAATAATGTTCATCATACAAGCAGTAACAATCAAGAGAAAATCATAAATAAGCAGGAAGAGTACAACGATGATCTACAATGAGAAAGGTTCATAGTATGATGACTATATGACAAATTTTTTGAGTGGTGACATGTGATGATGCATGAATATCAAAATGGCATATTGATCGATGAACATATATCAATAGATTGTGTTGATTTGTGATGACACCATAATGCACAAAACTACAAAGCAAAGATAGCAAAGGGGAATTCCTCCTGGTTGAGAGGGAGTGTTAAGTTTTTGAAACTAGGGTCAATTTCCACATTGGATAGATCTGATGATTAAAATAATAATTTAATTGGATTCGTCTTTTTGAGAGGATCAAAATCGACCTATAGATTGCCCCAATCGGTTAAGCATAAGTTAAGTTATGAATTAATTCAATATTTTAAAGAGTTCATTAATTGCATGTTGATCTGGTCAAAGCCCCAAGAGGTCACTCACAAAGTTATAAATAGAGGTGACCTTAAGCTCATTTGAAAAATTTCTCAAGAAATATATGATTTGCATCTATCAGTTTATTTCATTTACGTTTATGTTTTTGTCTCTCACAGGTACATCGAGAGGAGCTCACGCAGTGGATCGAGATCAGGGTCTGAGATGCATTTCATATCTAGATACACTAGGCCAAAGCCAAGGGTGGGAAAGGCCTAGGTAATGACTTAGGTCAGCAAAGCTGCAGGCAGGGTGTGTTATGCCTGTAGTCAAGGTGCCAAAGCCACTAGCACAACTTGCTAAGGGCGTGGCCAAAGTCCTAAGGTCAGATTAGGCTGATCTCAAGCTTGGTCACGGGCATAGAACGTTGTGGTAATAACTTAGAGTCCCTTAGTCATGGCCTGAGCGTGTTAAGGCCACAACTCACAGAGTTACTAGACAGATCGGATTTGGATCATATTGAGTTGATTGCACAATCCCTTCAGAGATCAGTTGTTCAGTAAAAGTTACATTAGAGCAATCGATAACAGTCTCCTGGATTTATATCTAGGACATTTGAGATGAGATCACTTGGTGATCTATCAGATCTGAGTTTTGGTATTATAGATCTGTTGGTTTGTAGATCAAATCTAGTTTTTTTTTAGATACATAAGTATCTCTAGTCCGTTCATCAGTTTGCTTTAGAGAGTGTCAGTGCATTCCAGTTCTCAAAAGTTTCGGTATGGTTTTACTGCGTGTATTTTATGGGTTTTCTGCATTGTAATGATATGTGACTATGGATCATTGTACTCTTATTGCTGAATCATTTAATGAAGATCTAAGAAGAAGAATTTACAAGGGTTTTCCGTGTAGTGGGGTTTTCCCTAGTCTCGGACCAATCCTCGAGTCTTTATGTATTCATGCTTTTCTTCCTTTGATCTTTTACTTCTTGTTGCTTAGATGATGATGATGATGTTGGTTTTGTTCTTTCTACATAGTTTCATTTTCTGATGGTTAACGATATAGATCTTTACATTGGAAATTGTTTTTGGGGCGAATTAAACATGTTAATGAAGAAATGTAACTATCAAAGTAAAGAAAAATGCTAATTTATGAGAAAATGACATTTCCTACAAGCTGGAAGGAACAAGGCTCCCTGAAGGCTCCCGTACCAAGTATAATGGCCCGGGTACGAATAAAATTGCTATTATGTTGTCACTATCTACTACTTTTGTTGCCAACCTTTCAACTACATCTCGACTCACATACCAAGGATAATGGCCAAAGTACAAGTATGTTATCACTATCTACTACTTATTTTGGAAACCCTAATACTACGTCTACAACTATTGAACACCACTACTGCATCACACAATCGTTTCCACTATTAGGTCCTACTCACAGATATACTTTTGTAATCACTATTACCAACACTTTACTAAAATAAGGTCACTTTCAAAACCTTGGCTGTTGGTATGTACTTATCAATGTTGCACTATTATCTCTAACTGTCTCTACTGTTTTTTGTCATTGTCATGTCTAAAGTGCCATTGTAAATGCAGGTCAACTCAAATTTTAGTCAATAATAATTGTCATGTGGTGATTTTGCAGTACTTTTTTATAGCTTACATAACTTTACCAGTACCAAACAAGTTCATATAATAAATTTCTCTCATATGGTTCCAGCACAAATGCCAAGTGCATTTTCATCAAGTCCAACACTGTCCAATCGAAATGCTAGTCTCATCGACTCCATTATGAAGATGGATAATCCAGATGTTATGAAAAATTAAATTTTCTGTGTTAATGAAATACAATGCCTATGATTTTTGGGCTATTCTATGTGATAATGATTAAAAAAATTCAGCAAGACTCCAAGTGCATTTCTGTCCAATCAAAATACTATGCAGGCTTCAAAATTTTTTGCCACTTTAATACAATGCCTATGTTGGTTGCACTAATCTGTATGATAATGACATTTTAGTGAAGTTTGACGCGGTATTTATTGAGTGAGATAGATCCAAATGGTTTTCTTGAGTGAGATAAATCCAAATGGTTTTCAACAATTAAACCAGACCATGTGCGCTTTTCTTCGGATAACAACCAACTGCCAACAAGATCTATCATATTAATTTATACTTATATACGCTGTCAAATTGAGGATGTTTTACATCATGATCAAACTATCTGAGTTATTAACTCATAGTTAACATGAATTCATAACATTTGTAGGTTCTGGAATACATCCTTCAACATTGCCTTCAAATACGATCCTGGAAAGTCATTGTAAGTCCCACATATAGAGATGGAAAATGTCAATTTGTATCATAAGATAAAAGAATTCAATAGATCACAAAGGTTTTGTTTTCACAATAATTCATCCAAAATATTGAAGTGTTAATTCATCAAAAGGATTTTATGCCCACTTCAAAAGTTACATAAATTCTAGCTTAAAATAAAAATATTATTCACTTATTTTAATCCACCCAATGTTACAGGAGTTGATGTTTTTAGTTGTTCTTGGAATTACCAACTTCAGTGCACAAGATTCAACCTCAAGGATACATAATAAGTTGGATATATATATGTATGTTGGACTGAAGCCATTGTCTCAGTGGTTATGTAGGCAGAGAGAAAATTTTATGCCCAGAAAATGAGCCGAGAATAGTTTTCACAAACCCTTACAAAGACGTCTATGTAGTGCAATGAGAATACAAATTCAGAGATAATTCGAGCTTCAGATGCAAGCCTCTAAGTTTCTATCTATAAAAATACATGTTCTGATCACTAAATATCTCATTTATTTTGTGTTGAAAATGAATTTTGTATGTTATCTCATAAATAGAGCCGATCAGAATGTATTCAAGATTAAGTGTCTTCAAACAACGCCAAAGATAACACTTAGTCTCTTCAAGAAGGGTTGAAAGGTCTTTGGTTTGATTTTATAAGTGAATTTCTTTGATTCACTCTGACAAAAGAACCAAAAATTATGATATCGTATAGCCCGGTATAACCCACAAAAAAAAAATCAGACCCCTTCATGGCTTAGAGATCCACCCCCTTTTTAATATTCCACGTGCCTAAAAATTATTATAGAGAAATCAATTTCTCAATGCTACAGGAAGACATTCAAGTTTTCATAAAAGACTGTATTGAAACTAAAACCCCAGCCCCACAAAAAAATATGTGAACCATATGCCTAGAGATCATTGAGAGTTTCAAAAATTCTTCAAGGTTGCAGAACCTCTTTATTACATTGATTCATGTTTCATATATGTAATTATGGGAAGGAATAAGTCCCCTTTTAAAGATCTTGGAGAAATTTCTAGAAGGGTTAGTCGATCAAACTTTAAGAATATAAATTAAATTTAAATTCCCTCAAAACTACATCATTTAATTGAATTACAATTTGGACCATATGCACAATAAGAAATAAAAATAAACCATTATGCTACATCGTCAATGGATGATGTAATGGCACATTAATGAAACCACTACATCAACAAATTTGGATCCAAAGATAATTCGCAACCTCGTCAACTTATCAATAACTCTATGTCAAATCATCACACATTGCCACCTCATTTCCACCTCAACTGTTCTCGGGTTTTTGGACCACAAATTGGGGCTTTCATTGTGGCTAGCCATATTTCACAAACTGTGGGGGCCCACCAAATGATCCACATACCACTGGTATTTGAAAGATGAGTAGAATCCAATGACAAGTGTCACAAAGGTGAACCAAGTGATCTATTGCTCCAAAAACTCCCATAAAGATGGGGTGTCTCTATCGTCCAATGGACCCAAACCCTAGGTCTAGGGTTATACCCAATAACTAGGGCATAATCCTCCATTTACATTATCAACAACATAGAAGAACCAATAACATTAGAAACACATCATCATTAGTTGCACAAGAGTTCCAAACCCTAGGGTTAGGGTTTTAGTTTATCATTTAGGGTTTTTGTTGTAACTAGGGTTTCATGGTTAAATTGAATCATCTTGTGAACCCATCATATCAATGGTTTCCAAATCCTAACATGAGTGATGATACTTGCACATACTTTGCATCATGTAGTAGCCTGCACTACTGCATCTATTGCTTCTCTGACATCCTGCACGTACTGGCACTTGTACCCGCTTTGACATTAATGAAAACATACTCAACATTCACTACCTTATAAATCTACTTAGATGGCATCCCTTGAAAGATTTATTAATTGTGGGATGTATATACATTCTACATTTTGTTTTCAAGTACCTATTCTTTTCCATTTCTTGATATCCAAACATTGAGATTAAGGATGTTAATATTTTGGGAGAATTTTTTTTTATCTCTATTTGATTTATTCTTTCATAGTATTTTTTGGATAGTAAGAACAACATTTATTTTGGCTAATATTTTATTTTCATCTTATTTATGAAGGGCTTAAGATTAATGTTTTGGTTTCTAGCTAAAGAATTGTTGGTTTTAATCATGTTTATTTTTGGATGAGAGAATAGTTGTTTAGAGTTCCCTGAACATGCTTTGCCTTCCTACTAATCGATTATATTATTGTTGTGTCATATACCATGGTTGAAATTATGTCCACCTTTATAATTTTATTGACCTCTACTATGCATAGATATTTTCTTTGGATTTTTGCAATTGTTATACCATTATGCATTAATTAATTCACTACATTTTTTAATATGCATCATGACTTTTGGGTGTGTATAATGAGTTAATGTTTGGTATATATATGTTGTTTTGGTTGTAATTAGGAGTTTGTATGGGATTGTTTCCAGTGATATTTTAATATGAAATATAGAAAATAAAACCCTAATTTATATTAATGTAATGTCCAACTATAATTCTCAAAATTTAAGAGGAAAGTAGAACATAATAAATAATTAGGAAATATCCCTTAAATTGGGCATGAGTAGATACTAGTTAATACATAGGTTTCTTTGATCCTTACTAATAAATACGACTATACAATTCCATATATTCATTGGCTTATCAGAATTGCATAACAACTAATAGATAATAGGAAAAAAAATGTCTTCCTCTTCAAGGATGTCCTTAGTATAGGGGAATATATGCTAGGTTGCACGTGTGACTCATTTAGATAATAAGTTGAAAAATACTAGGAACCTTTTAGAATGTAATTATAGAATTATTTTCCCACTATAGCTAAGTATAGACTCATCATATAAACTTAGCAGAGATTAAAATTATGGTTTCCATTATGAAAATACAATCACCTTGATTTCATAGAAAATGAATTTTTCATTGTTAGTGAATGGTCATTAATATAGTGAGTAGGGAAAGGATGCAAATAAGAAACACAAATTTTATGCTCATATTGTTGCAATAATGGAATAATATGACTAACTACATAGAGAACAAAAAAATTAGAGGAAAACTATGTGAACACCCAAACAATTAGAGGAAAACTATGTGAACACCAAAAACATTACTTTGTAAAAAAACCCAAATTAAATTATGGAACTAATGGTTTTAGTTAGGGTGAAAATGAGTTTTTTTGTTGATAACGTGGTTTTTAGAATTCTTTGATTAATGTTAAGGGATGCCCCATAAGAGATTTCATTATTAGTAGGTGGGTGAGAGTGGTTGATTGGGTTTGATGCTACAATAAATTGAATATGTCACCATAGGAATAAGGAAGTGGAATTTATTGATCCAGGTGGCTCCAGACACCCTCAGGAGACCAAGACGACTGATGATAGGTCAAAATTCAAAGTGGTCATGTTGTTATCAAACTAGGTTTAGCTTGAAGTACTTGTCGCCCTAATTCCAACGGTGTGAATAGATCTCCAATCTGAGCTTGTATGGAGAAGTTAGAACGAGTCAAAGTTTTGGTCAAAGTTGGGCAGTGGGTTAGGTTTAATTGTCCCAAAAATTCACCGTCAACTGGCAGGGAATCCAACTCCCCAAAACGGGAATAATTGTAGCCTCATTAATTTTTCCAATGACCCTATTTTCGTTAAAATAAAAAAAAGAATACATTATTTTTAAAATTAAGAAAAAATATAAAAAAAATGAGGATGGTGGGCTACAGCCCTTGCCACCCCATGGAATGCCATACTATACAATAATAAAAAATCTAAAATTCATTGGGGGTGGGCTGTCAACCCCGCCACCCCCGTCGGCACCACCATATACCAACCAAGTAGTTATGTGGGTGGGCGGGCCACCTCCGATGGGCCCATGCCACGCCACCCCCACATCCCAAGATATAACATAACGACTAGAGCCAGTGGGAGTTGAACCCACGGTTGGTTGATAGGCCCTGCCAACATGAAGACTCCACAATGTACCACCAAATGATATAACCCACGACACGATATGAGCAACGACGGAAGGTTGGGTTGGGGCCGCATGGATCAAACCCTACCCACCTCATTATTATATAGTTTTTATAAAAAACGAACTAAAATTGCATGCGGTTCCAATGAATTTCATATTGTAATTGTTATAATAATACATAACCAATGGTTATGTTTTAAAAGTAATATGCCAACAATATTCAACCAACGAAATTTGTAACTATGTGTTAAAATGTCGCAGTTTTTATCACTTCAAAATGATTTGGGTTTAAAAATGGCGCAGATGAGGCTTGACCTCAGACATGGCACGTCCAAGTGGGCCTTTACACCAACAACCCAAAAACTAATTTCTTGTTAACTCCATCCATGATTTTACATTTAAACCTTGTCCTTTGTATACGACACCAATGAAGGAGGAATGAAGAGGGAGCACAGAATTCGAGGCAAGATATATATATATATATATATATATATATATATATATATATTATTGTAGGTGGAAGCTTGAGCCATTCAGGGAGGTAGTGGAACCATGATCTGAGCCACATTTTCAGAGGGCCTAGAAATTTTCCAGTGTCCAAGTTGGACAAATTTTATATGGATTTTAGACCTCTTGGTGATGGGAATCTAATGAAGATGTCAGTTTCTGCAACAAAGGTCTAGATTTTTCGGCCATTTTCTAGATTGGATGACGGTGTCAGATTTTAAAGTGAGGACAGTCAATTTCATGCCATTCGAGGCCACCATTTCGATGGTGCATTCAGGTCCAACAACTGAGCAACCTATTCTTCAGCCAGCATCATAGTTGAGGTATATGAAGTGTTGTTGCCATTTACTTCATTGATTATTGTTGTGAGATGTTTTATGTTATATCGATTCCTGCTTGATGTATGATGAAAAATCTTGGCGTCTATGTCACGTGATGTGTATCCATAATGGATGGTGAGTTATGTTCTGAGATCCCTTTTTTCCCTTGATGGCAGGATACTCTTTGTAACCATGTGTGAGGTTTTCATGCTGATAGGAGGTTTGTTATGAGTGTAAGTTCCTTGTAGTGAAACGTCTCGTGGAGATACTTTTCCACATATGTTGAGGGCACATTTACTTGTATGAAAATTAAACATCATCCATGTACATCATCACATTTTCTAGCATCAAATGAAGCAGCCAACACCATTGAGACACTGAGGCTTGGAGACGTAGTCCACACTGGACAAACTCCATTATTAAATGTCTTGCATTTTGTTGAGTGATTGTTCACATGTTTTCCTCCTAATTATATCTGCATATGTGTTATTGTATGATATTTTAAAATGCAATTCTAACAACATCATAGAAGTAAAATATCATGGGTAAATCCGATAGTTGGTGGACCGAGATCAAGTGGTATTAGAGTGGTCTTATTGCTGATGTGAATTGCAAGCATGAACCATTGAACGTCCAGTAATGGAGGATGTGAAAGACATGTAAGGGGCCATGTTGAGGACCTCCGAAAGGATGGAAATGTTGTATGAAGATTATAAGAAACAAGAAACAGATAACACTAAGTTGAAAACACTTCTACAAGAGCAGAAGGATGACAAGCAACGATGGCAGCTTCAATTGCAAGCCATGATAGGGGAATTGGAAGAATTGAAGCACAAAGAATAGAGCCTTCAAGATGAATTAAGGAGGATTCTCTAGGAAGAGTAAGCAGATAAGCAAGTACTGCAGCCTCAGCTATGAGCCGCGAAAGAGGCCTTAAAGGAGTTGAAGCGCAACAAAGGCTTGAAGCAGCCATCATCACATGTTTCTGCATCTACATCTGAGGTAAAAAATGTTGATGTTTCTTCAATTTCATCTTCACATGTTATCATTTTTGTGGGAAATGTGGAGATACCCATTAAAGGAATTGGCATTCAACTCCTCACCAAGATGGGATATAAACGAGGATGACTTGGCATTAATGGCCAAGGCATAACTCAACCATTGGAGGTTGTGTAGATACCTCCATTAGCAAGTTTGGGATACAATGAAGGAAAGTTCTTGAAGGTGTCAGAAGATCCCAATGAATGGTTGAGACCATTGGGGAAAGATATTGATGGGAATAATTCACCATCATCCCATGGAAGTGCATGTTGCAGTGAAAGAGCTAAGGCAAGCTCTCATCCCCATGATCGCACCTGAGACCACTAGGAAAGGTATAACAAGTCTCGATATTCTCAAGTTCATTTTGATTATAATCATGTTGATAATCATGTAGATAAGTCATGGAATAGAAAAAATTGTCATTTTTTTGCTTTACATAACCATGCCATTGTTGAGTGTTAGAAGAGAATGACAACATGAATGACTATGAGGTGTGAAAGGCCTTCTACACAACATGGAAAAAAGTTGGTTAAGCAGGTATGGACGAAGAAGCCTCATTGTAGTTATTGCAATAGAAGTGTCCATCAAAGAGCCACATGTTGGAGACTCCATCCAGAGCAACATCTGAAGGACAAAGCGTCCGTGCAAAAACCAGTAAATGAAAATGTTCAACAAGAAAATCCATCACATTTGTCATGGTTCACTCTGTTGAGTAAGAAATGGTTTTTCTAGATGTATTGGCCACATTTGTAAATAATGTGTTGCAATTTAAAATGTAAAGGCGATGATTTGTTTCCATCACTTATGAAGAAACAATGATATTTTGGCCTTTTATTGATAGTTGGGGTATTGATTCTATTTGATGCAAACATGACAACTGAGTATGTGTTATAAACTCTTGGCAAGTATGGGGTTCTTGGGTCATTTTTGGTCACTTAGTTAAGCATGTAATTTTCAAAATATTGTACTACAGGTTTGCAGAGGATGCAGGTGTCGACTCATCACTTATGGCTCTGAAGGACAAAGGTTAAGGAGAATGAAGCGTGACCTTTCATGACACTTGTGGCACAGAAAAGGTATAAAGAAACTGCATATTGTTTTCATTCTTTTGGTGGACCAAAAAATCCTCAGTTGAGGGGATTGATCGAGGTGGCTCCAGACACCTTGAGGAGACCAAGAGGGTTGATGATAGGTCAAAATTCAAAGTGGTCGGATCGCTCTCGAACTAGGTTCAGATTGAAGTAATCATCATCTTGATTCCAACGGTGTGAACAGATCTCCAATTCGAGCATATATGGAGAAGTTAAAGCGAGACAAATTTTTGGTGAAATTTGGGTAGTGGGCCAGGCTTAACTATCCCACAAATTCACCATCAATCGGCAAGGAACCCAACTCCCAAAAATGGGAAAATTTGTGGCCTCGTTAATTTTCCCAATGATTGTTATTTTTGTTAAAACAAAAAAAGAATAAATTGGTTTTAAAATAACGAAAAAATATTTAAAAAATGGGGGTTTTGGGCCACCACCCCTGCCACACCATGGAATTCCATATTATACAATAATAAAAAATCTCAAATTCGTTGGGGGGCGGGCTGTCAACCCCGCCACCCCTGCCAACACCACCATATACCAACCAAGCAGTTATGTGGGTGGCGGGCCACCTCCAGTGGACTCGGCCCACGCCACCCCCACATCCAAAAATATAACATAAAGACTAGAGTCAGTGGGAGTTGAACCCATGGCTGACAGACCGACCCCACCCATTCGGTGACTCAATAATGGACCACCAACTGATATAACCCACAACACCATAGGGGCGATAGAGGAAGGTTGAGTCGGGGCCACGTGGAGTGCACATCGCCCACCTCATTATTATATATTTGTTATAACAAATCAACCAAAATTATATGCTGTTCCAACAAATTTTATATTGCAATTTTTATAACAATACATAACCAACGGTTATTTTTTAAAAACAAAACACCAACAAATATTCAACCAAATAAATTTGTAACTATGTGTTAAAATTCTGCAGTTGTTATAAATTCAAAATGATTTGGGTTTAAAAATGGCACGGATGGGACATGACCTCATACATGGCACGTGCAAGTGGGTTTTTACACCAATAAACCAACAACTAATTTCTTGTTAACTTCGTGCACGATTTTACATTTAAACCTTGTCCTTTGCATTCGACAACAACGAAGGAGGAACGAAGGATGAGTGTGGAGTTTGAGCCAGGATATTATTTTTTTATTGTAGGTGGAACCCTGAGCCATTCCGGGAGGTAGTGGAACCATGATCTGAGCCACATTTTCAGAGGGCCCAGAATTTTTCGGTGTCCAAATTGGACAAATTTTATATGTATTTTACACCTCTCGGTGACGGGAATTTGATGACAATTTCAGTTTTCACAACAGAGGTCTTTATTTTTTTTCCATTTTCCAGATTGGGATGATGGTGTTTCATTTTAGAGTGTGGATAGTTTATTTCACGCCATTCGACGCCACAATTTCGATGGTGCATTAAGGTCCACCAGCTGAGCAACCTATTCTTCAACCAACATCAGAGTTGAGGTATATGAAGTGTTGTTGCCATGTACTTCATTGAATATTGTTCTGAGATGTTTTATGTCATATTGATTCCTATTTGATGTATGATTTTTATGTCACGTGGTATGTATTCATCATGGATGCTCAGTTATGTTATGAGATCCCTTTGTTGCCTTGATGGCGGGATACTCTTTTTCACCATGTGTGAGGTTGTTATGCTGATAGGAGGTATTTATGAGTGCAATTTCCTTGTAGCGGAATGTCTTGTGGAGATAATTTTCCACTCATGTCGAGGGCACATTTCCTTGTATGAAAAGTAAATATTTTCCATGTACATCATCACCTTTTCCAGCGTCAAATGAATCAGTGAACACCATCGAGGCACCGAGGCCCAGAGATGTAGTCCACACTCAAAGAACTCCATTATTAAATGACTTACGTTTTGCTGTGTGATTGTTGACATGTTTTCCTCCTAATTATATCTGCATATGTGTTATTTTACACTCTTTTAAAATTCAATTCTAATAACATCACTGAAGTAAAATATCATGGGTAAATCTGGTAGCTAACGGACTTGGATCATTTATGTTGTAGGAAATTGAAATGAAACCATAAAGAATTTCACATATGAGAGAATGTTCATGTAATGAGGAAATATCTACAATATACACTATTATTTCCATCCAAATAGATATGCAATTCATAAGTACTTTGATTTCATGTAGAATTACATCATCTAATGGACTTCCATAATAAAACCTATAAATTGTTTTCTTAATCTGAGAAATACATATTCTCTTTGGTGGCTCTGAACCTTACATTATGTATCTTTTTTAATTTATTTTGAATAATTCCACTTATGAATGATTCCATCCTTAAATTCATTTTGTTTCAAGGAAAATTACTTATAGAAAAGAAAATACCTATGTGACTCTCATTGCATTGTGTGACCCAATGATAGGTAAAGAGGATTCTAAGACTATATTTTTTATCCCTAAAATGTGATGTAATTCATTTATGTGTCAATTGGGATATCCAAATAGTATGCATGAGGGACATGTAATGTAAATAATTTATAGAAAGTTACCAATATAAAAATACAACATTGATTGTGAGATAAAGGGGAGTAAATTTATGGGGGTATCACTCCAAAAGAGAAGAATGGGATGGATCTAAGGGGACCCAAAGGGGAAACGATATGAAATGATGATACTTTTTTTTATTACCTAAAGTAAATTACCATAGTTATGAAAAATGGACAATTTAACCTTGGAATGTGTGCCAAGGTAATTTGATGAATTTACAGGGTAAGTTCCGTAGATCAAGAACCAAAGGTCACCACTCACAAATAGATCACAAATCAGTACACCAGTATAATCATGTGGTTAAAACCCTCGAAGAGGGAAAAAATCCACAACTTGAGCCAATGCAGCCACTTCAAGCAATTTATTAATATAAAAGAAAATTTACATATGTTTCTCTCATAAACGGTTACCTGAAAAATGACCCTCCATGCTCTTTAAATAGAAATCATGGACCAATCGGGTGCTAAGCCACAGATCAAGTGTTGTGAATACCGAGGAGAGATATAATCGTTGGATCGCTACAAATCGTGACTGTCAGATTATAAGTACAAATGTACATGGTAAAGAAACACACTTTACCTAACTCTACACTAGACTAAGTTATCCTTAACTATTTCCTATGTGTCATAATATCCTAACATGCCCCCTTAAGAATAACTTGGGATAGGATTGAATTATTTACAAAGGTGACACAAAAGGAGCCTATTTCCTATGTGTCGAAATATCCTAACATCCCCCCTTAAGAACAAATTGGGATAGGATTGAAGGATTTACAAAAGTGACACAATAGGAGAAGGAAGGAGGCATTAGAGCCTTTCCCCCCTTAATGAGAAATTTCCATAACTCCAAGCGTGGATCGAAGTTTGGTAAGCTTTGCTTTTGTGACAGCCTTCATAAAGATATCGACTACTTGATCATTGGTTAGACAGTACTGCACTTCAAGAACACGATCATGAATGAGATTTTTGATGAAGTGTATGTGGAGTTCAATGTGTTTCATATGCTGATGCTGAACTAGATCTTTACATAGTTGAATGGCACTCTGCTTATCACACAAAAATGTAGTTGGATGCTGCTGATGAAGACCAAATTTAGACGAAGCCACATAGCTTCCTTGCTGGCTTCAACTGCACCATGATACTCTACTTCTGCTGAAGAAAGAGAGATGACACTTTGTTTCTTACAATACTAAGTAATAGGTCCTAAACCAAGAGTGAATACATATCCTGCAATAGACTTTCGATCATCAGGGTCACCATCCCAATCAGAATTAGTGAAACAAATCTACAATGGAGATGCTCTTGCAATGTAATGAATCCCAAACTAAATTGTACCTAGAATATATCGAAGTATTCTTTTAGCTACTTTCCAGTGACTTTCATGAGGTTTGTGCATAAACCTAGCGACAAGACCAACAACAAAGGAAAGTTCAGGACAAGTATGGATTAGATAGAGAAGTTTAGCAACAAGTTGATGGTATAAGGTAGCGTCAACTTCAGGGGTAGTACAAGTGATTGAAATCTTGACTCTAAAATGAAAGGGAGAAGGGGTTGTCTCACAGTCTTCCATGTGAAGGTGGTGTAGAAGATCACAGGCATACCTGGACTGAGAGAGGGTAATGCCTTCCTTGGATTGCAAGAATTGAAGACTAAGGAAATAATGCAAGTGTCCTAAGTTTGTCATTTCAAACTTCTTTTTGAGCCTAGACATCACATGGTTTATATGGTTTGGATCACTACCAGTAAGGATAATATCATCAAAATAAAGAAAAAGGATGCTAAAGTTCTTACCCACTTTCTTGGTGTAGACAGTGTTGTCAGAATGACACCTAGAAAAGCCATTATCTAATAGAAATCTATTCATTTTGGCATACCAAGCCCGAGGAGCTTGTTTGAGACCATAAATAGACTTCCTAAGGTAATAAACAAGGCTAGAGTTGTTTTGGATAAAGCCAGGGGGTTGTTCCATGTAGATTTCTTCATGAAAATCGCCATGTGAGAAGGCAGATTTAACATATATCTAACAGACTTCCCATTTAAAGGAGGCAGCAAAGGAAAGAGCAAGGTGGATAGAATTCATTTTGGCAACAAGGGAGAAGGTTTCAGTATAGTTAATTCCTTCAACTTTTGAAAATCCTTTAGCAACAAGACGAGCTTTATGTTTATCCACTTTTCCATCTGGTCCAAAATTTGTTTTGTAAACCTATCTGCATCTAACAAGTTTTCTTCCTTTTGGGAGAGGAACAAGATCCCAAGTCTCATTTGCCAATAAGGAACAATATTCTTCATTCGTAGCTTCATTCCAATCTACATGACCGGAAGCTTCTTCAAAGGTTTCGGGATCAAGATTTGCTGGAACTTGAGCTAATAAGGAAGAGGCTCTTACGAACTGAGAATGTGTACATCGCTGATCTACAGGGTCACTTGAAAGAGAACCTGCTACATCCTGAGTAGAGTGGACCCATCTTGGAAGTGGTGAAGTAAAAGGAATAATTTCAAGAGGCAGAGGAGGATTTTCATCCTCGCTGTCATCATCTGAACTAGAAGGAATGATATTAAAAATAGAAGAGAGAGAGAGAGAGGTGGCACATATGCTGAATCAGGCTCGCAAGCCAAAGGTGGCACACCCATTGAACTAGGCTAGCAGGCCGATATATTTTCATCAAATTTTACATCTCTTCTAGTGATTATATTTTTGAATTTTGGTTGAAGAAGTCTATATTCTTTTACATCTTTATAATATCCAAGAAAAATGCTTTTTTCACTCTTAGGTTCTAAGGCTTTATGCTTCGCATCTGGAATATGGGCCCAAGCATCATTTCCCAAAATACGAAAGTGACTTACATCTGGTTTGATTGAGCTCAAAGCTTCTTTTGGAGTTATATTCTTTAAAACCTTAGTAGGAGTGCGATTTACTATGTAATTTTCACATTTAATTACTTCTGCCCAAAAATTGAGACTAAGTCCTTTAGATTGAAGCATACAATTAGCCATTTCTTTTAAGGTGTGATTCTTCCTTTCAGCTACACCATTTTTTTGTGGCGTATATGAAACAGTATGTTGCAATTGAGTGCCATGCTCAGTGCAAACGTTGATAAATTTGTTGTTAACATATTCTCCTCCATTTTCTGATATTAACTTAAGAATTGGATGTCCATATTGTTTCTCAAAAAAGGCCTTAAAGGCCAAGAACATGTTAAAAACTTCACTCTTGAGTTGTAAGAAGTATACCCAAATTTGTCTGGAAAAATCATCAATGAAAGTTAAGAAGTACTTGAAACCACAGAAATAAACAATGGGAAGTGGACCACATAAATCACTTTGCACAAGCAGCAAAGGGGCTGAAGTGTGCCAAGAGGAATGTTTGTCAAACTATCCCGATGATGCTTTCCGAGTACACATCCAGAGCAAACACCATCTCGGTAAGATACCATAGGAAGACCCATCACCATATTTTCATTACATAGATTTTGAAGGGAGCGATAGTTTAAGTGACCAAATCACTCATGCTAGAGTTTGATCACTTCGTCATTATGAGCAACAAAAATGGAGGCAAGATATGATGACCCAAAGTTGTCAAACTTATACAACCTTGTGGAATCATCAGCAATGCCAGTAGCTAAAATATGTCTAGGATCTTTGAGGTCCTTGATTACAATATCATGAGGTGAGAATTCTACTATTTCCCCTTCACTTGAATGAGTTATCTGATAAACGGATAGAAGGTTGCATGAAAATGTAGGAACACATAGTACATCATTAAACTGACCATTATCTAGATGAATGGTTCTAGATCCTACAACACTAAGAGATCTATCATCACCAACATAAATATGTTTGGTGTTACAATCATTTAAAGTAGAAAACATGGCTTTATTTTTGGCCATATGGTAAGAAGCTCTAGAATCAATGAGCCACTCATGAGAATGAGAGGAAGAATATACATTTAATGCATAACCAAATCTTGATGCTTGAAAACCGCAAGAAGAAAGTGCCATTCCTAAAGATGAAGGTGAAGAGTGCTCCAAATTAATGTTGTTCTCCTTCATTGCTACTTCTAAGGCTTCCATCTTCTTAAAACATTTGGACTCTATATGGCCATCATGATTGCAAAAGTTGCAACGTCTATCTGTCTTCTTCCCTTCGTTTTTATTTTCCTTATCATTTTGGTGAGTTTCTTTTTCAATTTGTGGCTGAATTGTTTTAGGACCCTTCTTTGGTTTCAGACCATACATTTTAGGATACTGCTTCTTGGGATTCTTTTGATACGATTGATGTTGGGCTACTAAGGCTTTCTTAGAAGCGTTTCTAGAAGTGATAAGACCAAGGTATAAGATTTTTCTTGTTCTCTTATCAAAGAATCGAAAAATACATCAAAAGAGGGGTTCTTGTAGGTGGTTCCTGAAGAAATGATGGCTTCTCTAGTGGAATGTAAGGTGGAAAAAAATACAGAGTATGCAGGGCCAAGCTTAGCAAAAATTCAATAGATGAGGTTACCATATTCCTTTTTGACCTTACAACCTTCTAAAAGAAGTCTAATGGCCTTGAATTTGGACAAAAAATATTCAATAGAGGATAAATTATTGGGGTCCAAAGTAAGAAACTCATTTTCAAGTTTGTGGGCCCTGATTTGATTTTGAATGCCAAATACAGTATTTAGCTTATCCAGGGCTTCATGAGGGGTGTCGATGTCAAGGATATGAAATCGAAGTTCTTGAGCAATGGACATTCCTATCAACCCTCGTGCTTGATCATGTTATTTTATCATTTAGTGACTTTATCATCATGGGAAGGTTTAGTTTCTTGTCTTGTGGCTATTCTATAAATCCCTTTACTTCTAAGTATATCTACCATGTGAGGTAGCCATTGGAAATAATTGGTGTTGTTAAGAATAATCGGATATGCACTTTCCATTTTTTTTTTTTTAAATAAAGCTTAAAAAGGGTGAAACTAACTGATCCAATGGATAGATCTCGAAACAATAGGCTGATTAAAAAAAAAACCGTCTGAAAAAATGACTTCCGAATGAAGAAGTTATGCCATTTTGAAAAAAATGAGTTGTAGATGCTGAATAGTTATGTGAACGATTTGAAATTTGATGATGAAGTTCAACTTAAAAATAAAAATAAAAAAATCCCACCCCTTTAACAATTTTTTTTTACAAAAGGAAGCTTAAGAAAGAGACTTGAAACCAAGACCTCTATTCTCATAAAATAACTCCTCACCAAATGAGATAGTAATAGGATTCTATAAATGTTCGAAAAAAGGAATGGGATGGTTTTTTTTTTTTTTTACTCTTCGGTGTGTGAGATTTTTTGTGCACAAAAAGCCGAGGCAAAAAAAATAAATGCAAGCCTTACGGTAGAATGTTATATTTTTGGTTTCCTTTACCGGCCACTATCAATTTTTCACTATTTTTGATTTCCCGAGATTGCACAAAGACGCGGTGAAAGAGCATATGTAGCAAACAAAATCCATTTTCCCTTGTTCTGATTTGCCGAGATCACAGAAAGCGTAGATCAAATAGCATACACAAATAATAGGGTATATATCTAGAAAATAAATAAAACCTAAAACCAAAATAAACAAAAGGAACCGAAATAAGCAGAACTATTAACAAATATAAATATAAAACAAACGCTTTATACCTCCATATCTAAATTACCATAAGTTGGGCAACCAGAAACCTTTTTGTATGAAAAGAAAGGCGTTCCTCACTGTAACAGACATTCCAGACACAACAGAGCAGTTCTCCAAGCCCAAAAATGTTTAGAAATAGTACATCTAGAAAACGACACTGGCATGCAGTCAAACCAGCTTCGGATTTGGATAAAAAATGGATGCGGCCCTAAAAATATCTTTGATACCATGTAGAAATTTATAGGGTAAGTTTAGTAAATCAAGAACCAAAGGTCATCTCTCAAAAATAGATCACAAATCAGTACACCAGTATAATCACGTGGTTAAAACCCTCGAAGAGGGAAACACTCCATGGCCTGAGCCAATGCGGCCACTTCAGAAAATTTATTAATATAAAAGAAAAGTTACATATGTTTCTCTGATAAATGGTTATCGGAAAAAATGACCTTCCATGCTCTTCAAATAGATATCATGGACCAATCTAGTGTTAAGCCACAGATCAAGTGTCGTTAATACTGAGGAGAGAGATAACTGTGGGATCACTACAAATCGTGACCTTCAGATTATAAGTTACAAATGTACATGGTAAAGAAACACACTTTACCTAACTCTACAGTAGACTAAGTTATTCTTAACTATTTCATATGTGTCGAATTATCCTAACAGTTATTGGAGCGCCAAGTGTCAAGTTAAAATCATGCATAAATAATCCTTATTTTTGGAAAGGTGAGGGTCATTCTAGCCTAATTATTTATTCAATCACTAGGAATGTAATGACATTCTAACTGATATGTACTGTAAGAGGAAGGATTTCATGCTCACAAAAAACGATGAATAATTATGTAATTATATTATGTAAATTACCATTATAAATATGGTCTAGGTGGATATTGGTGACTAATTGCCTATTCCACCTGAACCTCTGGTCGGTTTCATCAGTTTCCTTGTTTATAGAAGCATTTATTATTTTTACCATTTTTTCAGGTCGTGAACTTCCAGAGTAGTTTTGACCCCCTAAACAACTTTTTTTTGAGGTCGAAAACATACAATATATATATATATATATATATATATATATATATATATATATATATAGAAAATCTTGTAGTACTCGGAGATATATTTCCAACGAGGTATTGTACCGGTTAAAGAGAGATAATATGACCAAGTTATGAACCCGAGAAGTTAGCTTTCCAACTAATCCCAATGAGGCCCACAAACTCTTGGTGTTCCATCTCCTGGGGTTAGGATTTTTGTTGTTTAGTGTTTTCTATTATTGTTCAATAATAAAAAGGACATCGAGCCTTATTATAGCATAGTTTAGAGGCATGTAGCCACCACATCTCTTCTCAGAGATAAGCTACCATTGCTTGAGCGAGTTTATTTCCATTCTGTCTGTAAGCATATTTTAGTTCTTTTATATTAATGGAATGAAGTGTTATTTCTAATGCATCTTTGTATTTATGGCTATATATGTATTCTGTTGCGTTCTTGTTTAAGTTTGGATTCGTGGTATCAGAGCAATCCGTTCTTTATATGTTTTCTTTAAATGTCCCCAACGAGGTCGGGGTATAAGGAGTTACAGCTCAAACTGGTTGAACCTTTGCAAGACCATCCTCACAAACCATGATGTCCTCCCATGGCAGAAGAAAAGAAAGACGAGGGAGTAGGAGATCCTTTCAAAATATTACTCGAATAAGCCCTTGAGCCATAGAGGAATTCAATGATGGACAACTTTGACCATATGCTTTGGTGGATGCCCATAAGTGACACATCTTCATCCAGAAATCATTATGGAGGTGCCACTCCATTCAAGGTACAAGTCAACATTAAAATTCCCACATTTGAAGGCCACGTAGATGCAGACATTGTAGATAGATGGTTAAATATGTTGGAATGATATTTTTTAGTTCATGATTTTTCTAACAGGGAAAATATTACTTATGCATTCCTTAAGGCCATCTCCCTTATCAAGGACTGGTGGAAAACCTACTATGAAAAAAGGGATGAGGGAGAACACTCACTTTTTTCAGTCACAACCTATTGGAATTATTTCCCAGATTCCATCAAGGAACAATATTACACCATGGGGAGCTATGAGGAAAAGTACATAAAATGGACTACAGTGTGTAAATAAAGGGATCAATACTTGCATGAGCCAATGAATCTATTCCATACCCTATACACAAAGTTGTGTTTTAAATATACAGAGAAAAATTTGGTGTTAAAGTACCACATTTTTTTTTCATAGATACATTCAGCAGGAAATGGAGTTCCTCGACGTCTGCTCTCTTGGTGCAACATACTGATATGCTTCCAATATCGATCATAAATTTAAATAGAATAAGCAAGTCTTTGGATCTACAAATCTGAAGCAAGGGAAAGGCACCTCCAAACCGCATAAGAAAGCGAAAAGCCAAGGCAAGGTTACCCAGGACAACCCTCTAAATTTGAAAGAAAATAAAAACACCATAGATACAAATAAGGACACAAGAAATTGGTGTGAGTTTCATAGGAGCCCCAATCACAACAGAAGTGAGTGTTAGGACAAGCACTCACTGGTGGCCAAGTTCAAGGTTTATGAATCACATGGATGTTCCGAATCTGAGTTAAAACTTGACAAGGGCAATGAAAAATGGATTCATATTATTGACGCAGATCCTAGTGCGACTTTTTCCACCACCAATATCCACAAGGATGAGCCCGCAGATTCAGAGGAGGGGGAGCACCTCTTAAATTCCCATATGTTGGTGAAGATTTCTCCATTGCAATTGATTGTCGACAACGAGAGCCTAAATAACCTCATTTCATTAAAGTCTATGAATCAATTTGGCCTACTAACCACAACACACCCACAGTCATACACCATCAGGTGGCTTCACCAAGGAAAATATCTCCACATAAACCAGCAGTGTGGCCTTCCCTATATCATCAATCCCTTCACATATGAGGTATTGTGTGATGTTGCTCCATGTGAAGTTTGTGATGTATTATTAGGCCAACCATACTTGTGGAACCGACATAGTATGTATGAGTCTAGGCCTCACACTATTATTATTATTACTTTGGGAAATAAGTTTTACAAGATACCGGATATAGTAACACCACCTACCACCATCTCTTTGGTCACTACGAGGAAGTGTAATAATATAATTTCCTAAAACAGAAAAATTTTATTCCTTATGATTTTCCCTTAGGGAAAGAAGAAGATTAAGGCCACAACCTCCAGAGAGGGCTCCCTTGCATGAAAGCAATAGATGGACAAGGTCATGGAGGAGTACACATACACTTCCCATCACCCACAGGGGTACCTTTGCACTGTCAGGTCAACCACTCCATCGATCTGACCTTGGGTGCGCTGCTACCCAATGGACTGATCTATTGTCACTCTATTATGGAGAATGATGAAATCAAGAGGCAGATTCAAGAGCTATTATATAAATGGAACATCAGACCAAGTTCATCACCTTGTGGGAGCCCAATATTGTTAGTACAGAAGAAGGACGACACTTGGAGACTTTGTTTTGACTATTGGGTGCTAAAAAAGATAACTGCCCATAATATGTATCCAATGCCATGATTCAATGAACTTATCGACCAGCTAAAGGGGGCCAAATATTTTAGTAAGATTTACTTCAAGTCGGACTATAACTAGGTACCAATTGAACCCTATGATGTGTGGAAGACTACGTTCAAATCCAAGGAGGGCCTTTACGAATGGCTAGTCATGAATTTTGGGCTGAAAAATGGCCCCACAACCTTCATGAGGTTGATGGACGATTTCTTGTGACCCTTCACCAACTCATTCGTGGTGGTGTATTTGGATGACATCCTGATCTTCAACCAGAGTTTGGAAGAGCAGCTCCACCATATTTGACAGGTACTCCAAACCCTGCGACAACACAAGTTTATTTCCAATTTGGAGAAATGAAATTTTTGTTTGAACCAGGTTCAATAACTGGGGTACATCACTGATGAGCAGGGTGCATGCTAACCCAGCCAAGATTGGAGAAATGAAAATTTTGTAGGTTAGCATGCACCCTTCTCATAAATCATGTATTTGGTGTACATCATTGATGAGCAGGGTGCATGCTAACCTACAAAAATTCCATTTGAAAATTAAGTAAAAGAAGGGAAGAACCAAAAATGTTGTAGACTACCTCAACCGACCACCAGTCATGGCGCTGACCACCGTGCTCGACTCTTGCGGGCACAGGGATTTGGGGTGGTTGACTCTTTACAAGAGTGCTTCAGAATTAGTCAACACATACCAGACACCCTTGTAAGGAAATAAAGTTCCAAATTATCACCTCCAAGATGTGTTGTTATGCCACCTGGGACACCTCTATGTTCCTTTAAGAAAGCATTCCAATATAATTTGGGAGGTGCACTACACTCGAGTTGCTGGACATTTTGGGGTAGAGAAAATATTGACGGTACTACAGAAGTATTTTTATTGGCCAAATATTCTACAGGATTTTGGGAACTACATCAAGTCTTTCATTTCCTGTGCCATTTCCAAATCAACCATCAAGAAGCAAGGCCTATATAATACTCTTCCTACTCCTAGTCGATCTTGGGAATCCATCTCGATGGATTCCATGTCGGGCCTTCCTTCTACTAAGCATGACAATGACTTTGTTTTCATTATCATCGATAGATTCGATAAGATGGCTATTCTAGAGGCCTACATTAATCAACATTAGGTGCCACATAAGTTCGAGGTCGGTGAAAAAGTTTGGATAAATTTGCAGAAGGAGCACCTTGCTAGGCCCCACTGTAAGCTTTTCCCGCTCCGATATAGGCCATAGACCATCACCAAGGAGGTAGGGGACAATTAATATGATATCCACATTCCACTGTTACTTTATTTGTACCCAATTTTCAATGTTGAATGCCTTCGATCATGCTTTCCACCATTACTAGACACATCTGGACTTTGCAAAGCGACTCACACCAACAGAGTTAAACCCGGACTGCATGGAACATGCGACAACTGATTGGATCATGGAAACATAGGTCAAGAAAAATTTCCAATAGAGGATCTGTCTATATCTAGTTCTAAAAGTAGGCCAACTCCGTCACGAGGGAAAGTGGTTCACTAGGGACCAGGTTCAACAAAACTTTCCTCACCCCATGGAGGCTCTGTACGCAATGTGTAACATTTATTCATAAGGAGGGAGGACTAATCCGAGTGTATATTGGTGGCCACCTACCTATTCCACCTATACCTTACCTATTCCATCTAGACCTCCAGTCAGTTTCATCAGTTTCCTTATTTATATCATCATTTACTATTTTTAGCAGTTTTTTGGGTCTTGAACTTCCAAAGTAGTTTTGATCCCCTAAACAATGTTTTTTTAGGTCTACAATAGGCTCATATCCATAGGATATTTCTATTGGAAAATAATATATTACTCAAAGAGATATTTCTAACAAGGTATTGTACACATCAAACAAAGATAATATGACCTAGTTACCACCCCGAGAAGGTGGTTGCCCAACTAACCCCAACAGGTCCCATAAATGTTTGGTGTTCCATCTCATGGGATTAGGGTTTTCTCTTATTTTTTAGTTATAATAATGCCCTTGAGCCTCATTGTAACATAGTTCAGAGGCATGTAGTAACCACATATCTTCTTAGAGATAAGTTATGATCGCCCAAGCTAGTTTATTTCCATTATTTCTGTAGGCATATTTCAGTTCTTTGATATTAATGAAATGGAGTGTTATTTTTGCCGCATATATGTATTTATGGTTATATATGTATTATGTTTTTTTCTTGTTTAAATTCAGATCAAAATCCTTGTATAACTTAGCATTGAGACTTCCCAGCTATTATAAGATAAAGCTTTGATAAAGGTGTTATAGGTTGGGGGACAAATTGTAGAGAAGGGGATTTCCTCTTAGGTCATTTAGTCTATAGGGGAAAATGCATCCAGTTATTAGGATGTTTGGGTGTTGGGAAGGTTTTTAACCAATATAAAATTGTGATGAGTGAAAAAGAGTATTGTTCATAATTGTGGTTTCATATCCCCAACATAGGGATGGAATTTTGTAGAAATATGTAGTGTGATAATCACTATGTCAAGGAGGAAAGTCCATGTTAGTAGCCAATTTATATAAATTATTATGTTATAAATTATTTATAATCCTTCTTGTGCTATGTATTTGAATGTATAAATTGTTTTATGTTAATAAATAAATTCTAATTTACCTCTCTATATTTTTATATGTTTATTACATGAAATTACATGTTATTAGGCATATGTAATTATGTGAAATGGTAGGGTTCATTGTGATTATTATATTAGAGTATATATAATCCAAAAATATTTTAAGAAATTTTGGAATTATAAAGTGGAAAGAGATATAATTGTACTAGCATGGCCAGACTTGGGACTTGGGGACATTACAAGTGTGTCTCAGAGTTTGGTTACATACTAGACCTTAGTGGGCTAGATTCAATAAGATGAAATAGAAAATGTGTAAAGGAAAATATTGATGGGGTGCTTGTAAGGTATTTGACAAAAATATTCCATGAGGAACTTGGGAAGTTCCTCAAAATTTGAGCATATTAAGGATTATAGGTGAAAATTATTAATTTAATATTCATCTTATTGAATTTGGGACTACAACTGGATACATTTAGGAATTTTAAAGAGGTCGTTGGAGGGGATATTCAACTTAGTGAACTAGGCCATTCTATTCGACACACCAAAAAATTATTTTAGGTTGGTCAACTCCAAAGTTGAGTCGACTAATCGAGTCGGTCCGATAAAGATAGTGTAGATAGTTAAACTGCAATATTTGTCTATTCATGACAATATATGCATGTACACAATTTTAGATATTAGTCTTCATTAATTATTGAGGGTATACAATAAAAACATTCATTTTTTTGGCTCTCCACTACTTTGTGTCTCTTTATTCTTCCATGTATTGCATATGATTATGTAGTTTACTTGTTGTTCCTTCATACTTGTAACTAATGCATACTTTTCACTAGATTACGACATTGGTTTCATTACTGGTAGTTTTGGACCTAAGTAAACACATTATAAATGCATAAATGTTAACCTTGGAAGAGATAGAAGAGTGGTGACATATGAAAATCAATAATTACATGAAAAATTAGGAAAGAAAAAAAAAATTGTCATTTGTAGAAGCTAGAGCACTCTTCTTCATAGAAGTGCATGAAAATATTATTGAAGAAACTCATGTTGAAATAAAGAAATTTCTCTACCACGTCACTAATGCGATAGAAAAAAGCCAATGACTAAATAACTCTAAAATTAACAAACAATGGGAGAGAAAACTTGCATGATTGGGTTGACAAGATACTAGATGACTTCTGTGAGGAGAAAGCATTAGAAGAGAACAATTATATCAAAATAATTAAGGCATAATTTTTTGAGGATTTCCATGACAATTTATTTTGCACTATACTTTCTTTATTAGATAAGTTTCACCTTGACAAAGGAGCCAGACATATAGTTGAATACCAACCACCCTTGCAAGAATCAGTAAATTTTGACCTAAATAAGAGGCATGATTACTGGGAGAAGTTTATTGATGCTTGGTGATGAAGCAAGCGAAAATGTTCACTAGATCAAACCTCATAGACCACTAGTAAATTTTTTTGACAATTGGGGCATAAGTATTCATGAAAAATAAACAAATTAAATAAGAAAACAAAATGGAGAAGTAGAAATTAAATTCAAAAGTCATAATTAGAGGAAATAATTCAATTACACAGACACAGGAATACACACTCGAGGATAAAACCCAATGGAGGACCCAATCATGTTCACACTAGTATACATAATCGAATCATATCCAAAATATAGAAAGGGAAAAAATACAAAAGACATGAGAAGAAATAAGGGACTATAACCTTACCCAAAGGTTTTAGAACCAAATTCTGAGAGCATGAGAGCAATGGTGCATGTGACTCCTCTGAAGGTAGAAAAAAACACTTGGATTTAAGTGGTCTAACACCTCGCACTTTTGAAAGAAGTTAAATTCTATATTTAAGACTTGGGAGACATGTAGTTGATATGGAAATTGATAGCTTCAGGACGACAATGTCATGTTTCTCATTCAATACAATATCAAGTCCTATTTTAGGAGAATTTCTCTGTCAAATAATTCATATTAATTTAAATGCATCCATATTTTAGTATATAAGAGATGATCATATAAATTTGAGAGATTGACTTGAAATCAAAATTCCGAAGATAAACCAAACTTGGAGGAACAATCAAGAAAATGAGGATATACTTCTCCATATTTAAAATCTCATGAGAACACATCATTTCCACAATTATATTCTATTCAAGAATAAATATCTATAAGTTGAGATGATGAATCAATGTAACCTTGTACAAATTGGTTCATCAAATATATAGAGAAAGGGTGTCAAAATGATGATACATTAACACATATCATAGTATTGGAATTCTACAAAGAAGAATGTACTCCATGCATAATGCACTGACCATCTATCGAGATCGACAAGTTGGAATTGTTACATGTTAACTGTTGGAACTGCTACTGCCCAGGTCACCTATTTGACATTGAATTTTAGAGCTTGCAAAACCGCTAACTTCTCCAGACCATATCTCAGAAAATATAGAGAACTAAGATTTAAGATTCTTAAATGAAGCTCGCCAATATTTTGGCTATATGTGGTCAAAATTTCAGGTTTTGAATCTTTGTAAGAAAAAATTATAGATAAAATATGAATATGACCTGTTTGAAGCAGCGAAAACCTCGAATCCAAAGCTCTACTTCCAAATTTTATGAATCCAACTCACAAAATATAAGAAAATATAGATCAACGACTTGATAAATAAACTATTTTAAGGGTAAACCTGATTTACAACACATAAATGAACAATTCTTGGATGATACAAATGAGAAGACCTCCTTTCTCTATATAGGAGTCGAAGGAGTCACAATATAATTAGAGCCTACATAACAATAATAATGAAAGGGCACAAAAATAACAATAGTGGTATTATATCATGAATAACAATGAAAATATGGGGCCTACGTTAACAACAACAATAATGGGACTATAATATTATTATAGGGATGTAACATGCCCCTCTCCTTCAAAAAATTTGTTGTCATCAAACACATGAGTATTTTTGGATGCTTTTGTATAAAATTATCATCCTCCCATTTGGAATCTTCAGCAAGTAATTTGTTCCACTTAATGAGATACTCTAAAAATGAATGATAATGTAGTTGTTGGGAGGCTTGTTTCGGTGACCGTGTTAGTCTCCAATATAATTTTTCCTTCTTCTTCAATTTTTGGAAATATTGTTTGAATTGGGAGCCTGTCATCGATAAGCTTATTTAAGCATGAAGCATGGAAAATTGGGTTTCCTTGAGAAATGTAGACACCTCAAATTTTTATGCCATAGTACCTATCTTTTGCAACCACTTGTAAGGACCATAGTATTTGGGTGATAATTTATTATCCTTCTTAGCTTGCTTGAGGGACATTTGTTTGTATGGTTGTAGCTGTAAAAATACCCATTCTCCTACGTTAAAAAATATTGCACTAAGATGTTTATATTATTTTTGTTTCATTCAATTTTGCACTAAATTGAAGTTATCGTTTAAGAGTTGGGGAACTTGTTGTCGACGCTCAATGTGATCTTCCACTACTTGAACCTTAGAAATTTATCTTAAAGAAGATGTGAAGTAAAATGGATGTATAAGAAAAAGCTTTACAACATGGAAGCCAAGAGGCTCCCAAAAATTTATTCTAACTCTAGTCAAAACCACCTTTGGCTCAAGAGGGCGTGGCATAAGGATGCCAAGTCCTGGCTCGACCATTGGGAGATAAGGGAGGAGACCCTCTTGGAGAATAAGGATAATATTAAAAATATCATTACTTCTGTTGGCTCCCTGTGATTTGCAAGATTGGCAAGAACAACTCTGCGGGGAACCACATCAAACAACTTTGGAGTCCAAGGACCTAGCCTTCTTGGACTCAGAGAGGGCTCTCTCTATGTAATTGTTTATAAATGATATATATTTATGTTTTTTCTTTATGATTTAGTCTAGTTATGAAGTTCTAAGGACTGTTTGTTTTGCTTTATTGATTGGTTGATAGATCAATGGTGTGATTAATCGAGGGAGTGTTTCAGTTGAATAGATAGACCATGAGTAACATTAATCCATTGGGCTATGGAATCATAAAATGATTTAATTGTTCACCAACTATGAAAGGGCTTTCATAGGGCAAGCTAACTATATCAAGTGGATCTCTTAGATTATATGGAATATGAAATGACAGTAGGTTGTCAAAATAGTAAAACTAAAGGGAAATTAAGAATCCTTTAGCTCTACTTCAACAAGAAAAGCCTTTTAGGAAATTTTTTGAGACGAACCAAAGGAAAAGGCTTACCATAGACTTATTTCGCCAAACTCTAATAAGAAAACCTTTAAGACAACAATCCGAAAATCCTAGAATTACTTTCAGATAAAGAAAACATTCAAAATAAAAATGGGTGTGACTAAAGTGCATGATACACCTATATTCTTTAATCAAACACTCTAAATACCTTCAAAGTAATAGTTTGAGACAAACCGAAGGATAATGTATACCATAGACTTCTTTGGCTGGAATGTACTATGTGAAATTCAAAGAAAGACCTTAAAAACAATATTTCAAGCTACACCAAAGGACAGGGCATACCATAGAATTCTTTGGCTTGAATTTATTAAATCATTTCCAAGACAACAAGCTAGGTGGAAGTAGAGAGAAATTAATAATTCTCTAATCAAACCTTGCAGAAGAAAACATTAAGATAAAGAAAGAAGACATAATTAGGGTGCCAAGACAACATATCCTAATCTAAAATTTATGTTCTTTTATCATAGAAATCATGGAAAGAATGGAAATAGAAGGACAATATTGACAAAGAAAGGATAAATTCACCATTAACATAGCTCAAGAATCCTTTGAACGTGCTTGTATTATTGATGTTCAAAACAGTTACATTACTCCAGTACAATAGATCTATGCTACTCAAAGTTTTCTCAAATCCAGCTTAGCAATCATCTACTAGCTCAAAAACCAACAATCAACCAACCAAAAAACACTAAAAATGAATAATAAATGCAGTATTTATCTACAAAATGAGGAGGTGATCCTAAGCTAGGGTTTTAGATGTGTATTTATTACATAGTTAATGTGTTTTTGACCTTTGAGACCATGCAAGGCCCAAGGAAAAATATCTGACACTGACTCACTATAAAAATAACTCCTAACTTAACTGTTTGAGCTAACTTTTAGAAATATTTGACTTTTAAGGCTTCTCAATAAATTTTACAATAACTGCTTAGTAGTTGAGAAATATCTCTGACTGTTTCAATAACTATTGATGCTTTATTGAAATAAAACATGTTGTAGGTGGTAATATGTTTTTTTGAAGAAGTTAAGTCTTTTGGTTTTGTCATTTGAATATGCCTTTGTGCTAATATCCATTTATTTTATCCTTTAAACCTCTGTTTAGGCCTTTAAACTTGGATTTGTCTTCATTGCCTACCTTACTCTATTTCCTTTTCATTATTCCTTCATCTCTGATTTGTGATTTCACCTTTTAATTTGTCCTTTAGTCATTGATTTGTTCCTTAATCCTCTAATATTTATTGCCATGGTCTTCTAACTATTTTTTATTCCTCTGCCTTTATCTTTGTTTGCAATTTTGTTGTGCAGTGGAGCATCTTACTGCTGATGGAGTGCTTGAATGACCACCAATGGTCATGGTCCATTGGTTTTTTTCACGATCTTATGCTCTCGCTCCTCCAAATGAAACAAGATCTGTAGATCATCACCCATAACTCTTATTCAAAAAAAATTGGACCATAGGAATGCAGTTCTCACATTCCTTCCATGATACCTGCACAACAAAAACAACCAATTAGTTTAAAACCTGCGTTTGTAGATTTTCTATGTTTATTCGTGGTTTTCAGGCCATTGGAGTGTTGTAGAGGTGTTAATAGCGAATTGATCTTCATCGCAGAGCCACAGGGCTCTAGAACATTTGAATCGGATGGTAGTATCGGGATTTGGTGCGAAAGAGGAAGAGTGGTTTTCACATGGGATTAGGAGTGGTTAGCGGTTTTGGAGGAGAGCATGCGATTCCATAGGGAAGACGCCACATGGTGGATGGTACATGGGCGAATATCGCCCATTTTGCAGGGTTTGGGGTTGTTTAACCCCCGCTCTTTTAATGGTGTGATACATAGCATGGGCCGTTGGATTGGGATATCAGAGATCAATGGTGATTAGGGATAGGAAAAGTAGTGGGTAAGTTTGATGGTGGAGCCTGAGCGGCCAGGTGGCAGGGTTTTATTAGAGCACAGGGTTTGGTGTATGCGGGGCCAAGGGTTTTAAATAAAATAAGCGGGGGTGCTTCATAAGGGGTAGGGTCGAGATTATATGGCTGTGGGGCTTAAAAAAACTAAAGCAGGGGCTCTAATATTTATAAAGGTCCGGGCTAAAAAACACAAAGGTTCAGGTTTTATATTAACAAAACAGAGTTTTAATATAAAATATGGGTCCCGAAATGTTTATTTTTTGATTTAAAAAAATGTAAAAAAGGAGTTTTTACATTGTTTTAGTAAAACAGGGGAAATTGATGAGGTGAGGGGGTTAATGGGGTTTTTGGAGATGAAAGTGGGTGTTTGGGTAGGGGAAAATGGTGAGAATGAGAGGATTTAAGCCCAATATGAGTTTTTAGAGGAGGGTGATTTTGAGAAGGAAAACTAAGAGATAGTGAAAAAGGTTTTATGAAGATAATTAAGGCAGTAAGATTTCTAAAGATAACTGATAGTCAAGGAATGATATCTTTATTAGACTATAGAAAATCCATAGTTAGTCACCTAGTGAATTTGTAGAATATAGGAGGATAACAGTGGCTCCATATGGGGAGGGCATCTACTTTAGGAGGTGTCAAGAACCTCAGAGTTCAAATCTCTGGAATTTTTAGATCAGTGCCTTGAATTTATTTGGTAGATTTTCTCGTTTTACAATTGTTGCTTTACTGCTGTGCTTCGTAACTTTTATCTTTAAAACTTGAAAATCATGCTTGCTGCAATTCACTTCTACCCACCCATCATACTTTCCTAGCATTTTTTCTTCATGTGGGTGCATTTAGATTGGCAAACCCTTGAAATAATTTTTCTTGTGACAAAAAAAACTATCTACTTCTACCCTTATATCATCCAAAGGCTCAGATTAAACTGATGAACTCTTTTATTCTCTACCTACTCTACTTATCTTTCAAGATTAAACAGTTTGACAGATTTTCATTCTCTACTCTATCAACAGGAAATTGAAAGCATGACCAAATCAAGATTAAGAAGTTTGATTTGTCATGAGCTATGGAAGTTTGGACAAGATGTACTGAGATTTTATTTATGGAAAAAGTAAAACTAAAAATAAGGGCTCTGATTTGGAATTTTTTGTTCATCCCTCTCTTTTCTCTTTGGTTCAGATGTGAATTGTGGAACCAACATTCTTACCTAGTCTAATCTACTGATAAACCAAGTTTAAACATTTTGGAAAATATTCATTTACTGACTTATCAGCAAAATTCAGAATTTGTTCAATCATGATTAGGCTATATGATTGAATCAAGACTCCCTTTCTCAAAAGTAGTGGCATTTGGACTTGCACACTTTTAGAAACATTCTTTTTTGGTATGGGGCTTTACCTTTTATTTTATCTGCCCTCTTTTCTTCTTTTATTTTTTTTTTGTGTTTATTTTTCTGATATTTTTATTTAAGCAGTGTTGTATATAATGAATGAAGCTTTAAACTGATATTTTTAACTAAAATAATGCTTGAGCATCCTGCCATTGACAGGATCTCCAATTAATTATTTTCCATCCATTTCTTGTAGAAAAAATGCATTGTTACCTTTTGTTGAATGGATGATGTATGGACCTTTCCATAGATTGTCAAATTTTCCATGCTTGCCTTTGTCCTCTCTTCTTGAATCCCACTTCAAAACTTTGTCTCCAATGTCAAAATCATTTTCCTTGGTCCTTTTATCAAAAAGCTTCTTGATATTTTCCTGCACTTGCTGTGTTCTGTTGTACACTTCTTCCCTGGTTTGTTGCAACTGGATAGTCTGGTTTATTCTTCTTTGCATATCATTTTCTTCAGACTGTGCTTCTTGGATGAGCTTCATCACTGACACTCCTAAAATTGTTGGAAAAACTGCATCTGCTCCATACACTAGTTGATAGGGGGACATTACAATTGAATTTTTATTTGTTAATCTATCTACCCATAGTGCATGCACTAGTTTGCTGTGCCATGACTTCTTGTTCTCTTCCAGCAAATTTTTAATGATGTTTACCAAAATTTTGTTTGAGGATTCAGCCAACCCATTACCTTGAGGGTAATAATCCGTAGAATGGCCCAATGTAATCTGATATTTGTGGCAAAATTCCACCATTTTCTTGGATCTAAAAGCAATAGCTTTTTCAGTGATGATTTTTCTAGGACAACCAAATCTATACATAATGTGGTTTTCAAGGAATTTTATAATTACTGAGTCTGTCGCAGTTCTAGAATGGATGACCTCTATCCATTTTTTAAAATAGTTAGTTGTAGTGAGAATCCATTTGTGTTGGGAAGAGGAGGAAGGATGGATTTCTCCAATAAAATTAAGGCCCCGTTGTTGAAAAGGAGATTCAACAGAAATTGGATGCAAAGGTAATGGCAACAATTTTTTTTCCCCTCAAAAATTTGGCATTTGTGACAGGAAATTACCATTTTATGGATGTCTTGAAAGAGGATGGGCCAATAGTAAGCAACTCTAAGGATTTTGTCGACAGTGGTTTTCCAATAGATATGGCCTCCACATTCTCCTTCATGAAAGTCATGCTTGATCTTATCTGCATCATCCTCGCACAAAAATTTAAGCAATATACCACTATCATTTTTCCAATATAAAATTTTATCTAAAATGCAGAAGTTTACAGCCTTTAACTTTACGAATCTAGCCTTTGTTTTGGACAAACCGGGAGGAAAATTAAGATTAAAAAGCAGATATAATATATCAACATACCAAGCTAAATTCAAAAAATATTCTTTAATGGGTGGAGTTGTCAGCTCCTCTTGTTCATCTAATGTATCAATCATGCTCATGTCCAGTGCTTGAAATTTTGTTTCAGCCATGAGTTTAGCCAGTCCTTGCCCTTTGATTAGCTTAGTGGGCTTACTTTCCAGATCATATTCTAATATAACAACAATCCACTTACCACTTTTGCCATCGGGATATTGTGTGAGTATGTCTTTTACCACTTAGTTAGGCACAAATGCAATGATATGTGAGTGAAAAATGTAAACTCTGAAATATTTTAATGCCTTGATTAAGGAAAAATCTTGTTTTTCCATTATGTTATATTTCAAAGGTGCGTCTCTTAATTCCTTTCTGAAAAGTGCTATGGGATGTTCCTATCCTTTTATATTTTTCTACAGTAAGACAACAACAACTGTATGTTCTAATGCAAAGGAGAAGATGAAGAAATATTTGGTAAAATTAGGGCTGATCAGAAATGGGGTTTGTATAAGTTCTTGTTTTACCAGTTCAAAGGATTGATTTTCTTCTAAGGTCCATTTGACTCCTATTTCTCTTTTCAAAATGTTTCTGATGTTCCTTAGGAGTTATGCAAGGTTTGGTATGAACCTTATTAAGAAATTTATCCTTCCAATGAAAGATTGTACCTCTTTGATATTTCTAGGATGATTGATTTGCAATATTCCTTCAATCCTTTTTGGGTCAATCTTGATCCCTTCTTCAGATATGATGTGGCCGAAATTTTTTCCTTCTTGAAGGCCAAACATATTTTTCTTGGGATTTAAAGATAAACCATATTTTCTACACTTTTAAAGAATTTTCTTAAGTGAGCGAGGTGTTCTTCATCAATTTTTTAGTAGACTGTGATGTCATCAAGGTATAGCACAATGAAGTAACCTATTTATTTTGAGAAATCAATATCCATTGCTCTTTGAAAGGTGGCTCCAACATTCATTAACCTAAAAGGATTTTTAACATACATGAAGCTGCCCCACTATGTAGTGAAAGTGGTCTTGTGTTGATCATTTGGGTATACCAACACCCGATTGTATCCTGAAAAATCATCTAGCAAAGATATTCTTTTAGAACCTACTACCTTTTGTGAAATGTGATCCATTTTTGGTAAAGGGTATTTGTATTTTAAGGAGGCTTTGTTTGAATTTATGAAGTCTATGTATAGCCTAATTTCTCTTGTTTTATTCCTCACCGATATAAGATTTGAAACCCACTCTGACTATCTCAGAGGGACTATTATTCCAGCATCATATATTTTCATAATTTCTTTCTCCACCAAGGGTAGTTTTACAGGGTTTATTCCACGTAATTTATGTTTAAATGGCTTCTGGTTTTCTTTGAGAGGGATCTTATGCTGGATTATCGCAGTATCATATGACTTTAAATCTTCATAACTCCAAGAAAAAACATCAGTAAATTCTTTAAACAACTCAAGATATTTATGTTTTATATGAGCTGGCAGTGTTTTGGATAGTTTTATCATTTTGGGTTTTTGTTCACTACCTATATTGCATTCTTCTATTTCAGCTTCATTGGGTTCCATTTTTGGCTTCCTAGCAACATCATTAAAGTTAAACAGCTCTTCTAGAGGAACTAGTCCCTTTGGCAAGTTATCATTATTGGACTGCAGCACTTCAAATTCTTCTTTTTTTGAATTAGAGCACAATTTTGTTTTATGGGGGCATTCTTTGGTTAACAGATTTATATCAGCATTATCAGGAGGTTCTTCTTTGTAAGTTTTTTCCTTAGCAGAGCAGTCTCCTTCATTATATGAGTCTGAATTTGACAGTTCAAACTCATTTATGGACCGCAGGAAATATTCTATCTGTTCATCTCCTTCAAAGACTTGCCAATATTTTATGTTATTAGGGACTACTGGTCTGTATTTGAATTTTACAATGTATTGTTTGCTATGATAAGTTTTTTTACATGAACTGGCTGCAAATGATAGCCCATTGGAAAGGATGTTTTAATTTCTAGGGACAAGGGTAAGATCATATTCTTTGAAACTTTTTAAGAGGTCAAGGGTATCATCCTTGTACGCTTTTAATCTAGGATGCTTAGTTGTGTATTCTCCCTTAATCTACCTAATGATTAGATTGGAATCTCCATGGACAATTATCCTCTTAGCTCCTAATTTCTTCAGTAGTTGTAGCCCTAGGAGGAGTGCCTCATATTCAACTATGTTATTCATGCATTGAAATTTTAGCTTATATGAGTGACCTTCTGCATGATTGGTCTCTGTGTTATGCACCCATACACCTACTCCTGAACCAATTTTGCCACAAGAACCATCAAAGATCATACTCCAAAGAGGTTCAATTTTAGTTTTATCATTGGGTTGGCTATTGTGGCTGCCATTATGTTTGTCATTTTTTTGTTCTCCATGGTCTTCACTGGGTTTTCTGTTATTCTCTATTTGGGCAGATTGTTTTGAATATTCTCCTCTTTTTCCTCTTCTTGTTCATCCGGTTTCTCATTTTCTATCACTTGTTCATTAAGTTTTTCATTATTGTAAATGGTAAATGAATCAAGATAAATGTGGATAGAATAAAGAGGGGATTTATCTGGATTTTCTTGACTACTAACCATGTATTTCATGTGTGTTTCCCTATATATTCTTCTTGGTTGACTAAAGACAGGTATGGTAGCATAGGTCATGTCCATTTGGAGGGTGCCCTAGAGTTTAGAACCCCATGATCTTGAAAGGAGAATGCCATACTTAGGAGGAATATCAGTCACTACAATATCCATTACTAGGCTCTTAGTTGTTATTTGTGCTAGATTTACACATAGATCTTTGATGAGGCCTAGAAATTTGACTCTACTGGAATCAAAAGAGTATAAATCTTTGTATGACCTAGTTATTTCAAGGCCTAGTCTTTCCATTACTACTTTTGGCATGAGGTTCTGTGAAGCTCTTGAGTGTAGCATGGCATTGTGGAGGATTTTATCACGGATGTTTAAACTGACATAAAATGGAGGAACACCTCCCCCTTGAAATTTTCCTTCTACTTCTGGTCGAAACAGAGGTTTAGGTTTTTCATGATTTAAATTCACCGAATTAGCATTTTCTCCTATGTTTAAATCTTTAAAAAGTTGGGATTTATATACATATTGAGTGACTAATTCAGTAAGAGGAATAGAGATTTTAATCTTATCAATTTCATTCTTTATACTAAAACGTGTCTGAGTTTTTGAAATGTTGAAATCAGCCTTTTCAGACACTGTTTTCACAACAATTTCAGCTTGCTGGTTTTGATTAGGGAACTCGGTTAAAACAATTTTATTAGGGGAACTAGCTGTATTGCTAGTGCTGCTTTCGTTACCATTGTTCTTGCCACTAGGTTGGTTGTTTTTTCTTCTATTTTTATGAGAAATTTCAGCCAATGTGTTTATAATTTCTGTTGACCTTTTAGGAGGGTTTTCAGGAATCTTCGTAGCAGAAATTTCAGAGGTCTTTCTTTTGGGAGTGTCTAGGTTTTTCTTGCTTCTGAGATCATATTGTCTATGTAATTCTATGATGGAATTTTCAAAGCCTTGTTTGTAGTCTTCAGATTCTAGGCTTTCTTCTTGAAATTGAGTTGGGGAAAACATGCTTTGTTCTTCCTTAGTGAGGAAGCCAGTATCCTCATTATTTACTCCCATTAGATTTATGTGACTTTCCTCTATTTCTTCAACTACCCCCTCATCTTCATCGGCATAGTTTTCTTGGAAGGGAGGCCTGATTTGCTGATCAGGACCTCTTTGTCTATTGTGAGGGGGGTTTCTTCTAAAGTTTTGGTTTTGGTTCTGATTTTTGTTTTGAAGAGCTATTTGGTTTTCTCTAGGGTAAGCTCTCTCATTTACATTCATCCTCTCCATCATCCTTTCCATGGTTCTAACTAAGTTATCAATATTTTTATCAGATGTGGAGGCTACAACTTATTCCCTATATGTGACTCCTTTTTCATTCTTCATTCTAGCTCTTTTGACAATCAAATTGGATTCTACACTTACTGCTCCCCTCTGCATGTCTTCTAATGTGAGAGGTTCTCTTTCTCTTAATTGATAAGCCATTTATGAGTCAAAAATATCAAGAAATTTCATTAGGGCTAGACCTTGTGGAGGTTTCATGTGTGTAGGGAGGGCATTGTATACACTATTGAACCTAGTGCAATATTCTTGGACACCCTCTCCAACATTCCTCTTAATGTTTTCATAATTTGATACGATTATGAAAGGTTTCTTATTGACTTCCCATTTGTTTAAGAATAATTGATGAAAAGTAGGGAGGTCATTTATACTATTAGGGGTTAAGCTTTTGAACCATTTTTTTACTTCTCCCCCAAGATTTGACAAAACTTTATATGTTTAACAGTTTCATCATCTATTTCTTCTCTGTCAAAGTATTTATTCATTATATCCAGATGTTTTTTAGCAGTAGTCGTACTACTTGCATCATATAAGGGAATCTTGGATTGATAGTCCTCTGATAGAACAACTAAAGGCAATCGTAGAACTAGTGGAGCATACTATGTTGCCATGATCTATGGTTGGGGAAACAAAGGAGGGTTAATAGTAGGAAGGTTTAAAAAGGGGGGTATAGGGTTAAATGGAGGAAGGTGAACAATGGGGGATGAGGTTAGTAAAATAGAACTATGCTATAAGGTGGATGGGTCTAAAACTATTTGGGTTATCCAATTATGATATTTTGTCCTAGACAAGATTTGTTCTAGGGGTAAATCAGAGGAGATATTATGCAAGTTTTCAATGTTTTCATGTAGGGAACTTGATTTTTGGATAGGTATACTAACAGTTGGATTTTTAGATCTAGGAGACTTTCGAAGGATTCTTTCAAGATTTTCAACTATTGCCGGAGGATTTGGGTCAAGATGAGATCTGGTATAAATTCTTCTAGAAGCCAGACTTTGGACCCAAGCTTTAGAAAGGTTGAGAGTTATAACAATTTTTAAATAGAAAACCAATATATGAAAGAAACACTTAATCCACAAACTATTCTTGACTGGGTTATGTTGATGTTTAATGATAACATGATTTTCCCAGTGGAGTCTGTGGAAATCTAGTGGAGTCCGCAGGCTTACTGAAAACCAGTGGAGTCGCCAAGTGGAGGGTTTCTCATTTTTTTATGGCTCGTTGTTGTCCACCATTAGCAGCCAGGTACCATTCTTGGCTAACACTTGATTCATCTAAGTTAATATGAGGTTTTCTGATTTTTTGAGGTTATATTCAAGCTGTTTAATACTCAATATTCCCCAGTATGGTCGCCACTATGTTGGCTCCCCGTGATTTGCAAGATTGGCAAGAAAAACTGTACGGGGAGCCAAATAGAACCACTTTGGAGTCCAAGGACCTAGCCTTCCTAGAATCGGAGAGGGATATCTCTATGTAAGTGTCTATAAATGATATGTCTTTATGCTTTTTCTTAATGATTTTAGGCTAGTTATGAATTTCTAAGGACTGTTTGTTTTTTCTGATTGATTGGTTGATAGATCAATGGTGTGATTAATTGAGGGAGTGTTTCAATTGAATAGATAAACCATAAGTAACATTAATCCATTGGGATATGGAGTCATAAAAGGATTTAATTGTTCACCAACTCTACAAGGGTTTTCATAGGGCAAGATAACTATACCAAGTGGATATCTTAGATTAGATGGAATATGAAATGACAGTGAGTTGTGAAAATAGTAAAACTAAAGGAAAATTAAGAATCCTTTAGCTCTACTTCAATAAGAAAATCCTTTTAGGAAACTATTTGAGACAAACCAGAGGATATGGCTTACCATAGAATTCATTAGCCAAACACTAATAAGAAAACCTTTAAGACAACAATCCAGCAATCCTAGAATTACTTTCAGACAAAGAAAACATTCAAGATAACAATCAGTGCAACTAAAGAGAAGGATACACCTATATTCTTTAATCAAACACTCTAAATACCTTCAAAGTAATAGTTTGAGACAAACCAAAGGACAGGGCATACCATAGAATTCTTTGGCTGGAATATACTAAGTGATCTTCAAAGAAAGGCCTTAAAAAAATATTTCAAGCTATACCAAAGGACAAGGCATACCATAGAATTCTTTGGCTTGACTCTATTAAATAATTTCCAAGATAAAAATCTAGGTGGAACTAGAGAGAAATTAAGAATTCTCTAATCAGACCTTACAGAGGAAAACATTAACATAAAGAAAGGAGTCAGAATTAGGGTGGCTAGACAAAATATCCTAATCTAAATTTTCTGTTCTTTTATCGGAGAAATCATGGACAGAATGGGAAACATAAAGAAAATATTGAAAAATAAAGGATAACTTCACCATTAACATAGCTCAGGAATCCTGTGAACGTGCTTGTATTATTGATGTTCAAAACAGTTACATTACTCTAGTACAATAGATCTCTGCAACTCAGAGTTTTCTCAAATACAACCTAGCAATCATCTAATAGCTCAGCAACCAGCAATCAACCAATCAACCAATACTAAAAATGAATAATACATGTAGTATATATCTACAAAATGAGGAGGTGATCCTAAGCTAGGGTTTTAGATGTCCATTTATTATAGAGTTAATGTGTTTTTGACCTTTGAGACCATGCAAGGCCCAAGGAAAAATATCTGAGACCGACTCACTGTAACAATAACTCCTAACTTAACTGTTTGAGCTAGATTTTGGAAATATTTGACATTTAAGGCTTCTCAATAACTTTTACAATAATTGTTGATTAGCTGAGAAATATATCTGATGGTTTCAATCATTGTTGATGCCTTTATTAAAATAAAACATGTTGTAGGTGGCAATATGTGTTTTTGAAGAAGTAAATTCTTTTGGTTTAGTCATTCAAATCTGCCTCTGTATTAATATTCCTTTGTTTTATCCTTTAAAATTCTATTTATACCTTTAAACTTGTATTTGTCTTCACTGCCTACCTTACTGTCTTCCCTTTTGATTCTGCCTTTATCTCTAATTTGTGGTTTCACCTTTTAATTTGTACTTTAGTCCTTGATTTGATCCTTAATCCCCTAATCTTTACTGCCATGGTCTTCTAATTGTTTTGTCTTCCTCTGCCTTTTTCTCTCTTTGCAATTTTGCTGCACAGTGGAGCATCTTACTGCTGATGGAGTGCTTGAATGACCAGTAGTGTTCATGCTCCATTGGTGTTTTGCTAGATATTATGCTCCCAGTCCTCCAAATGAAACAAGATCTCTGGATCATCACCCAAAACTCTTATTCAAACAATTTTGGACCCTATGAATGTAATTCTCGCATTTTTTCCATAATACATACACAATAAAAACAACCAATTAGTTTAAAACCTGTGTTCGTGGATTTTCTACCTTTATTCAGGGTTTTCAGGCTATTGGAGCATTGCGATGGTGTTAATAGCCGATCGAGCTTCATCGCAGATCCATGGGGCTCTGGAACATTTGAATTGGATGGTGGTATTAGGATTTGGAACTAAGGAGGAAGAGTGGTTTTCGCATGGGATGAGGAGGGCTTATCAGTTTTGGAGGAGAGTGTGCGATTCCATAGGGAAGACGCCACATGGTGGATGGTACATGGGCGAATACCGCCCATTTCGTAGGGCTTGGGGTTGTTTAACCCCCGTGCTTCTAATGGTGTGATACATAATGGGGGCCATTGGATCGAGATATCAGAAATCAACGGTGATCGGGGATTAGCAAAGTGATGGGTAAGTATGATGGTACAGCCTGGGCGGACAAGTGGCGAGGTTTTATTAGAGTGTGAGGTTTGGTGTATGTGGGGCCTAGGGTTTTAAATAAAATAAGCGGGGTGCTTCATAAGGGGTAGGGTCGAAGCTATATGGTTGTGGTGTTAAAAAACATTAAAGCAGGGGCTCTAATATTTATAAAGGGTCAGGCTGAAAAAGACAAAGGGTCAGGTTTTATATTAAAAAAACATAGTTTTAATGTAAAATATGGGTCCCAAAATGTTTATTTTTTTTATTTAAAACAATGTAAAAAAGGATTTTTTACATTGTTTTAATAAAACAAGAGAAATTGATGAGGTGAGGGGGTTAATGGGGTTTTTGGAGATGAAAGTGGGTCTTTGGGTACGGGAAAAATGTGAGAATGAGAGGATTTAAGCCCAATATGAGTTTTTAGAGCAGGAGGGTGATTTTGAGAAGGAAAACTGAGAGATAGTGAAAAAGGTTTTCTGAAGATAATGAAGGTAGTGAGATTTCTTAAGATAGCAGATAGTCAAGGAATTCTATCTTTAGCAGATTGTAGAAAATCCATAGTCACCTAGTGAATCCGTAGATTACAGGAGGATAAAAACTTCAAAATTTTAGGATAAGGTTTGGAGTGATTAGGAGTTAGAGGGGAAGATAAAGTTAAGATACTATAGGGAGGTAATCAACCCCATGCTTGCTAACCAAAATTACCTTTCCATATTAACCAGTGCTAAGAAGAAAATGGATATTGCAAGGACCAAAACTAACTCTCATGAGATCCAGAGTGAAATTGGACACTAGTCTATTTACAAGATTCCTTGGGATGAAATAATATGCCTCCTTTGCAACACTAAGAATGTTGAAGATGAAAAGAACTTTCTCTTGGATTTCCCGACCCTTACTCACATTCTTTCTCATTACATTAACATTTTCCCCACTACTAATCTCTTTTCCTTATTGAGTCAAGAACTCTACAGTGACCTCAGAATGCTTCTTTCCCTCCTTTTTGACCACATAAATAAAATATTAAAAAATCTCAATTAGTCGCTTCTTTCTTATGGTCTAATAGACCATATTGGTCTCAGTGGATGTTAATCATCATCATCCTCATCATCATCGTAAAGTGCCATAAATGGGGTAATTTTGGTTGTTGTATGGAAGGAAGTGTTGTACCACCAATCAGCCAAAGGTAACCACTCAACCTAAGGTAACCACTCAACCTATTTTGTTTGTTTATCAGATACAAAGCAGCAAAGATATCCTTCCAAGCATTTTTTCACTACCTCAATTTTCCCGTCATATTGAAGAAGATAAGATTATCTATGAACTAATTGAGTGCCAAGAAAATAAAATATTTTTATCCAAAAAAATTCCGGTGAAAATGGGATCTTTGTCACTTACAATAATATTCCAGTTTCCATCTAGCTTTTGAATTGTTTCCATAAAAGTAGTATCAAATGTATTGGATTTAAAAGGATGACATAATGCATAGAAGTGTGCATACTTGGTAAGTATATCAATTACCACCATGATTACACTCTTTCCTTTAGAGTTGGGTAAACCTGTCATAAAATCCATTGAGGTCTCTTCCCAACACTGACTTGGAATGTGTAAAGGTTGTAAGAGACCCGATCTTAATTGTGTCAGCTTTATTTTGTTGGCAAACCAAGAATTTTGCCACAAACTTCATAATATCAAATTTAAGGCCCTCCCAAAAAAATTCCTTCTAGATCCTGTGATAAGTTTTTAAAAATCTCATGTGCTCTCCTAAGGGGGAGGTGTGGAATTCTAAAAGAATATTTTGATTGAGTTGGGAATTCTTACAAAGATATAAGTGACCTTTGTACCATAGTGAGCCATTTTTTACAGCTAAATGTATCAAATTTTCTTGGGTTTTTCTGCCACTTTTGAATGAGGTTCCACACCTCTTAATCATTCTTCCATTCATCCGTTGCTTTGGTTATCCAATCAAGTTGGATAATATAAATGGCATAAATAAATTCTTTCACATCATCATGCTTTCCTCAGAGTGCATCTGTAAAAAAAATTGCTTCCCTTTTTTGTAGATGATTTCAAAGTCATAACCCAACATATTTGTGACCCATTTTTGTTGTTCTTCTAAAGATAATCTTTGTTCCAAAAAGTATTTAGCAATATCATTATATTTTTTTACAATGAAGTGTATTCCGATTAGGTAAGGTCACCATTCTTCAGTGCATGTAATATTTTCAACATTTTCTTTTCATAAATAGTTTTTTTGTAAATATTTTCCTTTGATTGGATGACTTTCAAAAGAGACGAGTCTTCCTTCTTGCATTAAAACAACACCAATTCCATTTCCCAAGGAATCACGTCCCATGATAAAGGTTTTTGTGATGTTTGGCATAGCTATTAACAATTCATGGCACATTTCCTGTCTAAGATGTTCAAAGGCATTAGTTGCTTCTGGAGTCCAAGAAAATGAATCTTTATCCAATAATCTTGTTAGAGGTGTTTCTATTCTCCCATAATTCTAACAAAATTTTGATAATATCTTGTCAAGATGAGAAATAATTGAAGATGCTTTATGTTTGTTGGGATTTTCCATTCCTTAATGTATTTATTTTTTTAAGGGTCTACCTTAACACCCTCTTGGGATACAGTGTGACCCAAATATTCCACCTCCTATACTGTAAAGAAACATTTGGAGGTTTTTCCATATAATTGTTTCTCCTCCAACAGTTTGAGCACCCTATCAACATGTTGAACATGATCCTTCCAAGACCTGTTGTATATTAGTATATCATCAAAAAATAATAAGACAAATTTTCTAAGGAAGGGTTTGAAAATGGAATTCATCAAAACTTGAAATGTGGAAGGTTAATTAGTAAGGAAAAAAGTAATGACCAAAAATTCATAATCATCGTCATGAGTTCTGAATGTTTTTTCCCAAAATGTCTTCAGTTTTAATTATAATTTGATGATATCCTAAATGAATATCCAACTTGGTGAAGTAAATTTCTCCATGTAATTCATCCAATGATTTGTCAGTGAAAGGAATGGGAAATTTATCTTTAGCAGTGTGTTTTTGACATCCCTATAATTTATATACATACACCATGATCCATCCTTATTGTGCACCAATACTACTGGAGGAGAGAAAGAAATTTGACTAGGTTGAATGATACCGACCTCTAGCATTTTTGCAACCATACTTTAAATTTCACTTTTTTGAGAATATAGATATCTGTAGGTCTGATGTTTGGAGGAACACTTATTGGAATAATATAAATAGTATAATATTGATAAAAAATAGGTCATAGGCCTTTGGGTGTCTCAATTACCTTGGAATTATTGTCCAAGACATTTTGGAGATATGGAGAAATATATGATTTCGATATTTGAATCTATAGCAAGCATAATTGTGCAATTAATCCTATTTTTTCTTTAATTAGAAGTTTTTTTCATGGCATTAGATCTAATTGTCTTTCTTGGTTTCCCTGTCATGCCCCTTACTTCAACTTCCTTTCCCTCCCAAAAAAAATTCGTGAAAATTTCTTGAAAATTAAAGGGTATCATCCCCAAAGGCTGTAACCATTGGAATCCTAGTACAACATCAACACGACCTATTGGAATGAAAATAATTGGATTATTCAATACATATTCCCACATTTTTAGCTTGGTATGATGACACTTTCTAGAGAAATTTATAGTTCCTCCATTTTCAACCATCACTTGACACTGTGGTGTTGGATATAGGAAGTAATTCAATTCCTTGGCTATCTTACAATGAAAAAAATTATGGGTACTACTCGAATCAATCAACATTACATTTTTCTTATTTATATATCCTTCTATCTTGAAAAATTTGAAGAGTGGAAATTATTTCCAATGCATTACAAGATATGGTGGGATTCATTTCATATTTCTCTAGAGTTGGTTCCTGGTGTATATCCTCCTCTTTTCATATTCCTTGTTCCTTTTCTTCCTCCTCTTCACAATCTATGAAAAATAATTTCTTATTAGCAGACTTATGTCCTTAAGTGTATTCATTATCGCAACTGTAACAAAGCTTTTTTTCTCATTTTTCTTCCAATTATTATGGTTTCAACCTTGTAGGTTTTGGAAAGCTAGCAGCAATGACACTTCCATATTTATAGTTGTGAGTGGTAGACTTCCTTGTTTCCATAATTTTTCTTTCAGGTTTTCTTTCTTCCTTGAGTGCCTTCTCCAATGAATTAGGTTCTCAAAGGCAAAACTCATGTTGGATGTTATCCTTTAAATTCCATATTAATACATAATTCATATGTTCCTATGGAATAGCAGTTACCCTAATGTTCACTTTTTGGAAGTCCTCAATGTGCTCTGCCATGGAACCCTTTTTTTTAGATTTATCAATTGGCTAAAGAAAGTGTTTCTCTTTGTATCCTCATAATGTGCTATAATTTCCTCCATAAAAATTGAACAAGTGATATGTGGTTTAGAATAAAAAATCCATCAATACCGTACAAACCGATTGGGTTCTAAATATAAATATGCAATTCATACCTTTTGTGTGTGTTGCACATCATGGAGATCAAAATATAGTATCCATGTTAACGGATCCTTACCATCAAAATTCCTCATACCAATATTTGTAATAAACCCAAATTTGGAGTCTCTAAAATCATAATTCATATTTATTTTTTCCTCATCATGATTTTCATGAATTACCTTGTCAGCACTCACAAGATTTTCTTGAAACAACTTTGTCAAGCCTTCCTTCAAGCCTTCCATGTCTGCTTTTAAACCTTGTATATCCCATTTTAAACCATCAATGTCTCTTTTTATTTTTTCTCTAAACAATCGATATTAGCATTAATGACTCCCAATTCATTTTTTTTTTCTCTTTGGGAGGTTGAAATATGTTGCATTTGATACTGTAACTTTGATATATCATGTTGCATTTCTTCCTCTTATTCATGCGTCATATTAGATATTTCTGGTGGCTTATTAGGTGTGTCCTTTTTTTTTTTTTTCAAGGAATATTGTAATGAAATAATTATACCTATGCTTCTATATTCCCTTTGAATAACTCCAAATTTATTCTTTAAGAAAAAAAATAAATTTAAAAAAATATACATACCTTTTTCCTTTTTTTTGGAGCTAGAAATTGAGACTATTATATCTCTATAATTTCATTTTTCCAAGATTTGAAATTTGGTCCTATGGTAGCTCTCTGAGTATTATTTCAAATGCCACAATTCAAACCAAAATTGGACTTTTCAAGGTAATTTTATTCCCAATATCCCAAGATGACCTTATTATGGACTAGTGTAGTAGAGTGAAATTGTACGGAGTGCCACATGTCATTGTTTCGACCTTTGATCCCAAAAATGATACAAAAAACTAAAGTCTGTGCAATTTTGGTCACTTTTTACAAAATTCAATTCTAATTCTCGGAGAGATATTTATGCTAGTTTATCTTAGGTGACCTATTTGAGATTGTATTCTAGAGCCTGAAAAAAACCTAACTTCTCCATGCCATATCTATGAAAATGTAAAGAAAAAAGATTTGAAAATGTTACATGAAGTTCACCAAGATTGCAACTCTACATGGTCGTAATTTCAGCTTCAAAATCCTCATATAAAAAAAATTATAGTAAAAATATCAATATGACATGTTTGAAGTGGAGAAATCCTAGAATCCAAAGCTTTGATTCCAAATGTTATGCAACCAACTCAATAAATAGAAGAACATATATATGAATGACTTGAAAAATAGCCTCTTGAAGGGGAAACCCCCTTTACATCACATAAATGAACAATTATTGGATGATACAAATGAGAACACCTTGTTTATCTATATAGGAGTCTTAGGTGCCATGATATAATCATATTCTACATAAAAATAGTAATTTAAGGGCACAATAATAACAATAGTGGGATTTTATGTGGAATGAAAATAAAAATATGGGGACTACATTAAAAATAATAATAATGGGACTACACTATTATTATAGGGCCTAATAGAAACAATCGACCAACCCTAATAAAATAAAAATAGTTCCTCCTTAAGAAAAAATGGGGTTGAATCATATCCCTCTCCATGAAGGCGATGAGGAAAAAAAGAAGAGTTGGTTTTCAAAATAGAGGAATAACTTGTTATGAGTATGTTGTAGCCGCTACAACACCACCCAAAATTTTGGGTATATTCAAAATTTTGAGTCCCCCTCTTCTCTCTTAGCCATTAGGGTTTTGAACTGGCCTGTAGTCAGTGACACCTATTCCAAGCCCCTTGTAAACCTCCTCACCATCATGATGAGATACTCTTGCCATAGCCATGCCATGTGTGGGGGGGATCATCATGCATGCACTCGAATAGAAACTTTTCTATGTGTTAAGAAGCTCTTTCACAATGGATCGTTTAGGCACTCTGTTTGGGTACTTCACCAAGATTATAGTCTCATGTAAATTATTCAAGGGAATCATTCTCTAAAGGGTAACTTTGAAATAATAGATATTATGATGTCTTATGAAGGTTAATCCCATGAGTGATATAGCCAATAGTGTCATCACCACACCAAGGGAAAGAAACTAAAATTAAGATAACAAGGGCACAATTGTGGAACATGACACTTTCATACCTTGTCCATATTGGGGATGAGAATCAAGGCTACATTTGAATACATCTTCAAGGCGTATGACAGGTGTAAGAGCAGTTCAGACTGAAATGTGAAAAGGGGAAGAAATGTATTACATATAAGCATAGAATGAAGACCGCACTAGTCAGGGGAACTTTTCGGTCACGGTTAAGCCACATCTTTCCGGGCGTATAGTTTCTTTCCTAAAGAAAGAGGGTTACCTGATTCATATGCTTATGTGTTTATTGAAGCAAATGGTGGCTTAAATTAGCAGCATGTATCAATTGTGATACGGTAGTTGTAGCAGAATTTTTTGAATGCAACCCTTGTCATTTCAAATTTCCACTTTCATGGCATTTACCAAGATCCTAATAAGTTTAAGGACATATATGATGAATAACACTCTATCAATTTTCTTAGAAGTGATATGAGGGATTTTATAAATCTTCCCAAAGGCATGATGGAAATTTTGCCAGCAGCATGAGCAATATTTTCGACTTCATGATTAAAGCTTGGTCTCTTGTCAGTTTATGTGAAGAAAAGTTCTCCCTAAAACTGTTCGAGGTTGATGTGATACATTTTCCAATCAATTGTCGCAAGAGGTTCCACCCCAATGCAGCACCCCTGATGTTTGGCTAATTATGGAGTGTTACAATTTGTTGATCCCATTGCTAAAATTGCAGGGAAGTTAGTAGAACACATATTTAAGCACAACTCCCCCATTGGTGGAAAATATATTGTGGTTCATCTTTGTTCGCAAGAGGACATGGTGGTTTTTTCTTGCAGCATATTTGATGGTGGTAATTACATATGGAAAACATATATGTCTCACCTGTTCTCTTTAAAGTTCCACATGGAAGGTGGCTTCCTTTTCCTGTTTCCATTGTACTTGCTATTATAATGCTTAGTTGGAACCATGAAAGACGCAAGAAAATTCAACATGAAGTGGCCCACAACATGGACTTTGGCTCTGCGCCAGGTTTGAAAGGATATTTTCAACCTAGCATGAGCATGAGCATTATTTTTCCAACCCAAGGTTTGTTTATATGTGGAGAGTAAGCTTTAAATGTCGAACATGACATTTGGTATGTTTATACCCGAGGAATGTCTAGCTTTTGGGTCGAGTCATGAAAGGTTGATGATGGTCGTTCTCCAAGCTCAAGGATACATAGGTTGAGCTCAATTTAATCATTCTCATGTGGTTAAAATCCAACCATACCTTGTCAATTCGGAGTATGCCATAAAACCAAGGGTAGCACGAGAAAGAACAAAAGGCTTGGAAGATGCGAACGTAATGAGTATAATAACAGTAAGGCCAAAATATGAATGAGCGATTGTGCATTGAAGTTGTGATCCTCAAAGAAAAGCAGCTATTGCAAACCACATGTGTTAGTAATGGCCTCTACACAGACAATGAACTGCCCATGCCAAGACGTATCGGAGCGCAGAATGATATAAAACTATCCAGAAAGTAGTTCATGTCATCTTGAAGAACGACATCAGAAGCATCAATCTGCGAGTCTGCTCTATTTTCTGCTTGTTCGACTCCTATACCAATAGGTGTGATTTTTCATGATTGACTTATTGAACTATGCAATATGTTCAAACCTTTTTCTTGTGCAAAGGTGTTCCATATTTTCAAAAAATTGAAAAATCAAAAAATTTTAAAAAAATGTAAAGAGGGTATACCCTAAAAGAAAAATCAAAGGGTGAAAAGAATAAAATGGTCAAAAAAGTGAAAGAAATGAACCCCAAACAAAAATACACCAGGAAAGTGTGCAAGTCTAAATGCCACTACTATTTCACTTTTTGTAATAAACAAAATTGTGTGCAGCTTGTCAAACTTTTGCCACAATTTATGAAGAGTCAAACTGTTTAAACTTGACTCATTCATTTTTCAATTTCATGTTGTAGAATAGAGAATAAATATCTGACCAAACAGTTTAATCTTGGCAAATAAGTAGGTAGGTAGAGTTAATAAAAGGTGCTCAACAGTTTAATCTGAGCCCTTGGATGTAATAAGTGTATAAATAGATAGATTTGCCATGTAAAAGAAAAAGAAGATTGAAAAGGGTTTGCCAGTCCAAGTGCACCCTAATAAAAGAGAAAATGGTAGGGTAAGTAAGTAGGGTAGGTAGATGTTGTTGCAGAATTACGTGTGATGAGTGATGGTTCTAAATATTTTTAATTTTTAATTTCATCACAAAGTACAAAGGCAGATACTACATTGGAAAAAGTTCACAGCAGAGCAAAGTCAAGATTATTAACTTCCCCCTTCATTTTCCCTAAATATTTTACTAAATTCCCCTAAGTGCTAAGGAATTTTAATATTAGAGGGGCTCAAGGCATTTCCTTGACTTTTGGAGGGATCGGACCCTAGGCCCAATAATTGAAAAACCTAAGTACTTGAAATCATCCATTATCACATTCATTCACCTCTCAAATTATTTTCCTAAGTAAAATCCCATTTTACGTAGGAAAATCCTTCAATTTTTCATGAAAAGCCCTCAAAATCACTTTTTATTCTAAGTCTAAGTGATGAAAGTATAATAATGATATTTACTTTTGAATTCTCACTTTCTTGGTTATATTTAAGTATTTTGAGTTTACATTGTCCCTTGTCATATTAACTTTAATTTATCTATTAACTTCCTATGAAAATCACCTTTTCCTATTATATATAAATCCTTTTGTAATAATATTCCCCAAACCCATGTTTTATAACTATTTTAGCCACAAGTATTTTATTCCAACTTATTCAAATCAAAAACCCACAATATGTTCCCTTTTAGCTAAAATATAACATTAATTCTATTCCCGCCCCCTATGGTAAGAAAATCACATTGGTTTAATTGCCATATATTAAAAATATATGAAAAAGGTTTAAACATATGTATATATGTTTAAAGCAGAAAAATAAACCCAAAGTTTAATTAAAACCAAAATTTGGAATAAATCATCCCTGCGCATTTAACATTTCTCGACCATTTTTCCATATGGGATTAATTAATCCTTAAGATTAATTAATAACCGAACCCTCCAATCAAACGCCTCCTGAAATGATTAATTCATATTAAATCAAGTCAGTTCCACCCATTAAATGTCCATCAACTCCATATCTTGTCAATCGTTGGATCGATCCGCCCAAGATCAACGGCTCGCATCGATTTCGCTGGCCATCTCCCGTCCGAGAGTTAACGCGCGAAATGAAAAGTGGTTTTCGAATAGTGTATGCTACGTGTCAATCTCTGTACCACTTCGCTGCCCATCTGCCCGAAACTGCCTTAGCTCATAAGTGGTGCGGAAAAAACTGCTTACCATTTTTTCCCCCATGACTCACCTCCCGTACAGAATGACGTTAGTCATTAAAATAATAAAAATTCCCCCCTTTTTGACTTTACCAATAATACAAAAATTTCGTGTCTTTTTCATTATTCTGCACGAACTGAACGAATACAACCTCCACGCTGAAAATTTGAATTTAAAATTTCTGAAGTCTGCAAACCTGTATCCTGTCAAAGCAAATTACAGTCAAGCCTCTCAAAGATTATCTGCACTCACCCGCGTCTGTTCGAAACGCTCTTTTCTCCAAAAGCATGTATTTACCTGAAAATCGCACTGAACTCTGTAAGAAACACGGTTTTCCTATTTATTTTACTGAAACGGAGTTAAAATTTGATTTCTTGTTCATTCCTTAATCCCGAAGAACTGTAATTGATTTCCCAGCCTGCAATAGTACCTATTTTTCACATCGAAACCCGTAAATTTGCTTAATTTTCACCATAAGCCGAATTTCCATTTTTGAATCCACAAGAACCAAGAACGGAAGTTCTTGTGCCTTTAAATGTTGCCCCATTAAATGCCCCTCATAGAGACCTGGATTATTTATCATTAGTCGACAGGGATTTCCAAATCAAAGACCTGCTTTTTACTGAAAGCCCTCTTCAAATTTTTTGTCGCTGTAGAGACAATTATTTGAATGGCTTGGATACAATTGGGTTATGGGAATCTAATATTCCCCGATACCTCTTTCCCTCTGTTCATATTTTCCCTGAAATAATCCATCTTTGCAATGCCAATTATGATCCTAACCAGAGAGCAGTCTTATCCCCAAACCAAGACGCCCTTTTCCCAATTACAACTCAGTCAATCAATGAGATGCTTCATTTTCAACCTGATCAAGCCCTCACTCCCCTGTCCCTGGGAGACCTCCTTGAGAAATCTACAAAACTATCCCATGAAGAACTAAGCCACATCTGTCAGACCTTTATGTTGCCTGATCATCAGCCTAATGGTCCTCCCCTTTATGTGTCTGCTTTTTTCACTGAGGAGGGTATAATTGTTTTGGATATGATATCTTTTATAATGGGATTTAATACTAGTGAATTTTTTTACCATTTAGTTCTAGTATTCTTGTCTATTTTTACCCCTGGACAGCCTCTTACTGTCAGGTATGACTTTTCATATTACATAGCCAAAAAAATCCATGATCAATTCATGAGATTAGAAAATGAGAAAGTCTTCAAATATTCCTCTGTCATCTATCACCTCATGCTATATTATCAGTCTGAAAATTTCCCTTTCTATACCAAAAAGTTTGATGTCCAGGGGAATCCTAGATTTGTTATCTTTTGGTCAGCCATCACCCATATTTCTCAAGATTCTCCCTATTCCTATAAAGAGTTCATTGATCTATTTTTACAACCAGCAACCACTTTGTTAACTGGAATTTCTCCTCCCAGAATCAGTAATGAAATCAAGAAAACTCTACAGCTATCAAAACAATACAAGATTGGTGATTGGTACTTGTACCAAAATCACACAGAAGTCAGGATATATGGATGTGAATTATGTCCATTTAAGTTGCCAAAATATGTCCCCATGAGACTCTTTGCATTAGAGTACTTCAGGCAAATGAACATCTCTGATATAATTCATTTTTGTAATGCAAAGAAGAAGGATGAACTCCGGATCAAAAGTCAATTAGGTCTGTTTATCTGTAACTCTAGGGATGGAGGGGAGGAAGCTGAAAAGATATTACAAGACTGTTTCAGATTACAGAAGAGTTTCTATTGGGCACCTTATGACCCATTCAACTTCATTTGTGAGAAAAGAATGAAAAATAAATCAGCACCATACATCCATCAGAGAATTCTAGAGATTGAAAAATATGCTAATACAGATGAATGGATAGAAGGCACATTTATAGAGCATGATATTGAGCAGGTAAATATAATAAATGTTATGAAATATCTTGAGAAGATGCTTGACCTAGACTCTTTTGTACAGGTACCAAGATCAGAAGTTGGCCCTTCCTCAACTGGGATTATTCAGCAGGAGTTACAAGAAAACATTGCAGTAGAATCAAAAGGAAAAGGAAAAGAACCAAACATGCAAGTAATTGAAAAGTTCACAATGACAGAGCAACCAGAGACATCTAAAGAAAAAGGTCAGGTACAAGTCCCTCCAGTTTAGATCAATGAGATAGAAATTGCAAATCTTCAAACTCCTCTTAATATGGAAAAAGGGAAAAAGAGAGAAGCTAAAACATCCACCCTTGGTGATAGATCTACAGAGCAGCATGATACTAAAAGGAAGAGATTGAATCCTCTTCCAGAAGTTGAATCATTTCAAGAGATTTTTGACAGTCAAGGACAAGGACAATTAGGCAGTCAGCAAACAGATACAGTCAGTTGGGCATCTACTACCTCTCAAAGGGAAAAGCTACAGAAGCAACAGAGTATGGAAATATCTTCTTTCAAAACACCAGTCAAAGATACAGGAGATATAAAGAAGACATTTATCAATATCAAGGCCAGGAATGATCCACTGAAAATGCAAGTATTTATTCAATATTTTAAAATGGCTCCAAAGAATCAAGAAAGACTAATGTCAGCTTTTGACATTCGATAGGAAAAAATGTTAATGAGCCATTTCAAACCCAAGGTGCAACAACCCCAAACGGTCGTTGATTATATTAGGACAAACTTTGAAGTCCTAGCAAAGGATATCCATCGTTTAGACCAGATTGAATTACATAAGTAGACTGGGGAAATGATCTATTCCACTTTGACTGATAAAGCCATGGCAGCTCACAAGTTACAGGATTCTTTGGAGAACACTAGTACACAATTGTAGATTGAAAAGGCTTCTTCCCAAGCCAAAGATAACAGGATAAAAACATTGGAAGAAATAATAATTGGTTTGGGACACAATCCAAAGGATGTGAAAGGCATAGAAGCATTAATAAAAAAGAAGGATGATGGCATTGTTGCTTTGAGAAAGCAGTTGAAATTACTAGCCTCCAGACATCCCCAAACTGAAGAAATAATAAAGAAAATTTTTGAAGAAGAAATGATGGAGTTGCTATTAAAAATGAATGAGCAATTGGTTGAAACGGAAAAAGAACTGGAGCAAGCATTGAAAGACAAACAATCTACTCTTCCAACATCTACAACATAGGAAATTACAGGTATGTAGCCAACAGGTCAGCCAGCAGAGGCATCGCAGGTAAACACTTCAAATTTGAGTTTAGAGCAATTAGTAAAACAAATGGATGACTTTAAACTTCAAGTAACTGAACTTCAGCACACAAAGTTACAACTTGTCAATTTAGAACAGAAATATGATCTTTCAAAAATAAGTGTTGCTAACAAATCAAGAGAAATCAAGAGATTGGAAAAACTGGTTAAAGCATTAGAAAAGTATCTCACATCGGAGAAGCCTTTGAGAGAGATACATGAAATTCTTTGGGATAATATTATCCAGTCAATAAAAGATATCTGGCCTTCAATTCAGATAATGTACGAGCAGAATGATTTGGTCAGAGCAGCTCTGGATGAAGTTGAAAACACACGAGCAGAATTAGGAAATAGGCCGGAGGAAGCCAATACGCTTATACAGTTTCTGAACACTCAAACCAGACAACAAATTGCAGATTTAGGTATTCAAGACAGAACTGCAACAATCCTGGAGATAAAAAGAGTTTTTACTAAGAGAACTCTTATGCAGAATTTAGAAAGAAGACACTTTGACATGCAAACTGAAATCCTTGCTTTCAGAGAAAGGTTTAATGTTTTATTGGATAAAGGGTTTCCCAGCCCTATGGTTTCAGAAGACAAAATAATGGACCTGGAAATTTTTTCTAGGAAATTGGACATACATGCTCACAATCTAGCCAATTCCTCAGCCAGTTCATCACAAGCAACATTACCTACAGGAAGGAATCTTCATGACAGATTAGAGAATTTGTTTTATCTGGAACATGAAGTAAGGCATTTGTATCCTAGCCAGCCTAATTTCTTCAAATATACCGAGGCTGATGAAACATTGAGGAAGCTTCAACAGACAAAAATAACAGAAGATAAATGGTGGGAAGACTTGTTGGAAATTTTGTAAAATTTATCCTTATTTGAAATTTTGCCTATTTACCATAGGATAATGGATAAAGGACAAAACAAAGGTCAAAGAGTATCAGTTCAGTTGAAAGTGTATCAATAAAAACAAAGAGTATCAGTGAAGCAAGTCAGTTAGAAAAAAAATTACTGAAGAAGACAACGATGAGCCCAAATATAGGTCCAGCCTCCAGCACATCCTCGAAAAGAGGAAACAACACAAAATCGATTACTTCTTGTCTTATCCATGAGACCATCTGTCTCTATTTTTATTGTAACTTATTGGTGATTCATTTCAGATTATATCTCGTTTTGTTAAGAGATATTTTGTATCATTTTTTGTATAAATAAGCCCTCGATTGACTTATTGAGGGTGGATTCTTCTACTTTTCTGTAACATTGAATTTTTGGAATAAAAGTGCTTTGGAGAAATTTCTTTGTGGCTTGCTGGATGATGAATTGAAACTCAAGAATTTTTGTAGGATTCATGTGTCAGACTACAGTTCAATAAGTCATTTCTATCATATGTTTTAAGTTTTATATCTGTTTATAATATCACTGTGTTCCATTTCTGAATAATTGACAAAAAATAATAAATCAGAAATTGCTTAAGTGTACTCTGATTTCAATTTTGATTGTTCTAAATGTTTTCTTCTAAACTGGTTATAAACGATGAATTCTTAATTGCTCTTTTTTCGCTGGTTTAAACATTTTTATTACTATAGTAAAGAATTCTTAACTACTCTTTATTTGTAATCATTCAATTTCTTTCTTTGAACATGTTGAAAGATTCTTAATTGCCTTTCATCCTTTCAAAATCCATTCCATTCACTTTAATATCTAAAATTGCTCTCTGTTTGGCTATCTTGCCCTGCAAAACCATCTTTGGTGTCAAAACTTAATCCAGTAAAGCCATCCTTTCGAATCCATAGCCCAATGGCCTGAAATACTCAATCGTGCCCTTAGTTGGCAGATTCCACCATTCAAATTCAAACAAACTCTTGGACTTATAACTAGCATAATATTTTCTATGAACAAAGATAAATTTTACAGAGAGAGCCCTCTTTGGATATAGATTGTCTAGATTCTGTATCTAAAGGTTGGTTTGTGGTTACCTCGGATATACTTTTCTTTTCCACAACTTCAAGGAAAATCTGAGTGATAACATAGTGGCGACTCCACTGGGGACCTGAATATCTTTATTGCTAATATTGTTTGCTTATAAGCTATAGACAGAGTCTGAAGATCAGCCAGGTAGCCTTTGAAATGCTTTTGCTCTGCAATTGCATAGTAAATAAATGTTGCTTCAGTCTATCTCTGGTTTAGCTTAAATAACTGAACTTTAGCTTCAAACATTCAATCAAACTCTCTAGTTCAATAAATCTTTGAGAAAATTTTAATTAAAAATCTAAAACTTCTGGAAGAAAATCGTCGAAGTTGTATTTTTCATTCCATTTAAAAACCAAAAAAGAAACATTACTAAGAAAAATGGCTTCAGAAAGAACTTGTTATACTAGGTCAAATCCTGATCCAAACCCACCTCCGGTATTCGATAATCCAAATTTGATTCCTAGGATTCTTAGAAGACAAGAAAGTCAAGAAAGCTCTGAAAGAGGAAGTCAAGAAATTTCTGGAAGTTCTCGACCTCTTTCTAGATCAGCATCCTGTCCTGTGAAGATTATATGTTTTGATGAAATACCTTTTGATGAGCGATTTTAAACATCTTTATTTGTGAATTTTTCTGAAACTGAATTATCCAGACTAGTTCCAGACCCATTATTTCTTGAAGACTTACAATTGAGATTTGTTTCATTTCATATTGATATACATTTACAAAATTCCATTCAATCTGAACAGACCTTTGAAGAAACTTCAAACACTTCTGTAATTACTACAGTTTCCCAAAGTTCAGTTGCTTTTCCCCAAACTTCTCAAACACAAGTCACTCCTTCTACTCCTCCACCCACTCCTTCCAGACCATCATCACCTGTTATTCCATTACACCTTCCAATGGCCAATAGATATGCTCCGTTACAATTGCCAGGCAACCCTGCTGCTTTGCCTCAAGATTATCAGAGTAAAATCACCCCTTTTGATGGTTCAGGTACTTATACTACTCAACAACATACCAAAAGGATGACTGATTACTTTGAATTTTATGAAATTGATGCTGATGATGTCCGAATGAGAATTTTTATCCAGAGCCTTACTGGGGAAGTCAGGACATGGTTTAGGGCCCTTGCTCCAAACAGTATTGCTGACTTACCAGCCCTGTATAGGTTATTTTTGAATAGATGGGAGAAGAATAAAGACCCTCTTCAAATCCTATCTGATTTTGGAAAATTGAAAAGAGGACCTACTGAAACAGTACAAGATTATATCATCAGATTTAACGAAACCTACAACGCTGTTCCTCAAAACCTTAGGCCTCCTCTGGATTCAGTACTGGTTAAATTCCCTAATGGTTTTGATTCTGACATAGCATATTCACTTAGGGAAAGAGCCCCCCAAACTCTAGAAGAGATGCAAAGCATAGTGGTTAGTGTTGAAGCTAACCTCATAGAAAAACGAGCTAGAGCTAGAGCCAAAAGAAGGTTTCTATCAACGCAGAGCCCTCGAATTTTGAAAGAAAGCTGGATGCAATTATTAAAGGCATGGAAAGACTGGGAGACAGAGTAGAGACAATCGAAAGAAATTATTCTGGTGATAGTCAAAATGTTGATAGAAACCCAAACTTCAGAAGAAATCAAAACCAAAATACTGGGAAAAATGTTCCTGATCAAAACATCAGGCCACCATTCCAAGAAAATTTTGTTGAAGGTTCATCTTCTGAAGAACCAATAGAGGATGTTGAAATAAATAATGTGACTGAGAAAAAAAATGAACCAGAAGTTTTCCTATCTCAAGATGATCAAGAAAATCACATTCTTGAAACATTTCAAATTCATTCAGGAGAAACTTTTGATTTTAAAGAAGGATATGATACAACAATTTATGAAGTTCATAAATAATACAATTTGAGAAGCAGATGGATTGATGTGCCAGAAAATAGCAAACAGAAAGCTGTGAAACAAAACATCAAAGGTAAAACTAACACTCCTCCTGTACAAATTCTTTCTAGAACAAGTCCTAACCCCGCAAATCCGATAATTGAAGATGTGTCTGATAACCAACCAAATCATAAACAACTTTCTAATACTATTCCTCCTGTAGGAAACATAGAAGAACCAGCAGAAGTTAATTCAGAAACACCTTCAACTCATAATCCCACCCATGAAAAATAGAAAAACAATGAAGACCCAAAAAATACAGAAAACCCTACCGTTCAAAACACTAGAGCTCAAACAGAAAAAACTTTCAATCTAGAGGCTGAAATAGGAAAACTAAAGATAGATGTTCCCTTAGCAGAATTGGCTAAACATGATGTCTATAGAAGCCAAATCATCAAATCCCTTAACATTAACATTACTAGAATGGATGATTCAGTAAATGTTTTTGATGATCAACCCAAACTCCTTTTTGGCCCTGAGGTAAATGGAAAACCGGAAACTGGAGGAAATCCTCCATTTTATGTGAGCTTGAATGTTCATGACAAAATACTTCATAATGCCATGCTTGATTCTGGAGCATCCCATAATTTAATGCCCAAAGTTGTGATGGAAAGATTAAATCTAGACATTACCAGACCATATAAAGATATTTTTTCCTTTGATTCAAGTCAGGTAAGATGTTTAGGTTTGATTAAAGATCTGTGTGTTACTTTGGTGCAATACCCTGTGAAATCTATTCTGATGGATATAGTAGTAGCCGATATTCCTCCCAAATATGGTATGTTGTTGTCCAGATCCTGGGGTGCCAAACTCGGAGGATCTATTCAACTAGATATGTCATATGCTACTATTTCAGTATTTGGTCAGCCTAAAAGACTATATAGAGAGACCTTGATGAAATATTTAGTAAGTAGTCACGAGAAGCCTGAAAACTTCCCTGTCTATTCAGTACATTCTGATATGGACTCATTCATCCTTTATAATGCTGAATTGGACCTTCCTACTGAACTAGAAGCACTAGAAACAAAAGCTGCAAATAAATCTACTGTTCAAATCGAAGAAATTTCTGAAAACAAAGAAACATCAAACATTCAAGAGACACCAGATAAAACTGAAAAACCAAATCCTCCTGTTAAGAGACATGTTAAAACAGTTGATGAAGATTATGAACATGAAATTCTGTGGAATTTATAATTTGATGGTTTAGTAAATAAGTTAGGAGCAGGAGCTGGAATTTGGATACATAATGTTGAAAATGATCACGCCGAAGGCCATGCTTATAGATTGAATTTTAGATGCACTAATAATATGGCAGAGTATGAAGCCCTTCTACTAGGGCTTAAACATGTCAAAAAGTTAGGAGCAATTAGAGTATGAATCATAGGAGACTCTGAGTTAATTATCCAACAGATCAATAGTGAATGTTCAACGAAAGACCCCAGATTAAGAGAATACAGAGGAACAGTTGTGGAAATTCTCAACACTTTCCTACAAGCTCAACTTGCCAAAATTCCTAGAAAACAAAATTTGCATGCTCACAGTCCTGCAATGTTCGCTAGCAGCTGTAAATTACCTTTTGGACCTAATCATCAGTTCACAGCTGAGATTAGACATAGACCTACTATACCGGACAATCTCATGAATTGAAAAGTGTTTGTAAATAATAATTAGATCAATAATTTTTTGACCTTAGAAAATGAATTCTCTAATAGTAGTATAGATGAAGACACAAAAATCAATGAATCTGATCAACTAGATGAACAAGAAATGAATATTTCAGAAGAGACTGCAATTCACATGCTTCACCCAACCAAATTCACTAAAAAATATATGCATGGTTTGAAACAAATGGAATTCGATGAGATTATAGAAGATAAATCTGAAATTATTAATCTGAAAGATAATCATTTACCCAAAGGATTAACTCCTTTGGAAGATCTTTTTGACTCAAATGAAATTCCACTAAAACCCAAAATGGAACCTTTAAAAGCTGATATAGAAGAAGTCAATTTGGGAACCGAAGGAAATCCCAAGATGGTTAAACTATCTAAATCTCTGCCAAAGGATCAAAATGTTAAATATGTTGAACTTTTAAAAGAATTCCAGGATGTTTTTGCCTGGAGTTATGAAGATCTGAAGTCATACGATACATCAATCATTCAACATACAATACCTTTGAAACCAGATCAGAAACCATTCAAACAGAACTTTAGAAGGATCAACCCTGTTTTACTACCTTCAATTGAGAAAGAAATTAAAAGAATGTATGAAGCAGGAATTATAGCTCCTATTAGGTTCTGAGAATGGGTTTCTAATCTAGTGCCAACCAGAAAAAAGACTGGAGAGATTAGACTGTGTGTTGACTTGAGAAATTTAAACAAATTTTCTTTAAAAGATAACTATCCTTTGCCTAAAATGGACCATATCTTACAAAAGGTAGTAGGATCTTCAAGGATTTCTCTTTTAGATGGATTTTCAGGGTATAACCAGATTTTGGTTCATCCTGATGATCAAGATAAAATAGCATTTACAACACCATGGGGTACTTTTAAATATGTTAAGATGCCATTTGGACTAAAAAATGCAGGGGCAACCTTTCAAAGAGCAATGGATATTGCATTCGCCAAATAAATTCATGATTTTCTGGTTATTTATCTAGATGATTTGACTGTTTTTTCCAAGACAGATCAACAACATTTAGATCATCTAAGACAAGTGTTTATAAAATGCAGAAAGTATGGTATTTCTTTAAATCCGAAAAAATCATTGTTTGGTCTTGAAGAAGGAAAGCTCCTAGGTCACATTATTTCTAAAGATGGCATTAGAATTGATCCTGAAAGAATACAAGCCATTTTACAGATACCTCATCCCAGAAACATTAAAGAACTTCAAGCTTTCATAGGAAAGATCAATTTTTTGAGAAGATTCATTTCTAGTTTAGCTGAATTACTTAGACTGCGTACTAACATGTTAAGAAATGATTCAAGTATTGACTGGACCGCAGAAGCCAAGCAATCATTTGAAGAAATCAAAATGGCTTTAACCAGAACACCAGTTCTTACCAGTCCAAAATTTGATAGAGATTTCATTATTTTTTCATTTTCTTCTGAACACACAATTGTAGCTGTTTTACTACAAAAATATGATCAAGGATGTGAAAAACCAATAGCCTTTTTTAGTGAAGCACTTAGAGATGCATCATTGAAATATAATATCATGGAGAAAAAAGATTTTTCACTTGTGAAAGCAATTAAAGATTTTAGAGTTTATATATTGTATTCTCATGTGATAGCTTATGTGCCTAATGTTGTTGTTAAAGACATCTTAACTCAAGATGTTATTGAAGGAAAAAGAGGTAAGTGGATAGCTACCATATTAGAATATGATATTGAAATAAAACCAACAAAACTCATAAAAGGTCAAGGATTGGCTCAACTCGTGACTGAAACAAATTGCTAAGCCTTGGATATTAATGAGCTGGATGACGAACAGGAGATGGTGACTCCACAGATCAGTCAAGCCTTTTTAGACTCACCCTGGTACACTGACATCATTTATGTTTTGTTAAACCTGCAAGCTCCTCCAGGGTTATCCAGAACGAAACAAAGGTTCTTAAAAATGACATCTTTAAAGTATTGTATTTTAGATAGTGCTCTTTTTTGGAAGAATCATGATGGAATCCTATTAAATTGTTTATTGAAAGATGAAACTGACAAGGTTCTTAATGAATTTCATGCAGGAGATTGTGGTGGACACCTTTACTGGAAGTCGACTGCGGATAAAATCTTGAGGGTTGGTTTTTACTGGCCAACCTTGTTTTCAGATGTTAAGAAATTTGTAACTTCTTGTCACAAGTGTCAGATCTTTGAAGGAAAGAGAAAATTGTTACCTTTACCATTAAAACCAATTTCCACCGAGAGACCCTTTCAGTAATGGGGCTTGGATTTTATTGGAGAAATCCATCCCCCTTCTTCTGGGCAACACAGATGGATCCTCACTACCACAGATTACTTTACTAAATGGATTGAAGCTATCCCATGCAGACAAGCCAATGATTCTGTAATTATAGGGTTCTTAGAAACCAATATACTTTCAAGATTTGGCTGTCCAGAGAAAATTATAACAGATAATGTTGCCGCATTTAAGTCTAAGAAAATGATTAGTTTCTGCAATAAATATCACATCACTTTATGCCATTCAATAGCCTATTATCCTCAGGGTAATGAACTGGCTGAATCTTCTAATAAAAGCCTTATTAATATTATTAAAAAGTTATTGGAAGAAAATAAAAAGAATTGGCATAAGAAACTTACCAATGCATTGTGGGCAGATAGAATTACAACTAAGAAATCAATTGGGACCAGTCCATATGAATTAGTTTATGGTATTGAGGCTGGATTTCCATCATCCTTAGGAATTCCTGTTATGAAACTACTTCAAGAGGCTCAAGTAGAACCAAATGATATTCAGAGAAGAATAAATCAAAAAATTCACTTGCAGCAGACCAGAGAAGAAGTGTATCAACGATCCCAAGTTTTGCAAGAAAAGTTAAAGAAGATGTTTGACAAAAGGACTAAAGCAGAAGATTTTCAACTAAGAGACAAAATTCTAAGATGGGATTCCAGAAGGGAAGATAAAGGAAAACATGGAAAATTTTATTTCTTATGGAAAGGACCTTACATCATTCATGCTTTACAGGGAAATAACACATATTTTTTGAAGAATTTGGATGGTTCAGAAGCTGAGGAAGGACCAGTCAATGGTCGAATGCTAAAGCACTATTTTGATCCTATTTGCTAGGATGATCTGATTTTTTCTAACATGTACATATTATATCCTTTCTAATGCATCAATTTTGATTGGATGGTGACTTGTTGGAGTTGAAGCCCGAATTGAAGGCCCTAAGGTTCAGAAAGTTCTACTATCATATATACAATAAAGCCACCTGAAAAAGAAGATTTCATGGTTCATTTAAAGGCATTTTTGAGGCATCTGACCTGTTGTTCTTGACTTCTCACCAGGAAAAGCCATCCCCAAGTGGAGCCAGTGTTAGACTCCTATACCAATAGGTGTCATTTTTCATGATTGACTTATTGAACTATGCAATATGTTCAAACCTTTTTCTTGTGCAAAGGTGTTCCATATTTTCAAAAAATCGAAAAATAAATTTTTTTAAAAAAAATGTAAAGAGAGCATACCCTAAAAGAAAAATCACAGGGTGAAAAGAATAAAATGGTCAAAAAAGTGAAAGAAATGAACCCCAAACAAAAATAGACTAGGAAAGTGTGCAAGTCTAAATGCCACTACTATTTCATTTTTTGTAATAAACAAAATTGTGTGCAGCTTGTCAAACTTTTGCCACAATTTATGAAGAGTCAAACTGTTTCATGTTGTAGAATAGAGAATAAATATCTGACCAAACAGTTTAATCTTGGCAGATAAGTAGGTAGGTAGAGTTAATAAAAGGTGCTCAACAGTTTAATCTGAGCCCTTGGATGTAATAAGTGTATAAATAGATAGATTTTCCATCTAAAAGAAAAATAATATTGAAAAGGGTTTTCCAGTCCAAGTGCACCCTAATAAAAGAGAAAATGGTAGGGTAAGTAAGTAGGGTAGGTAGATGTTGTTGCAGAATTACACGTGATGAGTGATGGTTCTAAATATTTTTAATTTTTACTTTCATCACAAAGTACAAAGGCAGATACTACATTGGAAAAAGTTCACAGCAGAGCAAAGTCAAGATTATTAACTTCCCCCTTCATTTTCCCTAAAGATTTTACTAAATTCCCCTCAGTGCTAAGGAATTTGAAGATTAGAGGGGCTCAAGGCATTTCCTTGACTTTTGGAGGGACCAGACCCTCGGCCCAATAATTGAAAAACCTAAGTACTTGAAATCATCCATTATCACATTCATTCACCTCTCAAAATCTTTTCCTAAGTAAAATCCCATTTTACTTAGGAAAATCCTTCAATTTTTCATGAAAATTCCTCAAAATCACTTTTTATTCTAAGTCTAAGTGATGAAAGTATAATAATGATATTTACTTTTGAATTCTCACTTTCTTGGTTATATTTAAGTATTTTGAGTTTACATTGTCCCTTGTCATATTAACTTTAATTTTTCTATTAACTTCCTATGAAAATCACCTTTTCCTATTATATATAAATCCTTTTGTAATAATATTCCCAAAACCCATTTTTTATAACTATTTTAGCCACAAGTATTTTATTCCAACTTATTCAAATAAAAAACCCACAATATATTCCCTTTTGGCTAAAATATAACATTAATTCTATTCCCGCCCCCTATGGTAAGAAAATCACATTGGTTTAATTTCCATATATTAAAAATAGACGAAAAAGGTTTAAACATATGTATATATGTTTAAAGCAGATAAATAAACCCAAAGTTTAATTAAAACCAAAATTTGGAATAAATCATCCCTGCGCATTTAACATTTCCCGACCACTTTTCCATATGGGATTAATTAATCCTTAAGATTAATTAATAACCGAACCCTCCAATAAAACGCCTCCCAAAATGATTAATTCATATTAAATCATGTCAGTTCCGCCCATTAAATGTCCGTCAACTCCATATCTTGTCAACCGTTGGATCGATCCGCCCAAGATCAACGGCTCACATCGACTCCACTGGCCATCTCCCGTCCGAGAGTTAACGCGCAAAATGAAAAGTGGTTTTCAAATAGTGTATGCTACGTGTCAATCTCTGTATCACTTCAGTGCTCATCCGCCCGAAACTGCCTTCGCTCATAAGTGGTGTGGAAAAAACCGCTTACCATTTTTTCCCCCGTGACTCATCTCCCATACAGAATGACGTCAGTCATTAAAATAATAAAAATTCCCCCCCGTTTGACTTTACCAATAAAACAAAAATTTCGTTTCTTTTTCATTATTCTGCACGAACTGAATGAATACACCCTCCATGCAGAAAATTTGAATTTCAAATTTTTGAAGTCTGCAAACCTGTATCCTGTCAAAGAAAATTACATTTGAGCCTCTCAGAAGATTATCTGCACTCACCCGCGTCTGTTCGAAACGCTCTTTTCTCCAAAAACAGGTATTTACCCTAAAATCGCACTGAACTCTGTAAGAAACACGGTTTTCCTCTTTCTTTTACTGAAAAAGAGTTAAAAATTGATTGCTTGTTCATTCCTTAATCCCGAAGAGCTGTAATTGATTTCCCAGCCTACAACAGTACCTGTTTTTCACATCGAAACCCGTAAATTTGCTTAATTTTCACCATAAGCCGAATTTCCATTTTTGAATCCACAAGAACCAAGAATGGAAGTTCCTGTGGCTTTAAATGTTGCACCATTAAACGCCCCTCACAGAGACCTGGATTATTTATCATTAGTCAACAGGGATTTCCAAATCAAAGACCTGAGTTTTACTAAAAGGCCTCTTCGAATTTTTTGTTGCTGCAGAGACAATTATTTGAATGGCTTGGATACAATAGGGTTATGGGAATCTAATCTTCCCCGATACCTCTTTCCCTCTGTTCATATTTTCCCTGAAATAATCCATCTTTTCCATGCCAATTATGATCCTAACCAAAGAGCAGTCTTATCCCCAAACCAAGACATCATTTTCCCAATCACGGCTCAGTCAATTAATGAAATGCTTCATTTTCAACCCGATCAAACCCTCACTCCCCTGTCCCTGGGAGACCTCCTTGAGAAATCTACAAAACTATCCCATGAAGAACTAAGCAACATATGTCAGACCTTTATGTTGCCTGATCATTAGCCTGAAGGCCCTTCCCCTTATGTGTCTACTTTTTTCACTAAGGAGGGTAGACTTGTTTTGGATATGATATCTTTTATAATGGGCTTTAATACCAGTGAATTTTTTGATCATTTAGTTCTAGTATTATTGTCTATTTTTACCCCTGGACAACCTCCTGTTGTCAGGTATGACTTTGCATCTTACATAGCCAACAAAATCCATGATCAATTCATGAGATTGGAAAATGAGAAAGTGTTCAAGTATTCCTTTGTCATTTATCACCTCCTGATATATTACCAGTCTGAAAATTTCCTTTTCTATACCAAAAAACTTGATGCCCAGGGGAATCCTAGATCTATTATCTTTTGGTCAGCCATCACCCATTATTCTCAAGATTCTCCCTATTCCTACAATGAGTTCATTGATCTTTTTATACACCCTACAACTACCTCGTTGACAGGATTTTCTCCTCCTAGAATCAGCAATGAAATCAAGAAAACTCTACAGCTATCAAAATAATACAAGATCGGTGATTGGTACTTGTACCAAAATCACACAGAAGTCAGGATATATGGATGTGAATTATGTCCATTTAAATTGCCAAAATATGTCCCCATGAGACTCTTTGCATTAGAGTACTTCAGGAAAATGAATAACTCTGATATAATTCATTTTTGTAATGCAAAGAAGAAGGCTCAACTCCGGATCAAAAGTCAATTAGGTCCGTTTATCTGTAACTCTAGGGATGGAGGGGAAGAAGCTGAAAAGATACTACAAGACCGTTTCAGATTACCGAAGAGTTTCTATTGGGCACCTTATGACCCATTCAACTTCATTGTGATAAAAGAATGAAAAATAAATCAGCACCATACATCCATCAGAGAATCCCAGAGATTGAAAAATATGATAATACAGATGAATGGATAGAAGGCACATTGATAGAGCATGATATTGAGAAGGTAAATATGAGAAATGTTATCAAAGATATTGAGAAGATGCTTGACCTAGACTCTTTTGTACAGGTACCAAGATCAGAAGTTGGCCCTTCCTCAGTTGGGAATATTCAGTAGGAATTACCAGAAAACATTGCAGTAGAATCAAAAGGAAAAGAAAAAGAACCGGACATACAAGTAATTGAAAATTTCACAATGACAGAGCAACCAGAGACATCCAAAGAAAAATGTCAGGTAAAAATCACTCTAGTTCAGATCAATGAGACAGAAATTGCCAATCTTTAAACTCCTCTTAATATGGAAAAAGGGAAAAAGAGAGAAGTTGAAACATCTACCCCTGGTGATAGATCTACAGAGCAGCATGATACTAAAAGGCAGATATTGAATTCTCTTCCAGAAGTTGAATCATTTCAAGAAATATCTGACAACCAAGAAAGAGAAGACAGTCAGCAAACAGTAACAGTCAGTGGAGCATCCATTACTTTACAAGGGAAAGAATTACAAAAGCACCAGAGTATTGAAATATCTTCTTTCAAAAGACCAGTTAAGCATACAAGGGACATTATAAAAAAGAAATTTATCAATATCAAGGAAAGAAATGATGCACTAAAAATGCAAGTATATAATCAATATCTAAAAATGGCCCCGAAGAATCAAGAAAGATTGATGTCAGCTTTTGACATTCAACAGGGCAAAATGTTAATGAGCCATTTCAAACCAAAGGTGCAGCAACCCCAAACAGCTACTGATTATATTAGAACAAACTTTGAAGTCCTAGCCAAGGATATACATCCTTTAGACCAGATTGAATTACATAAGTAGACTGGGGAAATGATCTATTCCACTTTGACTGATAAAGCCATGGCAACTCACAGGTTACAGGATTCTTTGGAGAACACCAATACACAGTTGCAACTTGAAAAGGCTTCTTCTCAAGCAAAAGACAACAGAATAAAAACATTGGAGGAAATAATAATTGGATTAGGTCACAATCCAAAGGATGTCAAAGGTATAGAAGCATTAATAAAGAAAAAGGATGATGACATTGCAGCATTGAGAAAGCAGTTGAAATTGCCAACTTCTAGACATCCTCAAATTGAAGAAGTAATAAAGAAGAATTCTGAAGAGGAAATGATGGAGTTGCTCTTAAAAATGAATGAGAAACTGACTGAAACAGAAAAAGAGCTGGAGCAAGCATTGAAAGACAAATAATCTGCTCTTCCAACATCTGCAACAGAGGCAACTACAGGTATAGGTACACAGCAAACAGGTCAGCCAGCAGAGTCATCACAGGTAGATATTTCAAATTTGAGCACAGAAGTATTAGTAAAGCAAATGAATGACTTGAGACTTCAAGTAACAGAACTTCAATAGAAAAATTTATATCTTGTTAATTTGGAACATAAATATGATCTTTCAAAAATGAGTGTTGCTGACAAATCAAGAGATTGGAAAAATTGGTTAAAGCATTAGAAAAGGATCTCACATTGGAGAAGCCTTTGAGAGAAATAAATGATATTCTTTGGGATAAAATTAGCCAGTCAATAAAAGATATATGTTCCTCAATCCAGATAATGTACGAAAAGAATGATTTGGTCAGAGTAGCTCTAGATGAAGTTGAGAATACACGAGCAGAATTGGGAAATAGGCCTGAGGAAGCCAATCAGCTTATACAATTTCTGAACACTCAAACCAGACAGCAACTTGCAGATTTAGGTATTCAAGACAGAATTGCAACAATCCTGGAGATAAAAATAGTTTTTACTAAGAGAACTCTTATGCGGAATTTAGAAAGAAGATGCTTTGACATGCAAACTGAAATCCTTGATTTCAGAAAAAGGTTTGATGTTTTATTGAATAAAGGGTTGCCTAGCCCTATGATGTCAGAAGATAAAATAATGGACCTGGAAACTTATGTTAGGAAATTGGACATACATGCTCACAATCTTTCCAATTCCTCAGCCAGTTCATCACAAGCAACATTACCTACAAGAAGGAATCTTCATGACAGATTAGAGAATTTGTTTTATCTAGAACATGAAGTAAGGCATTTGTTTCCTAACCAGCCTAATTTCTTTAGATATACCGAGGCTGATGAAACATTGAGGAAGCTTCAACGGACAAAAATAGCAGAAGATAAATGGTGGGAATACTTGTTGGAAATTTTGTAAAATTTATCCTTATTTGAAATTTTGCCTATTTACCACAGTATAAGGGATAAAGGACAAAACAAAGGTCAAAGAGTATCAGTTCAGTTGAAAGTGTATCAGTAAAAACAAAGAGTATCAGTGAAGCAAGTCAGTTAGAAAAAAATTACTAAAGAAGACAACGATGAGCCCAAATATAGGTCCAGCCTCAGCACATCCTCGAAAAGAGGAAACAACACAACATTGATTACTTCTTGTCTTATCCATGAGACCATCTGTCTCTATTTTTATTGTAACTTATTGGTGATTCATTTCAGATTATATCTCGTTTTGTTAAGAGATATTTTGTATCATTTTTTGTATAAATAAGCCCTCGATTGACTTATTGAGGGTGGATTCTTCTACTTTGTTGTAACATTGAGTTTTTGGAATAAAAGTGCTTTGGAGAAATTTCTTTGTGGCTTGCTGGATGATGAATTGAAGCTCAAGACTTTTTGTAGGATTCATGTGTCAGATTACAGTTCAATAAGTCATTTCTATCCTATGTTTTAAGTTTTATATCTGTTTATAATATCACTGTGTTCCATTTCTGAATAATTGACAAAAAAGAATAAATCAGAAATTGCTTAAGTGTACTATGATTTCAATTGTGATTGTTTTAAATGTTTTATTCTAAACTGGTTATAAACAATGAATTCTTAATTGCTCTTGTTTCGCTGGTTTAAACATTTTGATTAATATAGTAAAGAATTCTTAATTTCTCTTTATTTGTAATAATTCAATTTCTTTCTTTGAACATGTTGAAAGGTTCTTAATTGCCTTTCATACCTTCAAAATCCATTCCATTCACTTTAATATCTAAAATTATTCTCTGTTTGGCTATCTTGCCTTGCAAAGCCATCTTTGGTGTAAAAACGTAATCCAGTAAAGCCATCATTTAGACTCCATAGCCCAATGGCCTGAAATACTCAATCGTGCCCTTAGTTGGCGGATTCCACCATTCAAATTCAAACAAACTCTTGGACTTATAACTAGCCTAATATTTTCTAAGAACAAAGCTAAATTTTACAGAGAGAGCCCTCTTTGGATACAGATTGGCTAGATTCTATATCTGAAGGTTGGTTTGTGGTTACCTCGGATTTACTTTCCTTTTCCACAACTTCAAGGAAAATCTAAGTGATAACACTGCCGACGACCCAAATCGACCTAACAGCAGGAACTTGCGGAATGCAACTTGGAATTTTTTTTTGGGTTCTCACTATTGATTTCTGTCTGAGTTGATATGGAGGTGGAGGTCGAAAAAGGATGGCCAGGACACGGTCATATCGCTATCCTTTGAGATAAACTGACAGGTAGTGCTTTTTGTATCATGGCGAAGGGTGCAACTTGTAAACTAAGGAATTGCATAATGAGGCAGGCCTCACACAAAGAGAATGAAAGTGACGTGGGGTAGTGAAATAGCACTTCACAGGCCTCAGGTCGCCAAGTTGCAATGAGTGCTTCCGGTCAGGAGATGCGACCCAACTCCTATGTGACTGTGCAACCTCTCTGAGGTCGCAAGGTCGCAAAAAAGCATATCCAAGATAGACCGCGACTGGTTAAATTCCTTGACTATGAAACCCCCACTCCATAAATGAAACCTCCCTCAAAGGCAAACACCCATGACCATCAAAACACAAAATCGCACTCTTAGAATAAGGTGGGCATGCACTTGATTTACAGGCAAAGGACAAGGATGCGCCAACAAGTGACAAAGTAGGAGCTAATCTCAGGAAGACAAATCTCTTCCCCAACCTGCAAGGTTGATGGCTCCGGTGACGAAGGCATTATAAAATGTCAGTTTTGAAAGCTATTTTGGATAGAGGAAAATCGAAAAATCTTATCGAGTTTCATCAACGATGAAATAACATTCACAGTTTCACTCTTCCTATCGTTAAAAATGAGTACAGGTTATGGATTGAGTGGACATGCTTCCATCATGCGACTTATGGGTCACAAAGTCTCATTTCAGATCCTTGATGAGGTGAGTGAAGGATGTGACTCCTCTGAATGAAAATCATGTGACCTTCGCAAGTCGCAACCTCTCCTAGGCCACATAGCCAAAACTATTTCCTCAGGACTCAGGGAATGCGACTTGACCAAAGTTGGTGGGTGCTCACTATCAATTTCTGTCTAAGTTGATATGGAGGTAGACTTCGACAAAGGATGGTCAGGACAAGATCATATCGCTATCCTTTGAGATAAACTGATAGGTCGTGCTTTCTGTATCGTGGCGAAGTGTTCAACTTGTACACTAGGGAATTTCATAACGAGGCATGCCTCACGCAAAGAGAATGAAAGTGAAGCGGGGTAGCGAAAGAGCACTTCCCAAGCCTTAGGTCACCAAGTCGTAATGAGTGCTTCCAGTCAAGAGATGCGACCCAACTCCCATGTGACTGTGCGACCTCTCCTAGGTAGCAAGGTCGCAAAAAAACGTATCCAAGATAGACCGCAACTTCTTAAATTCCCTGACTATGTGACCTCTGCTCCATAAATGCGACCTCCCTCAAAGGAAAACACCGATGGCCATCGAAAAGAAAAATCTCACTCTTAGAATAAGTTGGGAATGCACTTGATTTATAGGCGAAGGACAAGGATGCGCCAACAAGTGAGGAACTAGGAGCTAATCTCAACAAGATGAATCTCTGCCCCAACCTACAAGTTCGATGGCTCCGGTGATGGAGGTGTCATAAAATGTCAGTTTTGAAAGGTATTTCGACACAAGGTTGTGAGGGGCACCGACAGCTTCAAGACTGGTTAGCCAAGATCTCCAGATGTCTCTTGCGTTGAACTGATAAAGCCCAAAGTTGAAATGCGTTGCATCATATTGGAAGCCGCAGATTCATGACTATACCCATGTTTCATAAATTCGTTTCTATATGGTGCAATGTTCATGGAGGATAAGGGGGCATCATGTCTCATCGAAAAAACCATATCCCTATGAAGTGACATCTACCAAAATAGTTTAAACTACAAATCCACATTTGGCACTCAGTCCATAACACTACCAACAAAAATTACAGTGATTGAAGAGGCGCAGGGATGGCCTACACAAGCCTTTCTCTCTGATGACAAAGTGGCACAACACTCGACCACACAGGGGTCTAAATTTATTTTTTTACTCTTGTAATTAATTAAATATATCCCTAGCCGTATTATTATTCGATCATGGAGACATGTGACCTATGCTATTTATTACACGTAGAAGCTTTCGGTTTGCACAAAGGGCCAAGGTTTTCCCCAGCAATCAAGAGGAAATTTTCAAAGCAAGTTGATTCTCATGAATCCCCAAGAAACTCACTCTAAGCTCAAAGGCACCTGGTCACATTCATGAGACAGAGATGCAGGAAAAAGAATCTTGCCTCAAAGCCCAGAGATCACTGAAAGAAGAACACAAGTCACAGATTGCCCAATGTCGCAGGTCACAGGTCGAATATTTTCTCGAGGTCGCAAGTCGCAGATTTCGCAAGGTCACAGGTCATGGATTGCTTGAGGTCACAGTTCGCATATTTTCCAAGGTCACAGGTCACAGATTTCCCAGGGTCGCGGGTCACAAATGGCCCAAATCGGAAACTAGCCTAGTAGCTGGGAAGACCAAGAGTCAAAGGGGGAAACTCAAGGGTCATCTCAGCCTATATGTATGACTTCCAGAAAGGATTCAAGGACTTTTAGCTCAATAATGAAAGCCATTATGGCGGAGGAATTGTTTCCAGAGAGCTAAAGGCACTCACCTCTTGGTACCAATTAGAGAGAAAGGTAGCGAGGCTAAGTTTTTGTATCATGCATTGAGATGAATAGCCCATGTTCCACTATTGGGTTTTGATGAGTTGTAAACATGTATTTGATGTTGCAGCAGCATTAATAATATATATTCTCATTTTTCGAATTGATTCACATGCTCATTTGTAGTGACAATATTAGATGTCTAATACTTCATTATGTTGTACATTTTCTTTCATGCATGCCATTGGTTATGAAATTTTTCTCAGTGGTTGTATGTATGAGTGCTTTCGGATTAGTGTTTATTTGTCCTTGCCACGGCGGTGATCTATTGTGAACCACTTTGCAGTTAAACTTCGGCATGTTTTCTTTCATGTATGTTGGACTGGTTTTCAACTCACTGATCCTAGTCACAACATAATCCCCTTTTATTTCGCTGCTTAGACTTATTTTTATATTTGTTTATGGTTTGTTAATCTTGGGCTCATTTTGTTTCACCGATTGGTCATTTCATCTCCGCCTTTGCTCCATCATCTCCTCATCTGAAAATTAAGAGTGGAAACAACTATGGCATTAGCCAGGCCCACATACCAGATGGGGCTCCTATCCAAAATGGTGTGAGGTCTGATTGGGACCTTTCACCAAGGAGACCCCCCTTTTTTTCGGCAGTACAATTTTTCCCATCAACAAATTGGCAATAGAAGGAGGGCCAGATGACAAGCTGAGCCCTTAGAGCCTACAGTTAGTCTCATATCTATAATGGCTCATCCCCAAATCATTCTCCCAAGATTTTTATCGGATTTATCTGGTTCTCGATGCTCAATCCCCGATGAACCTATGTATCACTTGTCCATGTTAAAATTGGATGGTGAAAATGGAGTTTCCATAACCGAGCACCTTTCAGATTTCTGTGAATTTTGTGAGTATTACGAAATTGATGATGAGGAGATGGCTTGCATGCTTTTCTCACTCACTCTCAAAGGTCGTGTTGAGAAATGGTGCCATACATTGCCGACAGCTTCCATCGATTCGTTCAAGCAGCTCGCCAGTGAATTACAACAAGATTTTCATAGGTACGATTTCCAAAATGTGTTAATGAAGTTAAATGAGATCAGAATGGAACCTCAAGAATCCATAGAGGATTTTTCTATCAGGTTTTTAAATTTTTGTCTTTAGTTCCCTGAAAGGGATGTCGATTGGACATATTTAATTAAACAGTTTTGACACATGATTTTTGTTTCCCTAGAAAAATTTCAATTGAAAACCAAGCCTGATCCTAGTGACTATTATAATGTCTTCAAGTTTCTAGTTGTTCAGATTTTGTCCCAAAATATTTCACACACTCTATCAAATCAGAGCTTGAAAAGCATACTAGCCTAACATCTCTCCCTGACAATGAAACTGATCCTGAGTCCACTGATTGTTTGCCTGGGTACGATTCTAAATCTCATTCTCATACTGATAATAAATTGAGTCTTGTCCCGGGAAAATTTGATTTCCATACAAAATCACTGGGTCGTGATAGGAATATGAAATCATTGACATCTCCGGATGACACTGATGTGTAAGATGAAAGTCCGTGTATAGTTGATACTCTCACATTTGAATCATTTCATCCATTATTACCTGATTTATTTCATGAGTCTACCACACCATTAATTTCTTTAAGTCATTTAAAATTTTCTTATACTGGTATTGGCAGAAATCATGAGCACGCGGGTGGTGTTTCACAATCACATTACAAAAGTGATGAATCCCTTATGTCTGATCTTTTTCATCCAAAATATTTAAACAGCTAAAGGAGTGACTACATGTCTAGGCAACTTCAAGATGTTTCTTTTCTTGATTCATCCCAAGTATTAAATCCTGGGAAGCCTAACGTGCTGGGTCCCCAACCTAATCAACCTGATGGATCCAACAATCACTACTTATCTGAAAACATATTCAGTCATGCCTCTGAGGACTGTCATTCGTATCTATTTTTTAAACATATGAAGCCTTCGAAATTTGATGATACGCTTTGTGAAGATTCAAGGACCCATTAGGAATCAAATCGATTCAGCTTCTGCTGTATGTTATCTCAAGTTCTCATGAACTTGATGAGACCCCTGAACAAGTCGAACTGGGATTTCTCAAAGTAGGACTTCTGAACTAACGGTTCCCATGCATCACACTCCACTCAACATAGCCGCGCCAGATGTCAGCTCATCTGGGCAAGCATACCATTCAAGTGATGCTTCTTTGAGCACATCTTCCTATCCCCTAACAACTGATATGCAACAACCGATATGCCCTATTTTATTCACTGGAAGGAAAACATCGACTGTTGTCTCTAATCTTTTTGGTTGTTGCCCAGCCAGTACCAATTGCATGCAGGCACAAGCATTTGATGTTTGGAAAATCCCTCCATTGCATGAAAATATCCCAGTCAATTCACCCTATCGTGGGAGATCTAAAGAATCTAACACATTATATTTTCCATCTGTCAGTGTGCAAACATTTGGCCGAATTTATGATAAGCCCGCTGACATTTGTCCAATCAGCACAATTAATGATCACATCCATTCGCCAGTTGATCTCACCAAACCATATAAGTTTGGAAATCCCTCGTTCGAAGGTTCAGAGTTGGTCAAGTATGGTGAGGCATTTCAGCCTTCGCTGACAGTTACTTCGGATTCTCACATCCTCAGTGGAACCTGGGAACAACTTCAAACTAGGGTTTTCAAAATTAGGTTTCCTGTAAGTGGATTCGCAAGCATCTCAAATTCACCTGGAAGATGCCCTTTTTTTCCATTCCATCAAACTGATCATCCTCAACACCATGATGAGGTTTCCGGCTGGTTCGACGAATCCTATCCGATGAATATACCCGCAAATAGGCAATGGCTTAGCCCTCTTCCATCGGACCTAGGGTTGTGCATGGATGGATGTGTGTCATTTATAAATGATTTTAGGTTCCAATAACATGTTTCTATGTATTAGGATGAAAGTGAAATTCAGCTTGCAAAATCCATTCTGGCATGTTCTCGGGTAAGCAGCCAGGGCCTTCTTGTTGTTACACATGCTATTCAGGTAAGCCTTGTTGTTGGTGCACAATTTTATATGCTAGCTCTGATTCTGAACATTGTTGTTCTTGCAGGATGGGAACTAATGTGGTGGCTACACTGGAAATATGATTTCACATAATCCGACTGCCTCTTTGGTTAAGCTAGGGTTTTAGGTTTAGGCTAGCTAGGTTCTGTTAATAATTTTTTGTAATTTCAAGTTGGGATCTGGCTTTATGTTTTAAAATTATGCTTGTTGTCTTTTCTTGCGGTCAGTAGTTATGATTATAATTTTCCATTTATTTGTGCACTCATGCTTTTTAGTTTTCTTGTTACTACATAATATTTAGATAATCACTGCATGTGTTTGCCTTGTTTTCACCTGCAATTAGTTGATCTTTCTCACACATGGCATTGCATTGTGTCATCAACCTTGTCTGTTGCATCGTGTTGTGTGCTTTCTTCCTCACATCATTTGCACATGTTTTTGACATAGCTCTGGAAGTTTCTGTATATTTCATACCATTGCATGAGCCCTTATTGAAACCCTGATGACCTTGTCTACTGGTTTTTCCCCAATTGCTGAAACCATAACTCCATTGTTTACGTGAGGTTGCGGTGTTTACCTCAAGAGGCAGCTTTTCTCAAGAAAGGTCATCAAAATCACGTTCTCAACATAATGCCGATGAGTCAAAATCCATTAGTCGAGGAGATATGAGCCGATGTCTTATGGGGAACCCTAACAAGTTTTAATGGCCTATACCCGTAGCCTGAGCCTTGTGCCCAGCATAGTCTCGAACATCTTAATGATTTTTTTTGCATGTTTTGCCTATGGGTGGTAAAGGAGATGTGGAGGCTTGACATGAGGGCAAAACCAAATCAGGATATCTTTCTGTTTCTGTCAAACAAGAAACAACCTCTCTTGCCCGTAAAATAAGTTGGGATCCCTCATCCACCCATGCAAAATAAGTGCCACGAGAACATGAAAATAAGTGCTAAAATCACATGAAACAAATAAGGGTAAAGTATTGAGAAAGGCTTCTTGCGCAGAGAGGTAATGCAACTACTCCACTGGGGTACTAACCAGGCTGGCTGGCAGCGGAGCAACGTTTGTGATTTCCTGAAGTGACTCCGCCGGGGTACTTTATAGGTCTGTTGGTAGTAGAGCAACACCAAAAACTTATTTTAAAATTCTGAATATAACAAGCCCGCTGCCTTCCTCTTCACATCATCAAAAAACTACTGGCATCCGTGAACTTCCACTTTTACGTGTTCTACTTAAAGAGACTTAGCTGAGGCACAAGGATTGGGCATATCCGTAAAGGTCAAAGTAATACAAAAGGATAGATGCAAAACTTGTTTAATATTACCTTGAATCATTATCTGGACTCAGAATATTTTTGTGACGTTGAAAAAGATACTGGATTCTACCAGCAGTTCTCCATTTGTTGTAGCTTCTACAACACCACCCAAAATTTTGGGTATATTCAAAATTTTGAGTCCCCCTCTGCTCGCTTAGCAATTAGGGTTTTGAACCGGCCTGTAGTCAGTGAAATTCACATGGCCTATTCCAAGCCCCTTGTAAACCTCCTCACCATCATGATGAGATACTCTTTCCATAGCCATGCCATGTGTGGGGGGGATCATCATGCATACACTCGAATAGAAACTTTTCTTTGTGTTAAGAAGCTCTTTCATCATGGATCATTTAGGCACTCTGTTTGGGTACTTCACCAAGCTCATAGTCTCATGTAAATTATTTGGGGGCATCATTTTCTAAAGGGTAACTGTGAACTAATAGATATTATGATGTATTATGTAGGTCAATCCCACGAGTGATATACCCAACAATGTCATCACCACACCAAGGGAAAGAAACTAAAATTAAGACAGCAAGGGCGCAGTTGCGGAACATGACACTTTCATACCCTATCCATATTGGGGATAAGAATCAAGGCTACAGTTGAAGACCTATTCAAGGAGTATGATAGGGGTGAGAGAAGTTCAGACTGAAATGTGAAAAGGGGAAGATATGTATCACCTATAAGTAGAGAACGAATACTGCACTAGTCAGGGGAACTTTTCGGTCACGGTTAAGCCACATCTTTATGGGCATATAGTTTGTTTCCTAAAGAAAGAGGGTTACCTGACTCATATGGTTATGTGTTTATTGAAGCAAATGGTGGCTTAAATCAACACCGTGTATCAATTGCAATACAGTAACTATAGCGTAATTTTTTGAATGCAACCCTTGTCATTTCAAATTTCCACTTCATGGCATTCAGCAGGATCCTAATAAGTTTAAGGAAATATATGAGGAATATCACTCTATCAATTTTCTTAGAAGTGATGTGAAGACTATTATAAAGCTTCCCAAAGGCATGATGGAAATTTTTCCAACAACATGAGCAATATTTTCAACTTCATGATTAAAGCTCGGTCTCCTGCTAGTTTATGTGAAGAAAATTTCTCGCTAAAACTATTCAAGGTTGATGTGATACATTTGCCAATAAATTGTCACAAGAGGTTCTACCCCAATGAAGCACCCCAGATGTTTGGATAATTATGGATTGTTACGATTTGTTGATACCGTTGCTAAATTTGTGGGGAAGTTAGTAGAACGCATATTTAAGCACAACTCCACCATTGGTGGAAAATATATTGTGGTTCATCTTCATTCACAAGAGGACATGGTGGTTTTTTCTTGCTGCATATTTGATGGTGGTAATTATGTATGGAAAGAATATATGTCTCACCTGTGCTCTTTAAAGTTCCACATGGAGGGTGGCTTCCTTTTGCTGCTTCCATTGTACTTGATATTATAATGCTTAGTTGGAACCATAAAGGACACAAGAAAATTGAACATGAAGTGGCCCACAACATGGACTTTGGCTCTCTGCCAGGTTTGAAAGGATATTTTCGAACTAGCATGAGCATAATCATTATTTTTCCAGCCTAAGGTTTGTTTATATGAGGAGATTAAGCTTAAAATGATGAACATGGCGTTTGGTATGTTTATACTCGAGGAATGTCTAGCTTTTGGGTTGAGTCATGAAAGGTTGATGATGGTCGTTCTCCAAGCTCGAGGCTACGCATGTTGAGCTCAATTTAATCATTCTCGTGTGGTTAAACTCCAACCATACCTTGTCGAGTTGGAGTACACCATAAAAACAAGGGTAGCGCGAGAAAGAACAAAAGGCTTGGAATATGTGAACATAATGAGTATAATAACAGCAAGGCCGTAATATGAATGAGCGATTATGCGTTGAAGTTGCGCTCCTCAAAGAAAAGCAGCTATTGCAAGCCACATGTGTTAGTAATGGCCTCTGGACAGACAAGGAACTACCCATGCCAAGATGGATCGAAGCGCAGAATGATATATAAATATCCAAAAAGTAGTGTATGTCATCTTGAAGAGCGACATCGGCAGCGTCAATCTGTGAGTCTGCTCTATTTTCTGCTAATGGCCCAAATCGACCTAGCAGCAAGAACTTGCAGAATGCGACTTGACCGAAGTTGTTGGGTTCTCACTATCGATTTCTGTCTGAGTTGATATGGAGGTGGGCGTCGACAAAGGATGGCCAGGACAAGATCATATCGCTATCCTTTGAGATATACTGACAGGCAGTGCTTTCTGTATCGTGGTGAAGGGTTCAACTTGTACACCAGGGAATTGCATAACGAGGCAAGCCTCATGCAAAGAGAATGAAAGCGACTCGGGGTAGTGAAAGAGCACTTCACAAGCCTCAGGTCACCAAGTCGCAATAAGTGCTTCCAGTCATGAGAAGCGACACAACTCCCATGCGACTATGCGACCTCTTCGAGGTCGCAAGGTCGCAAAAAAGCATATCCAAGATAGACCACGACTGGTTAAATTCCCCGACTATGCGACCTCCGCTCCATAAATGCGACCTCCCTTAAAGGCAAACACCCATGCCCATTGAAATGCAAAATCACACTTTTAGAATAAGGTGGGAACGCACTTGATTTATAGATGAAGGACAAGGATGTGTCAACAAGTGAGGAAGTAGGAGCTAATCTCAGCAAGATGAATCTCTGCCCCAACCTGCAAGGTCGATGGCTCTGGTGACAAAACCGTTATAAAATTTCAGTTTTGAAAGCTATTTCGGATAGAGGAAAACCAAAAAATATTATCGAGTTTCATCAATGATGAGATAACATTCACAGTTTCACTCTTCCTATTGTTAGAAATGAGTACAGGTTATGGATTGAGTGGGTATGCTGCCATCATGCGACTTATGGGTCGCCAAGTCGCATTTCAGATCCTTGAGGAGGTGAGTGAAGGATGCGACTCCTTTGAATGACAATCATGCGACCTTCGCAAGTCGCAGCCTCTCCTAGGTAGCATAGCCAAAACAGTTTCCTCAAGCCTCATGGAATGCGACTTGACCGAAGTTGCTGGGTGCTCACTGTTGATTTATGTCTGAGTTGATACGGAGGTGGACATCAACAAAGGATGGCTGGCACAAGATCATATCACTATCCTTTGAGATAAACTGACAGGCCGTGCTTTCTGTATTATGGCGAAGGGTGCAACTTGTACACCAGGGAATTTCATAACGAGGAAGATCTCACACAAAGAGAATGAAAGTGACGCAGGGTAGCGAAAGAGCACTTCACAGGCCTCAGGTCACCAAGTCGCAATGAGTGCTTCCAGTTAGGAGATGTGATCCAACTCCCATGCGACTGTGCGACCTCTCCAAGGTCACAAGGTTGCAAAATAGCATATCCAAGATAGACCTCGAACGGTTAAATTCCTCGACTATGTGACCTCTGCTCCATAAATGTGACCTCTCTCAAAGGAAAATACCCATGCCCATTGAAATGAAAAATCACACTCTTAGAATAAGGTGGGCACGCACTATATTTACAGGTTAAGGAAAAGGATGCACCAACAAGTGAGGAAGTATGAGCTAGTTTCAGCAATATGAATCTCTACCCAAACCTGCAAGGTCAAAGGATTTAGTGACGGAGGCATTATAAAATGTTGATTTTGAAAGCTATTTCGACGCAAGGTTGCGAGGGGCACCGACAGCTTCAAGGCTGGTTAGCTGAGATCTCCAGATGTCTCTTTCATTGACCTGATAAAGCCCAAAGTTGAAATGCATTGCATCATAGTGGAAGCCACAGATTCATGACTATACCCACGTTTCATAAATTCGTTTCTATATGGTATGATGTTCATAGAGGATAAGGGGGAATCATCTCTCATCGACAGAACCATATCCCTATGAAGTGATAGCTACCAAAATATTTTAAACTACAAATTCACATTTGGCACTCAGTCCATAATGCTACCAACAAACATTATAGTGATTGAAGAGGTGCAGGGATGGCCTACACAAGCCTTTCTCTATGATGGCAAAGTGGCACAACACTAGACCACATAGGGGTCTAAATTTATCATTTTACTCTTGCAATTAATTAAATATGCCCCTAGAAGTATTATTATTTGATCATTAAGACATGTGACCTATGCTATTTATTGCATGTAGAAGCTTTCGGTTTGCACAAAGGGCTAAGGTTTTCCCCAGCAAGCAAGAGGACCTTTTCAAAGCAAGTGGATTATCACGAATCCCCAGGAAACTCACTCTAAGCTCAAAGGCACCTGGTCACGTTCACGAGACAGAGATGCAGGAAAAGGAATCTTGCCTCAAAGCCCAGAGATCACTGAAAGAAGAACGCAAGTCACAGATTGCCCAAGGTCGCAGGTCACAGATTTGCTCAAGGTTGTATGTCGCAAATTTTCTCAAGGTCGCAAGTCGTGGATTACCCAAGGTTGCAGGTCGCGGATTGCCCAAGGTCGCAGGTCCCATATTGTCTGAGGTCGCAGGTCACGGATTTCCCAGGGTCGCGAGTCACGAATGGCCCAAGTCGCAAAATAGCCCAACAGTTGGGAAGACCAAGAGTCAAGGGGGAAACTCAAGGGTCATCTCAGCCTATATGTACGACTTCGAGAAAGGATTCAAGGACTTTTAGCTTGACAATGAAAGCCAGTATGGTAGAGGAATTATTTCCAGAGAGTTAAAGGCACTTAGCTCTTAGTACCAATTAGAGAGAGAGGTAGCAAGGCGAGGGTTTTATATCATGCATTTAGATGAATAGCCCATGTTCCACTATTGGGTTTTGACGAGTTGTAAACATATATTTTACGTTGCAGTAGCATTAATAATATATATTCTCATTTCCGGCACTGATTCACGTGCTAATTTGTAGTGACAGTATTGGCTGTCTAATACTTCATTATGTTGTACATTTTCTTTCGTGTATGCCATTGGTTATGAACTTTTTCTCAGTGGTTGTATGTATGAGTGCTTTTGGATTAGTGTTTATTTTTTCTTGCCACGACAGTGATATATTGTGAACTACTTTGCAGTTAACCTCTGGCATGTTTTCTTTCATGTATGTTGGACTGGTTTGCAGCTCACTGATCCCAATCACGCATACTCCCCTTTTATTTTTCTGCTTAGAATTGTTTGTATCTTTGTTTATGGTTCGTTAATATTGGGCTGATTTTGCTTCACCAATTGGTCATTTCATCTTTACCTTTGCTCCATCATCTCCTCATCCGAAAATCAAGAGTGGAAACAACTATGGCGGCAACCGGGCCCACATACCGGATGGGGCTCCTATCCCAAATGGTGTGAGGTCTGATTGGGACCTTTCATCGAGGAGACCCCCCTTGTTGTCGGCAGTACAATTTTTCCCGTCAACAGAGTATTTTTAGTAACCCAATATTTCAAACTTCTTAAGTGAGTCCATCATCAAGGGTAAATTTACTATTTATATTATTATTCCTTTGCCCTAATCGTCACAAATATTCCAAAGAATGCTGGGCATTTACCCCCGATGATGGACTCACTTAAAAATTCTAAAACGTTGGATTATTAAAAAATACTCGTAATAGGTTATTCCTCTATTTTGAAAACAAATTCACCTGTATGGATTCTCTTTTTAAAAAGAGTTGGTTTGTTTGCAAAAAAATCTAGACTTCAAAAAATATTACCAATGAAGATAAAAAAATGGTGTATTTTACAGGATTTTTCCGAAAGGGAGCCCTTACATGGTTCATGAACTTCATAGAAAACCAACGAAAAGGTTGATATCAAGAGCAGGCACTTATCCTTCTTTAAAGTTCAATATGTTACAAATCCTGCAACCCAAAAAATAAAATAAATCAAACAACGTCTAGAATAAATAGTTAGGGAGTACAATAAAATGTTTAAGGATTTTCCAAGTCAAAGCCTCTATAATATTGATGAATCCCTACTAATTCAATGGTACATTGTGGGGTTGTTATAGAAAAATCAAGGGACTTTGAGAATGTAGAAAGTTAAATCATGTAAAGAAACCTTGAAAATGGATCAAGAAATTGAGACAAACAACAAAGGGAAATCAATTTCCTCAATGGTTGACAAAATATCATAAGAAACTTAAAAAACTACAACAGTCCTTGCTAGCGATATCATTGTAAGAAAATAACCTTTTGTGCACTAATTATAAAAATGAATGACATAGTAAAGACAATTATAAATTCATTGACTACATTGATTAAGATGTCTAATGAGTCTACATAGAAACATATTGGGATATTTTCTAGGTCACTTCAAGTGATAGTACTTAAGAATGCCAATATAATATGAGGAATGTAAACCTAAATGACATGGAATTTGTGAGGATAACACTCATTCTACGTAATAATGTCAGATAAATGATAAAAATAAGCCCAATTATCATGATATCTATCATACTTAGGCATAAGATCAATTTAATGGCCCAACCATGCAAGTAGCAAGAAGAAATGGAAGAGGTGGGTATGGTGAATATCAAGAAGGTTTAAATGGATGAGTTCATGGCTAATTATGATTCTTTATGTGTTGGAAAGAAGGAAAAACATTTCCTGGATTCCCTTTAAAGGACCAAAATGATGTAATAGTCCACAACATTGTTGCCTCGGTGATCAATCTCTAGAGGATTTCCTCAAAGTTTTGGAAAAAATATTGAATAAATAAGACGGGAATCTTCTCCAAACTGTGTCGAAGCAAGAGGTTTTTAACTAAAAAAACCTCCATGTTTCAAATATATTAATAAATCAACAAATCCTTTGACCTCCCAAGAACACTACCAAATACCTAGATATGTAACAACTGTTGGCATTAATGATGCAATTGTTGGTGCAGGTGTTGTGTTACAACTATTGATGGTTGGAATTGATTTCAACCTGGGAACATATTGCATATGATTGTGTTGCAGGTGGTTTGAGATTTTATCTATATTTTGTGGCTTTTTACAGATGGATTTTTTGGCTTGTGCCTTTGTTTGTAGATGTTTTATTGTTCCAGGTCTTTTTAGCTCTGTTTAAGCATTTTTTGTAGTTTCCTTGTGCGTATTGCATATTTCATGAGTAGAGTATTACCACGTTACATGTATTCTTGGTATTACAATTAGCATGGTATTTGTATGTGTGTTAAGTAGGTTGGCATGTGATATTACCTTGGTGCCGATAGTCTTCATATTGACATAACCATGGTATTTTCCCATGTTATTATTTTAAATATTACCATGTTATAGGAGTGTGTGGTATTGACATAACCATGGTATTTACCAGTGGTATTGACTTGGATATTTCCATGGTACATGTGTCTGTGGCATTGGCATAACCATGGTATTTAACTTTGGTATTGACTTGAATATTACCATGGTATATGGGTCCATGATATTTACTTGTGGTATTGAATTGGAGATTATCATGGTATAGGGGCCCATGGTATTGGAATAACCATGGTATTTAACTGTGGTATTGACTTCGAGATTACCATGGTACAGGAGTCTGTGGTTTTGGAATGACCATGTATTTACTTGTGGTAGTGTTTTGGATATTACCATGGTACATGTATCCTAGGTATTGACATAACCATGATATTTTCCCATGGTATTGGTTTGGATATAATTGAGGATAATTTGGCATATACTAAAAAAAATGGGAAAATTATTCAGTTGTTTTTATTTTTTGGTGTTGTTTGAGCGAGTAAAGAATAGTGTGTGTGAGAGAAGAATATTGTGTGCAGGTTGTGTAGGGAATTTTATAGAAAATATACAACAATTTACGATATTAGTAAATGGCAGCAAAATCATGATTCAACCATAAATTTAAGTAGTAGTACGGTGATGGAGTAAGGAGTGATTATATATCATTTCCTATATGATTTCTCATTATATTTCCATCACATTATATTTTTTGTATACGACATGTATTATTTTTGAGGTTTTTGTAGTGATTGAGTGAGGTGTTGCAAGATTGTTTAGGCTCATTGTTGTATTTATTTTGAGCCTATATTGCTAGAGGTTGCTATGTTGTTCTAGTTGAAAATTTAAGAGTGAGTCTAGATGAAAATGAATGAAATGAGAGTCACATAGAACAGTGGAGTGGGGGCTCCAGTAAATTCAGTATAGAGAAAATATTTCTTCGTGAGTCTAATTAGAGTTGGGTGAGGCTCGTTGGTCGTGGTGGCTTCCAATGGATGGATGTTTTTAGAGTCATGAGCAGAGGATCAAAGTTTTTATTAATAGTAGACATATGTATATTATATGTATTGAATTTCTTGATGAATAATAAAATTATTGAGCAGTGCAACAACAACAATGGGTTGCTTTTTCCCTAGAGAGGGTTTTCTACTAGAAATAACTTGTGTCCTCTTGTGCATGTCTACTTGGTTGATTTTACAGTTCACATGTGATGATCTTGGTGTAGCTACAAATGCAGATTCATTATTTTCTGAGTTTTTTAATTTTTTATGTGATCTAATATGCTAATGGCTTAATGTATGTGTGTGTGAATCAGTAATTGGAAAATAATTGGAATTTTTTATAATTTCTATCACTATTAATTCACCCCCCTGACTACGTAGCTCATTTCAAAAAATTGGCATCAGAGACAGTGTGTTTTTTGCAGATTAATCATTGGAAGGTGGATTTTCTAAATTCATGGGTTATAAAGAAGCTCGATGACTCAATGCCTCAAAATTTTTAGCATGGAGAGAGAAGGTGAAAATAAAAATCTATGCTCGAGGATACGAAGTTTGGAGAATGGTGATAAATGTATATGATGATAAAAACCATTTAAATAAAACTCGGTTATTGGATGTGCATGCCATATGTGTAATGTATGGTAATATTCATTATTGGAACACTAAGAAAGTATCATATCTCAAGACTGCAAGAGAAAATTGGGATTATTTACATGCACTGCATGGAATAGAGATATTGAGGAATGATGATGAAAAGGAGAAATCAGTTGAAGACAAAACAAAAGTTAGTGTAGCACTAGCAGAAAATATAGATTTGAAAAAGCTTCTCCAAATTCTTGAAGAAAGAAAGTATAATTTCAAGTGATCATATTTCTCTCATTCAAAGTCGGTTATGCTATATTATATGAGAAAAGGGAGGAAGATGATCCTCCTCATTACATGCTCACTCCAATCAGCTTACAAAAAAGGTCTGATTGCTAGGAGTCATTATATGTTGTTACATTGCACCTACTATTTATTTTAACATGACTTTCAGCTGTAGAAGCTATTGCATTTAAACTGTAGATCCTAACAAACTATTTAAGCAAAAAAATACATTTCGTTTTCATAATAAACTATACTAAATCCTATTTGGCAAGGGACAGTGTTGAGAGAACCAAGAGAAGGAGATGATTTACTTATTAACAATGTTCTCACTCTCCCTGTGACCACTTCCTTGGTACATGGAGTTAGAGCCATGCTCTGATTTTTTGGAAAGGATATCCTGAAGGTAGTTAATAGTTCCTTCTAGATGGTTACATCTATTTTTAACTTCCATTAGTGTCTTGTAGTTTGTAGACCACTGTTGATGGAGGATCGCTATTTCTTCTTTGTTATGGTTCCTATTTTGAGCCATTTTATCCTTCAACTGCTCAATAATGAATTTTTGGTCTTTACAGAAGGTGTAGGGGTGTCTCTTCTCTTCGTTCGTGCCCATATTTCTCTGATGATGGGTGAAGAGGTCTCCGTTATCTTTGATATAAAGTTTAGAAGTCAAAGCTTTGAAGGAATCAGTCAAAGTTTCTCTTGATTGAGAGAGGAGATAGAGCCTTTGATTCTGAAATAGAAGTGTAAAAGAGTAGCAGGCAGAGAATGGGGCAGAAGGTGGAAGAGGGAGAGGGGAAGGGCTATTTATGCTAGAGATTTATAAACGAACACTGTGAGGGTAGAGAAGGGAGGGAGGGCGAGGATTAGTTGCCCAAAGTTAAGAGGAGCTTAACAAAGAGTAGCTGCTATGATAGAGCCAAGTAAGGGGAATGGAATGAAAATTAATAAAGGAGGGAGGATCTCCACGATGAGGGAAGAGAGGATTAAGATTGAGGTGCAATATTTGAGGGTGACCAGAGGGGAGAATTGCTGATTGAAATGAGAATTGAAGGGCATAACTGGAGGAAGAAAAACATGATAGGTGGGATTAATAGGAAGAGGAGGGATAAAAAACAGAGCAGTCACAAGAGAAGGAATATTATTCTGATAATGAGATCGATGAAGGATGATGCAGGAGATCCTAGAAGGATTTGGGAAAATCATGATCTATGTTTTTAATTTGTTGTTAGGTCCCTATATTACCAGTATAGTCCCTTATTGTTGTTATTGTAACCCCCTTATTGTTATTTTTTGACCCCTGTGACCCCAATATTGTTATTATTGTGCCCTTACATTATTATTGTTAGGTTGGCTAGGATTATATTGTGACCCCATGGACTCCTATACATAGAAGGATGTTTTTTCATTTATATCATTTAATAATCGTTCATTTATGTAATCTAAAGGAGCTTTACCCCTTGAAGTGGATTATTTATAAGGCCTTGATCTCTCTTCCCTTCTATTTTTGGAGCTGGTTTCATAACATTTGGTATCAGAGCTTTGGATTCTAGGGTTTCATTGCTCCTGACAGGTCATTGTTGAATTTTTGCTATAATGTTTTTTCTACGAAGGTTTAGAAGTTGAAATTTTTATAAAGAAAATATGAAATATTGAGGAATGTTGTGTAAAAATTTAAGATCTTGGTTCACAATATATACGGAGATATGATCTGTGGGAATTAGTGTTTTTTTTCAGGCTCTCGAATTTCACCTAAAACAAGCCATTGTGGCATTTTCACTCTAATTTTTTTTTCTATGAAGGTTCAGAAGCTGAAAGTTTTACAGCGTGAAGAAGAAATCCTAAGAAAATTCCTGTAAAAATTTCAGATCTTGGTTCACAATATGTTCGGAGATATGATCTGTGGATGTTAGGGTCTTTTCAGGCTCCCGAATTTCATCTCAAAGAGGTGACCATGGGAAAATCATCATAACTCTCTCTCTAAGCATCGGATTGGAATTCTTAAAAAGTGGCCGCAATTACATGGACTGTAGTTTCCTGTGTATCAATTTTAGAGCTGAAGGAGGAAACACTGACACGTGGCGTGTCGTACAATTTCGCTCTACTGAACTAGTCCATAATTAGGTCATTGTGGGAGATTGGGTATAACTTTCCCTTGGAGAATCCAAATCAAGTCAGACCTGTGGCATTCAATAGAAAATTAAAAGGAATATTACAAGGTGGAATTTAAGATATTTAAGATCTGAAATCACAGAGATAATTCAGTTTCAAGAAGAAAAAGGTAATAATTTTGATTGATTCGGGTAGTACCCATAATTTTATTCATTGTAAGGTAGCCAAGGAATTGAATTTTTTCCTATACCCAGCACCAGAATGTCAAGTGATGGTTAAAAATGGAGGAACTATAAATTTCTCTGAAAAATGCCATAATACTAAGCTAACCATGGGGTAATATGTATTTAATAGTCCAATTCTTTCCATTCCAATGGGATGTGTTGATGTTGTACTAGGAGTACAATGGTTACAATATTTGGGGATGATAGATTTTAATTTTCAAGAACTTTCCTTGAATTTTTTTTCCGGAAGGAAAGTAAATCAAATTACGAGGCATTGCAGGGAAGCCAAGAAAGATAATAAGCTCTAATGTCATGAAAAATCTTCTGAATAAAGAAAAATGAGGCATAATTTCACAATTATGCTCACTACAAGTTCCATCATCAAAATCATCTATTTCTCCAGATCTCCAAAAATTCTTGGAAAACCATTTCAAGGTGTTTGAAACTCCCAAAGGAATTCCACCTATTCGTGATCATGATAATATTATTGATTTGATTCCAGGAAGTGTTCCTCCAAAAATCTGGCCTTACAGATATCCTTATGTCAAAAAGAGCGAAATTTAATGAATGATTGCATAAATGTTAGAGGCTGGTATAATTCAACCTAGTCAAAGTTCTTTCTTTGCTCCATTAGTATTGGTGCAAAAGAAGGACGGATCATGGCGCATGTGTCCGGATTATAGGGAGCTCAATAAGCTCACTATTAAAGATAAATTTCCCATTCCTGTGATTTATGAATTATTGGAAGAATTACATGGAGTAATTTATTTTACCAATTTGGATCTTTGTTTAGGATATCATCAAATTAGAATGAGGATTGAAGATATTCTAAAAACAACATTTTGAACTCATGAGGGTCATTATGAATTTTTGGTCATGCCTTTTGGCCTTACCAATGCACCTTCTACATTTCAAGGGTTGATGAATTCCATTTTCAAATCCTTCCTTAGAAAATTTGTGCTAGTATTTTTTTATGACATAATAATCTAGAACCGGTCTTGGAAGGATCATGTTCAACATGTTGACAGGGTGCTCACACTGCTGGAGGAGAAAAAATTATATGAAAAAACACCCAAATGTTCCTTTGGAGTACAAGAGGTGGAATATCTGGGTAATATTGTATCTAACAAGGGTTCTAAGGTAGAACTTAACAGAATTAAAGACATTAAGCAATGGAAATTCCCCTCAACCATAAAGCAGTTGCGAGGATTTCTCGCGTTAACAGGGTATTATTGCAAATTTATTAAGAATTATGGGAGACTAGTAGCACCTTTAACAACATTATTGAAGAGAGATGCATTTTCATGGACTCTTAAAGAAATTGAGCCCTTTGAACATCTTAAAGAGGCAATGTGCCTAGCACCAGTCTTCGCTATGCCAGACTTCACAAAAAACTTTATTGTGGAATGTGATGCCTCAGGAAATGGAATTGGTGTTCTTTTAATGAAATAAGAAAGATCCATTGCTTTTGAAAATTTTCCAATCAAAGGAAATTATTTGTAGAATGCTATTTATGAGAAGGAAATGTTGGCAATACTACATGCACTAAAGAGATGGTGACCTTACCTAATGGGAAGACACTTCAAGGTAAAATATGATAATGATAGTCTTAAACATTTTTTGGAACAAAGGCTATCTTTAGAAAAGCAACAAAAATGGGTCACAAAGATGTTGGGTTATGGCTTTGAAATAATCTACAAAAAGGGAAGCTAAATGTTTTTGCAGATGCACCCTCAAGAAAGGATCAAGCGGTGGAAGAATTTCTTTGTGCCATTTCTATTATCCAACCAAATTGGATAACCAAAGCAAGGGATGAATGGAAGGAGGACGAAGAAGTGTGGACACTCGTTCAAAATTGCAGCAAGATCTTAGTACATCTGATACATTTAGTTGGAAAAATGATTCATTATGGTACAAAGATCGCTTATATATTTGCAAGAATTCCAAACTAAAAAAAACATTATTTTGGAATTGCACACTTCTCCTTTAGGAGGACACTCAGGATTTTTAAAAAATTACCACAGGGTGAAGAAAGAATTTTTTTGGGATGACCTTAAATATGATATTCAAAAGTTTGTGGCAGAATTTTTGGTTTTCCAACAAAATAAAGTTGAGAAAATTAAGACCCCAGGTATTCTACAACCTTTATCTATTCCAAGTCAACGTTAGGAGGATATTTCAATGGATTTTATCACAGGTTTACTTAAGTCTGAAGGAAAGAGTGTCATCATGGTGGTAGTTGATACACTTACCAAGTATGCACCCTTTTGTGCATTAGCTCATCCATTTAAAGAAAGTATAGTTGCTATTGCATTTATGGAAGCAATCCAAAAGCTACATGGAAACCCAAAGATTATTGTAAGTGATAGAGATCCCATTTTTATTGGAAATTTTTGGACGGAAGTATTTTCTTGTTTGGGTACTCAATTAGTTCATAGCTCATCTTATCATCCTCAATCTTATGGTCAAACTGAGATAGTAAATAATTTTTTGGAAGGATATCTTCGTTGTTTTGTATCTGACAAACAAACATAATGGGTAAAGTGGTTACCTCTTGCTGAATGGTGGTATAACACTTCCTTCCATACTGCAGAAAAAATGACCCCATTTATGGCACTTTATGGATATCATCCACCATCCATCACATCTTCTTTAAGAGAAAATTATAATATCACATTGAGCGTCAAAAATAAGTTCTCCAACTCTTAAAGGATAACCTAAATTTGGCACAAAAATCAAATGAAACAACAAGCAGATCAACATCGCACTGAGAAAAGTTTTGATGTAAGAGACTGGGTATTTTTATGGCTAGAACCATACAAAAAAATGTCCCTCAAGCAAGCTAAGAAGGATAATAAATTATTTCCAAAGTACTAAGGTACTTACAATGTGTTGGAAAAATATTGGTACTATGGCATACAAATTAGAGCTTCCTACTTCTTCGCGAGTGCATTGAGTTTTCCATGTTTCATGCCTAAAGAAGGTTATAAGGGACAAACTTCCAGTTCAAACAATATTGCCAGAACATGATGAGGAAGGAAAAATCATATTGGAACCTGAAGCTTTCAAGGAAATAAGAACTCGACAACTACAAAATCGATCAATTTCAGAGTATCTCATCAAATGGAGGAACTTACCCACTAAAAATTCTACATGGGAGGATGAGAATTTTATACAGAAACATCCAGAGCTACTGAAGTTTTGAGGACAATACTTTTTTGAAGGAGAGGCGCATGTTAGGTCCCTATATTACTAATATAGTCCCTTATTGTTGTTAATGTAACCCCCTTATTGTTATTTTTGTACCCTTGTAACCCCAATATTGTTATTATTTTGCCCTTAGATTATTATTGTTCGGTCAGCTAGGATTATATTATGACCCCATGGACCCCTATATATAGAAGGAGGTTTTTTCATTTTTATCATTCAAGAATTTTTCATTTATGTAATGTAAAGGAGGTCTCCCCCTCGAAGTGGCTTATTTCTAAGTCGTTGATCTCTCTTTTCTTCTATTTTTGGAGCTGGTTTCATAACATTTGTCATTATAGTACTATCAAAGAATCTGGACAGACTGATTTCATGGGAATTTTGTCCTGTGAGAGAACCATTTTCGTAAAATAAATTTTGCATGAACTGGGCCTTCATAGAATGGGAATCATTGTGAGATGACCATCAATGCTTTCTTGTCATGTAGCTCTATTCACAGCCTTGTATGCATGAGAGTCGGCCATTTTATTATTTTTCCTAAGAATGTGGTGGTATTCAATCTCCCTTACCTGACTTGTGTATTGATCAACTTTGTTTAGAATTTGTCTCAGAGCTGCACTCTTTAGTGTGTTCTCGCTGATCATTGCATGGATGATGATTGAAGAATCCCCAAAAATTATTGGATCAAACATGTTTTTGTATTTTAAAATTTTAATTCCTAAAAGGATTCCATATGCTGCTTTATTATTGGCCATAGTGCCCATGCCCCAATTGAATTGGATGGGGTTATTTTTATCCTTGTGTATTATTACTCCACCCACTTCAGCATTGCCTAGATTTATTTTTGAGGCCTTGTCGAAAAAGAGGCAAGGCCTGTTGAGTGAATTGATCCAATTTTGAAAGTCGTTTTCCTCTTTCCTAACTTTCCAATTTGGATTTTCCTGTATGATTTTTCTCACCATTTTGAAGGTAGAATTATTATAGGCGAACCTAATCCAACTATTTTCTTTTATCTATAGTTGTGTTATGTCAATTCTAGTGGTCCCTTTCGTTGAGAAAAAATTATAAATTTGTCCCAAGGACTTTGGTATCACGCTTTCCATAGTTGGTTTTTTATTTTTGAAAACCTTATCATTCCTTGCGAGCCAGATCTACGAGCATAGGAAAGAAGGAATGATGAGGACAAATATTTTCATAGTAACTTTGTTTTTGAGAGAGTAGGGATAATTGTGCTTCCATTTGACTAGGAATTGATTGAGAGAAGTATTGTAGTTCATATTTGCTTCTATTGGAGACACAATTTTCATCCAACATTCTCTAGAGAAATTGCAATCTAGAAAAAGATTTTGGATAATTTCCTCCTCTTGTAAACATAGGGGACATTGTGAAGGCCTATGAATTCCTCTCTTTTTTTAAAATTTTAGAAGTGAGAATTTTGCTGTGGAGAAGAGTCCATAAAAATATTTTGATATTTGGAAGAGTTTCCACTTTCCAGACACATTTCCAAATTTTTTTAGTCTTGATGCCTTTGCTAGTCTTGAAACATGACATAACCTGACTTGACTGTGTATTCTCCACATGTGGGGATCTAGAAATGAGCATGATGAGTATTCTGAGCTAAGGGAGTAGTTATGATTAGTAGATAAGTCATGGTGTTCCATTGCTCGGTTAAGTCAATTGGCAAGTTGGGGTTTTTCCATTGATTCCAAGTACCATATTCTTCCCATTTTGAGATTTTCCCCAAATTTGTGAGGCCCGTAGTTATCATCCAATTCTTTAGGCCGTAGATTTATGGGATGCTGCCTACGAGGATATTCCCCATCATTAGGGGAATTTTCAGGTCTAAAATGGGCCTCCTAAGAAAAATGTATAACCAAAATAAACTTTATGAGAACCTATAGGATTCAAGATGGTGATGTCAACCATGGGGGATGATTCAAAATTTTTGGAATAAAAACGTAAAAATATTAAAAAATAATAAAATAATAAAACTACTTTTTCAACTCATATTTTCAACTTATCTCCCTAAGGGTTTAATCAAATTTCGAGCAGGATTACTCGTTGGATGCAAAAATTAATTCCTCGTCCAAGGAGTACCCATGTATGAAACATGGGTATTCCTTGTATGGGAAATTAAAATTTTCATCCAACGAGTATTCCTGCTCGAAATTTGAGTAAAAACTTAGGGAGACAAGTTCAAAATTTGATTTGAAAAAGTAGTTTTTTCTTTTTTCCCTCTAAAATTTGATGATGTAATCAAATATTATTTTATTATTTGCACTATTATTTTATAATTTCCTTAGGAGGCCCATTTTAGACGTCAAAATTCCCCTAATGGATGATATCATTCTATAAGTTTATTCTTTTCCCATTGGTCTTGTAGTGATGTTGTCTCTTCTCAACGGAATTGCCTTGGAGATGGGATTCCAGATTTGGGAACATGGCCTTAAAGGAGGATTTCCTTCCAAGAATGAGATCCTTGGGGATTTTAGATATTTAGTTTGTAAGGCATGTTTCCACCATCTTCTTTCTCCAGTTAGAAACTGCCAAGCGATCTTAGATCCAAGGGCCAAATTCATAATATCACGGGTTCTTATCAAAAGGCATCCATTCTTGTAGTGGGAAGTGACATGATTCCAATTGAAAAGATTCAATTTCTACGTTTCTATTTTTCCTCCTTTCCATAAGAAGTCTCTAATTATGATTTCAATTTTCTTTTGAATGCTAGTTGGAGCTGAGATTAGTGCAAACTGATAGAGGGAAATAGTTGGAAGAATTGATATTATGAGGATGACTCTTCCCGCCTGATTTAACCAGATCAAACCCCATGAATGTATATTTATTTTCATATTTTATGAATACTTATTCCAAATATCATTCTTTAATTTTTTCTTGGTGGTAGGCAGACTAACATATTGAAAGTGGCTCTAGTTTGATTGGAAGGGAATTTTCAAAATTTGAGACATTCTTTGAAGAGTTCTTAAGGGGGTGTTCCAGCCATAGAGACAACTTTTTCCATTGTTTACCAATCCTCCCGAGCTTCCATGAAATTATAAATAACTAATTTAAATATTCTAGAAAAAATACAAGATGCTCCCCCATGAGGAAAGTATCATCCGCAAACAAAGAGTGGCTAATGCTTTTGGCTCCCCTGCTTATAGTCAAGCCAGTCAAGGAGGAGTTTCTATGGAAATGCTAAAGCTTTCTACTCAATGCATTAGCCATAAGGATATAGAGGAAAGGAGACAGGGGGCATCCCTGCCTAAGCCCTCTTGAGCTCTGGAAATAATTGCGTTGTCTTCCGTTTCTAAGAGGGGCGATCCATGGGCCAATAATGCAGGCCCTGATAGTTTCGATAAAATTGTCAGAGAAGCCAAATATCTTTAAAAAAACTGAAAGATAGGACATATTAAATCTCTCAAAGGTGTTTGCCATGTCCATTTTTAAAATGAAGCCCTATTAATTGCAAGTAATTCTGGAGTGAAGGGCCTATTGGACAAGAATTATGTTGTCGACTATTTGTCGATTAGGGATGAAGGCTCCTTGGTTTTTAGGGATGAGAGAGTGGAGGACTGGCTTGAGCCTTCCCGCCAAAATTTTGGAAATGATTTTGTATGAGGCATTGCAAAGAGATATGGGGCGAAATATACCAAGGGAGGAGGGGTGAGGGTCTTTTGGAATGAGGGCAAGGAAAGTGGAGTTTGTGAATCCTCCCATATTTTTCTTTTTTATGACATATCTTATCATTTTTAAAAAACCCCTCTTTAATAATAGTTAGAAGGTGCGGTAGAAAGAGATGGGGAAGCCATCCAGTCCTCGAGGCTTTTCCTGATGGAGACTCCATATTGCTTCCATAACTTATTTTTTTGTTACTTATTTGGAGATATCTTTGTTTATTTCCTCATCAATTATTTTCAAAATGTTCATTAAGAATTCCTCCATATCTGCATGGCTTTCCACTGCTGTTAGAAGAATTTTGAAGTGCCCAAACACTTATTTTTTAATGTATTCTTGGCCTTTTATCTCAAGCCCTCCTTCTCCCATAATATTTTCTATATTGTTCCTTCTCATTCTGATTTTGGCTGAATTGTGGAAAAAGTAGTGTTTTTATCCCCTGCTTGGATCCAGAGCTATCTGAATTTAAGCCTCCAAGTTTCTTCTTCTTGCCTATTAATTCTGTATATTTTCCAATATCTCTCTTTCTCCCTAATCTAATTTTATGTTGTATTTTCCATTTTTTCCATATTTTCTTGAATTTTTGCTAATTTTTGTTGCAACTCTTATTTTTATTTCTGTGGTTCCTTATAACTTGTTTTTTCCCATTATTTCAGACTTTCTTTTATTCTCTTTAGCTTTGAGTCACAAATGAAGTAGGGTGATCCATTGATTTTTTGTTTCCATATTTTTGTGAATTCTTTCTTTACCTCTTGATGACTGCTCCAAAGCTGATTATACTTAAAAGGAAGGCGCCCGTATTTTTCTATTGAGCCAAGCTCGATAGCTACAGGTTTGTGATCCATGTCCATTTTTAAAATGAAGCCCTATTAATTGCAAGTAATTCTAGAGTGAAGGGCCTATTGGACAAGAATTATGTTGTCGACTATTTGTCGATTAGGGATGAAGCCTCCTTGGTTTTCAGGGATGAGAGAGTGGAGGACTGGCTTGAGCCTTCCCGCCAAAATTTTGGAAATGATTTTGTATGAGGCATTGCAAAGAGATATGGGGCGAAATATACCAAGGGAGGAGGGGTGAGGGTCTTTTGGAATGAGGGAAAGGAAAGTGGAGTTTGTGAATCCTCCCATATTTTTATTTTTTATGACATATCTTATCATTTTTAAAAAACCCCTCTTTAATAATAGTTAGAAGGTGCGGTAGAAAGAGATGGGGAAGCCATCCAATCCTGGAGGCTTTTCCTGATGGAGACTCCATATTGCTTCCATAACTTATTTTTTTGTTACTTATTTGGAGATATCTTTGTTTATTTCCTCATCAATTATTTTCAGAATGTTCATTAAGAATTCCTCCGTATCTGCATGGCTTTCCACTACTGTTAGAAGAATTTTGAACTGCCCAAACACTTATTTTTTAATATATTCTTGGCCTTTTATCTCAAGCCCTCCTTCTCCCATAATTTTTTCTATATTGTTCCTTATCATTCTGATTTTGGTTGAATTGTGGAAAAAAGTAGTGTTTTTATCCCCTGCTTGGATCCAGAGCTATCTGAATCTAAGCCTCCAAGTTTCTTCTTCTTGCCTATTAATTATGTATATTTTCCAATATCTCTCTTTCTCCCTAATCTAATTTTATGTTGTATTTTCCATTTTTTCCATATTTTCTTGAATTTTTGCTAATTCTTGTTGCAACTCTTATTTTTCTTTCTGTGGTTCCTTATAACTTGTTTTTTCCTATTATTTTAGACTTTCTTTTATTCTCTTTAGCTTTGAGTCCCAAATGAAGTAGGGTGATCCATTGATTTTTTGTTTCCATATTTTTGTGACTTCTTTCTTTACCTCTTGATGACTTCTCCAATGCTGATTATACTTAAAAGGAAGGCACCCGTATTTTTCTATTGAGCCAAGCTCAATAGCTATAGGTTTGTGATCCAAGGCTGCTAAAGGGATAATATTAGATGAAACTTGCCACTATGTTCTCCCTAATAAGGATTTTGTTAAACCTTTCTTTAATATTTTCCTTACCCACTCTCTTATTATCCCAAGTGAATTTCCCATTTTTGGGAGGAATATCCAAAAGATTGCATTTTTCTATGATCTCTTCGAGAATTTCCCTAGAGGGATCTAGATGGAATACGCCACCTCTTTTTTCTTCTTCTTTGAGAATTAAATTTAAGTCTCCTCTAAAAATTAGATTTTCCTCTTGATCTGCCAAATTTGTTTCTTTTAAAGTTATCCAAAAAATTTCCTTGTCTTTGTAGTGAATTGGGGAGTAAATTTCGTATATGCTGATTTTCTTTTTCGTGGCTTTACTATTTAGATTTGTTTTTATTGAGTGAGATTCCATTTATTGATTCTGCATTTCCCACTTTTATTTATGCTAGAGAGTACATATCCCTTTGGATGCACCATTGACTGACATAGCTATTCCTTCATAGTTTTTATTTTTGTTATGATACTCTCCATTTCTTAACTGCTGGTTTTTGTCTCTTTGATCATGAGGATGTCTAGTTTTTCCTTTTTAATGAAATCTTTGGTGATATTTAATTTAGAGGGATGTCCTAATCCTCTACAATTCCAAGAGACTATTATCATTATTAATTGGGGATTGAAGATGAGGGACCTTTCCTTCTATAAATTTGATGATTTTTTTATTTGCTCTTATTTCCTTTCTCAATGTATCTTTCCATTAGTGGTTGAGTTCCTAGGGTGATTTCCTTCACTGTTGCTTCATCTCTGAGTTCTTTGTTTGACTTCATTCTAGCTTTATTGGAGTTATCAACGAATGTTAAGGATTATTATGATCCTGGTAGAAGAAGGGGGGGAAGGCTAGGGAGGAGGGGGGGAACACCCAAGAGAGGGGGATCAGAATGGAAGAGACCAAAAGGGGAAGAGGATCTAGGGAGAGGAGAGAAATGGTCAGAGTTATTTGGAAGGATGAGGGTAGGGGAGATGGAAGGATTGGGGGAATCTGAAGGAATGGAAACAGGTTCAAAATGGTTTGATACCAAAATGGGTGAGGACTCAAGGAAGGGAGGGGAAGGAGGGATTGAGGATCTATTAGAAGGGGAGACGGGGGGAGGGACGAACTAGGATTTTTTTGCTGTCTTTTTCTTTTTGAATTGTTCCCATTCTTTTTCTTGGTTTTCTTTAGTTTTCTTGTCTTGTTCATATTTTTTATTGCATCTATTAGAAAAATTACCGTATTCATGACATACCTTGCACTTGAAAGGTATTTTCTCATAGTACAACTATGGAGTGTTCATCTAGTTTTCAACTTTGAGCTTGATGGCTTCCGGTAGTCCGTCTCCTAGATCGACTTCAACGCATATCCTTGCGCATGCTTGCATGTTGTATTTTGGTTCACTCTTATGAATGTATTTCCTGACTAAATTTACTATTTCTCTTATAGAGTCATCTCCATAACAATGCAGAGGGAGATGTGGAAGCCTAACCCAAAATGGAACTACGTTTAGGACATCCAGTTCTGGGTCAAAGTCTGGCATCCACTATTCAAATATAGACCTTTAGTATCCATAAAATAAGGGCTGCTTCTGAAGATTAAATATTTTTCTTCCTTGGATTCGAATTTGAAAGTAAAATATCTTGTACCACAAAATCTAATGGCGATGTTCCCTTGAGTCACTTGGGACCAATTTAGTTCCAACCATTTTTGAACAGTTTTGGGTGAAGGCCATAAGCTTGTAAACTGTCCGAAAAGTACTTTTTCAGATAGAGGTAAAGATTCTCTGCGTGGGAGATTGGGAGGTAGGTTGATCTCTGGAATTTATTCTAGATTTTAACGAACTTAGATATTGTTGGACAATTTCTCTCAAGGTCCTTTGAGTCAACCAAGGAGGCGAAATAATTTGCAGCATCATTTGGCTGGCGCTGATGGATTTTTTCTGAAGAATTGTTGATAGGAGCCTCGCTCGGATCAGGCTCTGGGAGGGCCATGGTTGAGGTGGAAGGCCCAGGCTCTACACAGCATTCAGGGATCCTCTAGGTTAGGCGCAACGCAAAAAAAGGAATGGACATATAATTAAAAAAGAGAAATTGAAGATATAGAAATGAAGCAAAAAGAACTGAAGAGGATATTAGTGGTCAACTCAAAGAAAAAATTAGCATTTGTGAAAAATTAAATATTGAGGTGGTTTCAACAAAAGAATATGAATTAGCCTCATTGAGATGTGACTTAGAAAAATCTAACATTTAACTATCTCAATATCAGAAGTTGGAGAAAAGCACTCGAATTTTGGATGAGATCGTTGTGAGTCAAACATCCCCTTGTTCGGTGAAACTATCGTCGTCAAATAATTTCCCAAACATAAATTATCAATTTGAGGGTTTCGTAGACTTACAAAGCACATGCAATGGAAATGCAGGACTGAAGTTAAACTAATTCTTTCATCTCTGATTCAAGATGCAGTAAACGACGAAATAGGCTCCTAACTTAGGAGAACCTGGTCATCCTTCCTCAGATTATTGTCCTTAAAAAGAGAGACTAAAGGGCAACAATATGTGATGTGTATAAAGTGAGAGAAGAGGCTCCTAACTTAGGAGAACCTGATCATCCTTCCTCAACAATTCTACTCGAACAGCATTACCACTGCATCATATCAAAAACTAGAAATGTGCAATTGTATAAGAGAAGAACAACATGTGAAGAATACCCCTGTGTCAACATATATTAAGAAAGCCAATGAAAGATTACAAAACTAAAACTTATTTTAATTATCCTCTCTATCATATCTCTATTTCTATTATATTTCTTCCATATAGCCTCTATATCCAAATGAAGAGAGAGCACTCCCTTTTATACATGAGTGCCTTGAAAACAAGATAAGCAACCCATAATTACAAATCCACTTTTCTATCAACCAATATCCCTATAATTACATGATATGTTCCCTTCAAATACTCACTCATCTCTCACAAATCTTGCATAAGATATGTCATACAAATCTCCATGATCTCTTCCTTGGAATCTCCATGATTTTCTCCTTGAAATCTCCATGATCTTCTCCTTGTTATAAGCTTGAGCAATTACCCTTTGAATTATTGAAATGGTGGAGGAAATATTCAAGCGGATTTGTGAATAATCCTTCCAAATAATCCTACACATTCCAAAGGTCATCCACATTTGAGCTATTAGTGAAATATGTCAATTTTCCAATAATTAATCATACATTCTCTTATAATATTAAAAATAAATAAATTGGAAAATAGTAAGCTGAACCCAAGGAAATGTATGATGAATGGTTAAATGAGGTGATGGAATGTGAGAAATTGTGAGGATAAACATGATTAAAATGTGACAATTACCAGGCCCAACATACCCCCCAACTGAGCTTTTTGCATGTCCTCATGCAACCTGGCATGGATTAAAACTTTTGGCTTTGCATAATTATGGTTTCTAGCAATGTATCATTCCAAGATGTAAATACATGTACTGTAACTGATATTTTCTATGGTTGGTTCTTGTGTTAACAACCATGTATATAACAAATGTTGGTTCTTGTATTAACAATAATTTTTTTTTTTAACACATGTACTGATAATGATAAGTCATGTACTGGAAATGATAAGTCATGTACTAGAAATGATAAGTTATTAATATGCATAAGAAAACCTTTTCTCATATTTTTGAATCATGCCAAAATATATATCAATGTATGTGAATCAATTGCAACGAAGTGTAGTTTGGAAGAGTCATGTTGGTTGACAATATATGAGGTGATGTATGGAATGAAATGGTTATGAATATCCCCACCCCCCCAAAATAAAAAATTTGTTATGTTTATGAAAAGGTGAAGGATGATGTAATATCGTGAGGAAATTTTCCAAGTTCATTTATTTTCAACGTGTAAGAAATTGTTTGATTAAAAATTAGAAAATAATATACCTTCACTTACCCAAACAGTTGATTAAATATGAAATATAAATGTATCTGATGTCGCTTCTAGATTTGGAAAATTTCATGCTGCTAGATCAGGAAAATATCATGGTGTTGGATCATGTGAATATCATGTTGTTGGATGAAGTGAAGGAATTTGAAGTGCTGATCGGTTGTATGAATTTGAAGATGATGTCTGAAAGTGGTATTGTCGTACTGTCATATGGATGAAGGAATGTTGTTTGCAACTACTGATGGAGTCATGAAAAATATATAGTCTTCACCCGCTACAAAAATCCTATGGTACAATTCTAGTCATGCGAAGGAATGTGTTGATGTCGAGGATGAAAATAAGTCATTGGATTACCAACCATTAATGGATGTCATTAACCAATGTGAGACAAACTCACCATTGATGTCAATGAGTGCCAAGGTACCCTAGTACATCTTGCGAAGTGTGAATAAATGATTTGATGTCGAGCCACTTGCAAGGTCCAACGATTAAGGGACATTGATGTATTCCCATGACTGTCGGCATGAGAACCTGTCATTAGGGCACACAAGCCTCAAGGTACTAATGATGACTCTAGTCTCTATCCCAGATAAAGTGCTAATGTCGATCGGTCGAGACTTGTTGAAAGGTGAGCCTTAAGGAATCCCACATCATTCAACGCGAGTTTGTACAAAATGATTGGTAGGACTATCGATGCAAATATTGCAGCAGAAACAGGTTTTTAGGAAAATTATAGCAAGGCAATGGAGTCATGGAAAAAGGACATGTTTGGTTTTATTGACAAGGAAAAATGAACTTAAGAAGAAGAAGGAGATGATGTATGCAGTTCAGAAAAATAGGCATGTATGAAGTAATGAAGGAAAAGGAAATGGAATATGGGTTGCAACACAAGGATGATTAAGGCACTTGGAAGGAAAAATGTGAGTAAACATATCATGACACAAAAGAGTTTTTGTATAGCGGAAAATGTCATGATATGTGCAGTGAAGAATTAGTTTCTTAAAGCTTCCAATAATGCATGTTTAATTGTGGTTTCGAAAGATTATTTCAACACGAAGTTGGATCGTCTGCGTACCTGTAAAAGCTTAGTACAAATTCTGCATGAAATTTTTGAGAACTTTTAAAAACTTAAAATGCAGAAATGAGTATGAATGCTCACAACCCAATAAAATGAAATGCATTTACCTATTTGTTGTTGAGCACAATTTCCTCTAAAACAACTGCAAGAAACAAATTGACGTAAATCATTTTCAGGAATTATGAGATGTCTAATTGCTTCTCTCCTTTTTTTTTTCTTTTTTTAAAGAATTAATAAAATGAAAAATAGTTTATTTATTTTTATGTTGATTTTTTTTTAAGCAACATATATATATATATATATATATATATATATATATATATATATATATATATATTGTCATTTATTATTTATGTTGATTATTATTATTATTATTTTTCTTTTTAAAAGTAACAAATTAAAAAAACAATTTTTTTAATTTTTTAATTTTTTTTTTCTAAATAAGGCTAAATTCTATTTATGAAACATATTATACATGGAGGCTCGGGCCTCTACAGTTCTAGCCTATTCCAGAGGCATAGTTATACAAAAACTCAAAACAGTGACTGCCCCCAAAGGGGAAACCAACAAACTTAGTTGTTTTACAGCTGCCCATTGCGGGAAACAACCTCGTAAATGGAGAGTAGATAAGTGTTTAAAAACATAAAAAAGAGCAGAAAATAAAGATTCCAAAAACTTGGAACCTAAAACCAGAAACTAGAGAAAACTTGATAGCTTATGTGGCATTTTCCGGGGGAGGTGTCTCTTCCACGATGAGACATCGATACTCCTCAGTGTCATCTGCATGCTTGTCACAGGTATCATTACCTACATTCTCGGGGACATTGGTGGTGCGTGCACTGCCTGTGCGTCCATTATCACCCAATCAATCCTTGCTGCTACTGTCGGAGCTCTTTTTTTTGCTGCTGGATGGAGAACCTTGAATGATTGCGGATGGAGCACCCTGGAATGCCCCCTTACCAGTGAACTGCTGAGTCATAGAGTCTAAGATAGACTTCTTGTGAAATTTTCTGGGTCGTGGGTTTTTAGTACTAAGATCTTCCTCTTTGAAGCTAATGGTGATAGTGGTCGTAATGCAAGGTCGGTCCATGGTGCAAGTGTAATAGAACTGAGTGGAATGGGCGGGCAACGGAGAGGTCACCGTCTCCAGGCGAGCCAATGACAGGGGAGAAATGGTGGAGGGAGGAATCAGTGGCGGGCAACGAGACTTTTGTGAAGCCCAGTCTTGGCCACAACCGCTATGGGTGGCAGGGTAACGCCCACGAGAATTGTCCAATGATGTGGAGGAGGAATCTTAATGAGCAGAAATTGGAGGCCTGGAAGCTTTTCCTTTGCTGTTGCCTCTGCGAAAATGCATACGGTGGTGGTGGGGCATGGTGGAGCTGGGGGAAATGCAATGGTGAGGTGGTGGTGACCACATAGGCAGAGGAGCAGCAGAATGTGAGGCCAAAGGAGTGGAGAGGCAAGGAGCCGAAGGCCTGTAAGGCGCAGAGACGAATTTCAGGCTACAGTGAAGGCTGTGAGAGTAATGCACGCTAGGAACAAATTCTATGTAGCAAAGGAGACTGCAGCGCACTCCTATAGGTGTTCGGGAGCTCGGCTCTGAGACTCCAGGGAGACAAATGTAGCTCGATGGCAGAAGCGATGGAGGGAGACAACCATGTGAATTCATTTTGAAGAGCAGATGGGTGCATCGATAGGCGAGCATAGTAATTGAAGGCCTATAGGTGCAGTTAGGGTGATTAAATGCCCACGGCTAGAAACCATGGGTGGCCATGTGTCTTAGCCACGTGCCACCCCATGTGATCACCGTATGCTTGTCCTTAGAAGTCACTCGCATCCAGGAATTTTTTTTTTTTTTGTAAATATCGTAGGACCTTTCTATTAACTATAATATAAAGAGAAAGTTGATGTTCATAAATGTACAAAATGAAAAGCCTCAACCTGCCCGTGGGAAACCAGGTCTGTTGGCCACCTCAAAAATTTATAACCCGACCAGTAGCAGTACTGTTTCTTCCTATAATAGACAGCTAAAGCACCTTGACTATGTCCATAAAACTGACAAATAAAACAGACAGCTAATGTAATATCAACAAAAAACATCTAAAAAGAACTGAAGGAGAAATTAGCCCGCTGAAGAGTCAATAGGAGTCGGGTTTGCAGCAGTGGACCCTGGAAATTCAACTTGCTGTAAGTTGAGGAGTTGTTGTTCCATCTTATCCAATCGAGCAGTAAATTGACCTTGCAACTTAGCCATATCATGCATTTCTTTCTTCAGCCGATGAATATCAAACAAGATTGTAGAGCTAAGCTGGGTTTCCCTTTTGCTAAGCATAGCTTTTGCCAAAACACACTTCATCTTCCAATATGTGTGGACATATTGTTGAAATAAGGACTGTCTACCTCTAGTGCTGCCTGGGTCAGTAAGAAAGGTGAATTCGGCCTGTGAATGGAGCAGGTCATCCTTTTCAATGTCAGTAGCATGCTCGCAACCGTGGATAGCCTCACGAATCCTTGATGGAGTTTCTTGCACAAAAGAGTTGGCTAAAGTTTCCAGAGTCTGCAAATGTGTCTTTTTCCCTCTTTTGTGCAGCCCTGCTGTTAATGAAGATGGGACTTGTCTTCCCTTTCCCTTGGCCATAGGTAGGTGAAAACACTGGTGAGATTCAATGTGTAAGAAAAACCCTGTAGAGCGAACAAGAACAGAGATAGAAAGCAGAAAGTTAAGCTGAGAATCCACAGAACGGAACATACAAATAGGAATCCATAGCAAAGCATTGCAGAGCATCAAGGTACAGACAGGAGGCCGAAGATGCGCAGACCAGTTATAAAATACAACGAAAAAAAACTTGTAGCCACGGCTAACCATAGCGCCCAACAAAAGAAGCTACGAGCAGACTTCACGAAAAAGGAATTAACTTCCCCAATACCAGCAGAACAGGGAAAATGCAGGGCATAACATGGAATAAGCATGGGAATAGTTTTCACCAGCGCAAACCGAAAAAGACCTATACTGAAGCAAGGATAATGAACATAAAGACAACTGCAATGAAGTTGAAGCATACAATCATATCGCAGAATTATATAGCAACAGTGACCAGAGAATGCCAGAAAACCGTAGAACAAAATTGGACTCCTAAAATACGGGTTTATGTAAAATTTTTATGTTGATTTATTTTATTTTTTGAGTAACAAATTAAAAAAAACAAATTTTTTATTATTATTTATGTTTTTTTTTTAAAATCAGAATGAGAACTTGTTAAAATTTGATGTCCAATTTAAACCTTTTTAATATCCCCATTAATCGAAGAAAACACATTAAAACTGATAGAACTACAATAGCCTACTACGTTTTACTAATAGGCTTCTCTGTAACTAACGAGAAACAAAACGAGGCCATATAACTGTCCAACAATGAAGCTAGAAATTTACTTCTTCTTTTCAATGGTACTAGCAACTCTCATCTTTATGAGGACATTGGACATCTCCTCTACCTTCTCCTTGGCCCTCTTTTGGGTTCCGAACTTCTCCTTTGCCACTTTAAGAGCACGTTTATCCTTCTCCACCTTTAGCAGCTCAGTGATCCGCTTCTCATAAGGGGAAAAACCTGCTACTTCCCTTATTAAATTCCTCAGGAAGTCCGTTCGTTTGCTCCACTTCCATTTGTTGGTGGAAGGGCTAGGCTATAGAAATTGTCAATTCCAAAATAGTGTAAACAAAAGTTCAATGCATCCAGAGGTTAAAGAAACTGAAATGGAAAATTTTGATTTCAAAATAGTGTCCAAAAAAGAAAAAAAAAATAAAATTCTAGGTGGTTTAGATGTCATTAATTCGAAGAAAAAAGGATGAGAAAAAGAGATATCAATTTGTGAATTGCTAGAAGTTAACGCCTAGTGCTTCAAATAATTTCAAAAGGAAGCAGGCTCATGAACATTAGATGTGAAACAGAGCATGCCTTTATGAGAGATCCATTCCAATAGCTTCCGAGAATTATTAAGATGCAAGGATTACACATCAAATACAAAATTTAAAGCCGACAATGATGATACTTGGGCAATGGTGCATAGGCCTTCACACGGAAAAGTAGAAATGGTAGTCGTTTAAATCTCATGGCCTAAAATAAACAAATATGCAATTCAAAAGTCCGACTTAAAGCTTGTCAAACCAGATGCTAATCGGATGCAGTGAACATATTCTTGAGCGTGTTGGAGACAGTAGTTGTCTTCCGATCAATAACAAATTCAAAACCCTCTGCACTAATGAGTTTGATTGTGTCCTCCTTCCTCATTTTGTTGCTTTCTGTTATCGAGAAGAAGGACGGCGAAGCTGCACTGGCGATGACCAGAAGATTCGATCCCCAACCAATGGAATTTTATGCCTCCTTCATATTTGATCTAGCGATAGAAAAATCAGATTTGATCTATCTTGGCGTGATCTCCTCCTCATATCGTGGACAGAAAGCCCAATTTTCCCATTGACATATGGGATTTCGAGATTTCTTCCATGTAAACTGGATGTTGCAACTTCATGAGCGCAGATATTCTACGAGAATTTCGCCAAGTTTATAAGCGGATTACTTCGTTCACCATAGGTTCAGTATGACTCCTCCACAAATTTGGAAACCCATTCCAGCTCTGTGCACTGTGGGAGAACAATTGCAAGAGTGTGCACAAACCAATTTGAACGCTCTGCGTCTTCGGCACCTACTTCTTCCTCGACCTCAACCCTCATTTTCCTCTTTTGCACCGCTGCTTTGACATTTACTGTGGAGTCATGGTTTTATTTGCTGTACGATGAATGGTTTGTTGTTCTTTTATGTTTTTGTTATTTTTTATTATTTTTTTAATTTTTAATTATTATTTTGTTTGCTGTTTTATTTATTTTTATGTTATTTTATATTTTGTTTTTACTATGTTTTATTTGTTTTAATTTTCATTGTTATTTTTTTTTTTCAAAGTATTTTTTTAAAACAAAACTATATTTTTTTTTAAACAAATCTAAAATTTTTTATTCCTACAATTAAATTTTTATTATATTTTTTATTCAATTTGATTTGTTTCAAATAAAACAAAATTAAAATCATTTTTTTTAGTCAGTTTGTTTTATTTCTTAAAAAAAAATGAAATTAGAAAATTTTGAAATTAAAACTAAAATTTCAGAAATTTCAAAAACTATTTATTTCTGAAAACGTTAAAGCCATCTTACTTTTTGATCCTTGGGATCGCACGAAACGCGGAGGAGAGCATACTTATTCTAAGAAAATGGTATTTTATTCGTTATTCCTACTTAATCTACGCTAATTAAAAATTAGAAATTAGTTACGTGTAGTCAAATAACCAATGTAACCATCCACGCAACAATATTATGAATATGTTCATTGTGAATTTTATTAATGAAAAATAAAAATATGCAAAAGTGAATAAATCTAACTGTTGTAACTGGAAACTACCTAAATAAAAAATAAAAAGGCGGATCTAATTGGGTATCTACTTGGAACCATTGCTAGATAAGGGTTTCATAGGCACAATTTTCCTCACTCAGATCATTTGTATTTCTTTTTGATCTTCTTCTATCTCTTGTTTGAAGAATTGTTCGTCCTCAGATGCATAGGAGTTTCCAGACGTTGAATCTTCATTCATTGCTGGAGGAGGAATTAAGCTCTTGGTTGCTATCAAGATCTCTTCTTCGTAGGAAGAGGACATCCCTACTTTTGCAAGGATCTGAGTGAGTTGTTCCAAGCTAATACTCATTGTTAAAAAATTTTAAAAACAATAACAGTCACTCTTCATAGTTGCAAAAATCAAATGCTCTTGCACACATATCAAACTTGCAGAAATTAAACACACTTGCAGAAAATGAAATTCACACTTGCAGGGAAAGTAACCTATACCTCAATCTGTCCTGCTTCCCCGGAAATGATGCCAAAATGTTGGGCGAAACTATCATCATCAAATAATTTCCCTAACATAAATTATTAATACAAGGGTTTCGTAGACTTACAAAGGACATGCACTGGAAATGCAAGACTGAAGTTAAACTAATTCTTTCATCTATGATTCAAGATGCAGTAAACGACGGAAGAGGCTCCTAACATAGGAGAACCTATTCGTCCTTCCTCAGATTACTGTCCTTAAAAAGAGAGACTAAAGGGAAACAATATGTGATGTGTAGAAAGCGATAAAAGAGGCTCCTAACTTAGGAGAACCCAATCGTCCTTCCTCAACAATTCTACTCCAACATCATTACCACCGCATCATATCAAAAACTAGAAATGTGCAATTGTATAAGAGAACAACAACATGTGAAGAATAACCCCGTGTCGACATATATTAAGAAAGACAATGAAATATTACAAAACTAAAACTTATTTTAATTCTCCTCTCTCTTATGTCTCTATTTCTATTATATATCTACCATATATCCTCTATATCCAAATGAAGAGAGAGCACTCCCTTTTATACATGAGTTCTTTGAAAACATGATAAGAAACTCATAATTACAAATCCACTTTTCTCTCAACCAATATCCCTATAATTACAAGATATTATCCCTTCAAAGCTTGACTCATCTCTCACAAATCTTGGATAAGATATGTCACCCAAATATCCATGATCTTCTCCTTGAAATCTCCATGATCTTCTCCTTGTTATAAGCTTGAGCAATTATCCTTTGAATTACTGAAATGGTGGAGGAAATATTCAAGAGGATTTGTGAATAATCCTTCCAAATAATCATACACATTACAAAGCTCATCCACATTTGAGATATTGGTGAAATATTTCAATTTTCTAATAACTAATCATACATTCTCTTATAATATTAAAAATAAATAAATTGGAAAATAGGAAGGTGAACCCATGGAAATGTATGATGAATGTTAAATGAGGTGATGTAATGTGAAAAATGGCTAGGAAAAACATGATGTAAATGTGACAATTATGAGGCCCAACACCCCTCTTATCAAAACTGTATCGGGTTTTGAGTAAGAGTCATGATCCATAAAGGAAAAGGAGAAAGTATATGTTATCACAGGAAAATCGTACAAGCAAAAGACATTAGGGAATTTCAAGAATAAGTTACAAAAAAATATTTACGAGGAAGGAAGACATGACAAGATCTGAAAAATTTAACCTTTCCTAAGGCCAACAAACATATTTATCAAATAGCGCACATAAACCATTGACCCCAAGTGATCCACGCGAACTTTTCTTCGATAGCAGTGATGATCATCACGACTATCCTTCAGATAGCCTCTCGGTCCTGAGTATGCAAAAAGTCACCATCCGAGACAACTTGGCACACTAGAAGAAGAAGATTCCCACTCATGCCAGCCAGTATAGCTACCTTGGAGCCACCTTGAGGCCTTAGCGCATCACACAAAGGAATAATTTTCCATTTCTTGTGTCAAAATCCATCTTATACCAAGAGATGGAGGGAAAATTTTAAATTTGTCTATAAAATACTGCCATGGGAAGAAGAATAGGAGAAAAAATTATTATGCTGGCCAAATTGCTTGAGAAAAAACCAACATTGTGTTTTCAAAACAACAATGAGTGGAAGGATTCAGCTGTTGGTGATCCAACACCTCAATCCAAGGGAAGAATTTCACTAAGTTTCTGTTATTCTACCATTCGTTGAGGGGAGAGTGAGGCTTGTAAGAAGCTTAAATGGAAGAGACCCCCTTGCCTTAATATTAGAGCTCCATAGCTCTAAGGATTCATTGCAAGTGATTTAGCATCCTTTTCTCTTATACCATCAGTAGGTAATAAAAGAAAGAGAGTTATCCATTTGAATTATTAGTGTGTTTGACTCGGTTGAGCTTGTTATTATACATGATTATTTTGTTTCATGTTTCTTCATTAATGTAGCATGATATGATATTTACTTAGTTTACTACATGTTATTTTATTCCACTAATAATCTAAAAAACCAATTGACCTATTACTTGCTTGTACGAAAAAAGACTCCCTATTAAGCACAATGTATTTCGTCCGCCCATGTGTCGAATACACTACAACAGGAATGTCGACTTCACTTCTTTCTTTCTTTTAAGCTAGTGGTTATAGATTGCAGTTCCTCTCTCCTACCGAGACTTGTTGCAAGATCACTCCTGCTTCCCCTCAACACTTTTTATTCATCCTCAGTGAGAAATCTGGCCTAGAGAAGGAAGAGTTTTCGGACATTGTAAACCCACACACATTCAGCCCAGACAGACACACAAAACCTCACACTTGTGTGAAAATAAGCTCCCAGTAGGCAGTAAGCACATTTTCAACTTCTTTTTCTCATTTTTTAGCAGTTTTAAGGTGTTGGAAACCCATAAGAAATTTTCCATCACCATGTTCTGGTGTTTCATAACTGGTTAGGACACATTTTTCTGGAGTTTATCATAGAAACTAGTTTGTTTTAATTTTATTTTTTTATCATCGCAAATCACACATAGTTTAAGTAGGGGTAAGTAAGTGGCCTTAAATCCACAGATTTGATATGAAAAAACTATTTTTTGGTAAAAGATACCAAACACATAGAATAATCAACAGAAAATTAAGTGGCCCATACATCCACACATCTTTATCTAGTTTTTCTTTTTTCAATTTTTTTACATTAGTTTAGTTCAATTTTTTGCACTAGGATTCAGGACTAGGACAAAAATTTCGAAAAGAAGGCAGGTAATCTTTGCCACCATTGCACCTCTCGATGAGCCTGGGTATGCATATTAAATCTTTTTTAAGATAATTTTCCATCTCCCTATAGTGCAAAACTTAGTCTAACTAGGAAAAGTTTAAGCGGCCCATCATTCGCGCATTGTTTATTTTTTACAAGGAAAAATCACACATACTGTAATTAGAGAAGGATTTTAAAGGGTCACCACATATCCATATATTATAACACTTGTGATTGTACACTCCAAAGCACACAAGAAGTATCGATAAGCATTGGAACAAAAGGCATCCATTGTGTTGGGACATTTGTTCTCTTCTTACGGTTGCTTCACCAAGCCACACCTTAAGAAAATTAAGACTCTTTAAAAGTAACCATTAATTGAACTCACTAAATTCTCCCAGAGGAGCCACAAAATAAATTATAGTTTAGGTTAGGACCATCCGGGATAGGAATCCAAGAAGCCACCATGGTCATTCTACATTTTGAAACATACATGTTAACTTTTTAGGGAGGTTAAAATTTGTCTATCCGCCAACGGAACAGAATAACTGAAAATTACAGATACCCATTTCAGAGGGGGTTAAGATTAGCCCCAGTGTGTGTTGTACTCTTTGGGGCTACCTAACCCATCTAGTGCTTGGTAATGGTAGCTGGATACCAAGAAGCTCAAGACTCGAACACTCACGTGGGACGAAAATACTTTAGTGGCCAAATCTAGGGTATCCTTCCCTATAGATGACGATGCAGGCAGCACTAGATCCTCATTGCTTTACCTTGGTCAATTATTTGGCTGCTAGAAATCATCGTTATTTCTTTTGGGACATTAGCCCTAATACCCATCTAAATATATCTTCGCAAGGCCTAGTTACATTTAAAAGTGTTAGGATGAATAGGTATGTTTAGGCTTTTGAGTATCATACACAAAACAACCAAAACCTTATTTTTTTCTTGCTTTATCACATAGCATTAATCTAAAAGAAAACTTAACTTTTATTTTTCTCTTTTTCTTATGGATGAGATAATATTTTCTTCGGTAATAATATCCCTCCTCTAAAAAAACTAAAAAATATTTTGAAAATTAATCGAGTCGACACCATAACAAACCCAATAGGAACCTATCCTATTGGAAGAAAAGGAAGGGATGGAGATTGAAGTAGAAAAAATAGGGACAATAGTGACAGAGAAATAAAAATATGAGGCGAAGGAGGAAGAAAATACTAAGGAATAGAAAGGATTTGACCCTATCCTAGGCAGTGAAACCTCCCCTCAAGACATAAACATATCACCAGACATTACGAATCAAGAAGTGGCTACTATCATAGCCACTTTGAGCACACCTGTAAAAAAAAAGGAAGAGGAAAAAACCTATGTATTTCAAGAGTAGGAAGAGTCAGAGGGTGATGGAAGGGAAACCCTAGACTCCCATGAAGAGCCCTATTGTCATTGAAGAATCACCAAAGAAAGACAATGAAATAATATTAGAGGAAGGAAGGGTGGAAGAGGTCATCTGACCTGTGAGGACAACTGTAACCTACATCAGAAGACACTCAGAAAGGTTGGCATCCCATATAACTCATGCAACCCCTACAGACCCTCCAAAGAATGAAAAGAGTTAAAAAACAAGAAAACGAGGGTCTTCAGTAAGAAAAATAGAGTTTTCTACAGGAAAATCTGTCTTTTCTACAAGAAACTCTAGCAGGACCAAAATTAGATAAAAATTTCTTGGTTGAGGAATAAAAGACAACCATAGATGGGCAAGAGGTCAAATAAGTTAAGGACAAGGCACAAAATGAAGGACCAAGATGAGCAGACCAGAGAATGGGAGGAAGCAAAGAGTGATGGATTTTACCCTTCTTAAGGGACTCCCACACTTCTTCCTTCAGAAGTCAGAGGCTCCATCAAAGCTTTGAAATAAATGAAAAAGGAGGACTAAGTTTCTTAGAGTATGAGAAACCATTTAGTATGGGGGTGATGATGAGATCCATGAATAGGTACATTGGGAGGGGTTAGTTGTCAGCTTTTTGCCTTATTAAGTATCTTTCTCTTACACTTTAATTATGGTATGGTATTGTGTTGCGAGTGTAGATGGTGATTAAGGATTGTCATACTTTGAATGCCTAACATGAGTTAAATGTAGATAAATCACGAAGATATTGCATTTTTTATGAATATTTTTCCATTAAAGCTCAGATTAGAAAACAAGGAGAGATTATAGGGTGATTTTCCACCTCCTTAACTCCCAAAGGCAACTAAGGGATCCTCAATATTCCCTCTAAAAACTCAAAATCAAAGAAAACAAATACAAATCAAGATCAAGTGCACCAAAGCTACTCTTCACTTGCAGTCAAAGTAGACACATCACCTACTTCTTAGGGATTTGTTGGTAGCTACCCTCTAGGTTAAATAGGGCTGAGCAAGAGCTCATTAGGATTCAAACTTTGAATGAATCTAATAGGCTCTTAGGTCTTGTAATATGTTTTTGAAACTTTCATGTTGATGTAATGAGACTGTCTTCTGCAATAAAATGAGTATCCAGACTGTGCTTCACCGATCTAGTTTCAGAAGGCTAGGTTTGTGGGTTAGGGCCCAATTCATTGGCCTTACACTACAAGAAAAACTCACATTGGTGAGGGGTGAAAATGGTCACCATAAGGTCATTGGTGAGGGTCAAAAGAGCATTCATCACAAAAAACTGAACGTCACCAAAGATGGCGTCATCGAAAGTATAGGTGTTGTAGTGACATTCAAGGTCCATCACCAATAATGATTTATAGTGATGGATAGTGACTGTCACCATTTCATATGAGCAATGGTGACGGAAAATAGCCTCCATCACCAAAAAACTAAACATCACCAAAGTTGGCGTCGCTGAAAGTATGTGTTGTGGTGACATGCAAGGTCCATCACGAATATTGATTATAATGACGAATAGTGACCGTCACCATTTCATATGAACAACAACAATTTTTTGTGATGTACCTTTCATGGCCGTCACTATTGGTGCATATATATGGCAATGTTCATTGACCGTCACCATAAACGCATTGGTGACATCAAGGTCCATCACGAATAATGACTATAATGACAAACAATGACCCTCACCATTTCATATCAACAACAACGATTTATGTTGACAAACCTTTAATGGTCGTCATTATTGATGCGTATATATAGTGGCATTCGTTAACCGTCACCATTTCATATTTTGGTGAGGGTCGAAAAATGTCACCATAAGCTCATTGGTGATGGTCAAAAAACCATCAGTCACCAAAAACCGATCTTCGTCATTCCCTATGAATATCATGACACGATGGAATCAAACCACCAACCTCCTGCTTGTAAAGCAGGTGCTCTTCCATTGAGCTAGCACCCTTTAAAGAATTAAATTTTAAACTAGAAATTGCCCCTAAAGGTGCAAAGATACACCAAAGGAATAAGAACTAGGAAAACTGAAAGAATTCAGTGTCCTTGGTCCTATTTTTATTCTACGACATTCTACAAAGTATGATCTTGATCTATGACGTATTTGTGGCAAGTGGTTCTAATTTAATAATAAATGCTATATTTAGATAAAATAAATGAATAAATGAGAGGCCTTATGGGCTAATTTTTAATCCTTACACCAAAATCTCTTAAGATTAAAGTCTATGGAACATCTCGTTCAAAGTTCAAACTGAAGTATATTTTAAATGGAATGCCTAAAACCAACTAAGTAGTTTACAAGTTAACATTTTGGATATAACTTTTGTTCAATTTATATGACAAGTTATGCCATAACCTTGAAACTAGTTTCTTAGCTAAAAGACTTTCTTAAGTCAACAATGACAAAGAAAGATAGTCATGGCGAGCAAAATTCTCTTTTTTTTTTTCTAATGAGGGTGTATGTAACTTGATAAAGGTTGTATGAGAGTATCAAACCATAAAAAGTTTTAGTAAAACATGGAAATGACAAAGTCTTGTTAAGCAACAAAAATTTAGTTGAATATATGAAAAGCATCGAGCTAAATGATATAATTAAACTAAAAATAACTGTAAAAAAATGAAGTTGCCATCATATACCATCTTCTTTGGTTAGTTCTTCTGAAAGAGAAAGTGAAATTGCATGATCCATCTCATCATCTTGATTCTGTAATGGACCATCCTGAACAAAAATGTCCACATACAACAATCAATGATATCATATTGGTAATACTTTTGATATAATCTATCAAAGCATGTACTATGTAGGAGAATAACTGGAAAGCACAACTAGAAATTTGAATCACAATATAACAATATAAAAGAACATGCAACAGGAAAGGAACAACTCCACAGTTTGAGAAATATGAACAATACATGAACCTGTTCTCATATATTGATATAGATAACGAAACAGAAATATAGATTTATGAAATCCAAGTATCACACAACAAATATGTACAAGTATGAAAAGGAATATGCACAAGTGCATGTTCGACTATAATAACAACTCACTCCTTCCTCTATTTATATGAGAGGTAAAGGGGATTTACAATAACAAGTGGACCTAGTCCACTACAAGAAAACTTGAAAGACACATTTAGGTCCACCCATGTGAACAAATCTACTCTACGTGATGTGTGTCAGCATCAAAGGTGACAATGATTAATAAGAAAGCCCTCCATGACATGAGCACTACTCCCCAAGGTCCAACAATTCTCCAAAGGTCCTAACCTCCCATGCATCTCCTAGGTCATGTGTTTCCTTAAGGACAATGCATATCCAAGGTAATGTGTCACTTTAAGGACTCCCACACCTACATATCCACTCCCTCAACCCAAGAGTTCACATGTCAAGGGATTTTATTTTCTCATGTTGATTTTGGGATGTTTTTGTCATGGTGAAATACCCAAGTCTCACTAGCACATTTGGCCCAATTTCTGATGGTCAATCGTCGCTATTCCGACACATAGGCATCCCAAGAGTGACACTTCGATGCGGGACAAAAAGTGGTTAGCCATTACGTCACAATTCCGACACTTCAATAAAGTGTCAGAAGAGCGACACATTTTCCAACGTTTCCAGATGTCCATATCTCTTCTGATGTTATCCAAATCATCTCTATTATGACATCATCAAAGGCGCTGCTATTCTGACATTAGCCAAACCTTCGGTCTACCGACATTATCAAAATTTTCGCTCTTCCGACGTTAGTTAAACTGTCAGTCTTCTGACGATCCATAACTATCGGTCATCCGATGTTCCATAATGATCCATATATGTCGGTCTTCTGACGAGCCATAACTATCATTATTTCGATGTTTATCAAGTTTTCAAAATAATGTCGCAATTTCGACGCTATCTCTTTTGATGTTTAAAGCGTTGCTCTTCTGACAGCATTAACGTCCCTCTTTCGACGGATATAGAAACTCTCTTCCTACGTTTATACCCTCGCTCTTCCGACGGAAACTAAAAAATATTTAAGAAAATTTATTGTTACTCAAATGGTGTGCTGATGAACTCCTGTTCCATAGTTTCTTCAGTCGCAGCTACTGAAGCATATTTCGTGCTAATTTCCTAGCATATTTCTGGTTGAATAGTTTCAGATACTCCAGATCTTCTACATTATGGTCATTTATGTCATTCTTAGTATATAATGACTGAAATCCACCTTTTACAGTGTCAACCTACAATAGAAACTCCATTTTTCACTGGTTGGCTGCAAATTTTGTTCCACTTTGTCATTTCTACAAGTCTCATATTGCTCAATGGTACTGATTTCCGAGTCAAACTCAACAGTCTCATCAACTATAATGTTAATGTTCCAATCAATATCATTTGATTAAACTTCCACCTCAAATGTTTATTCCTGTTCTTTAGTCATAACTGTAGTAGCTGCAACCTTGAAACTTGAAAAAACATCAAGAATAGTAGGGTTGTCATGAAGATCTCTTAAAATTCGAAGCACAATTCCTGAAAATTTCCCTTTTTCTATATGTGCATGTTCAACAAAAATTTGGTATAATCCCAATGTTTTCTTGAACAGAATCACCACATAAAATCTCCACAATCTCAGCAAATTTTGATGGAAGTGTTTTAGCCATTTCCAGAAGTTCTATCCTGACATAATACCCACTCTTCCAGCAAACAATAAAGGTTGCCTTGATTGACAGACATCACCCATATGGGGGTAGTGTGGTGGATACATGTGATGCTGTCTTCCTACAGAGTGCATCTGAAAACCATGAAATTATTTTTTTCAACCCACAATCTGATGATCAAGGAGTCTTGTGTGAAACAATGAAAGCCAATTATGCTTTGCATAATAAAATAACCCTTAATATTTGGTATAAGTATTTGAATTTTCCATGGATAATTTTAAGAGACCACTTTATTCACTGCCCAAATCTGTGTGACAATTCCCTGATACTGATATGAGGGATTTGTCTTGAGGAAAATAAAAAACTAGCCATCAAATAGAAATATATTCCCATGTCTTTGAAGAACAAATTAAGTATGATGTCAATACCCAACATTAGAAAAAAATGAAAAATATCTGATTGTGTGAATTAGTTATAAATGCAGAATATCTAATTGTGTGAACTAGTTATAAATGCAAAGATAGTATACTCCCATTCCGTCTTAATTTATCTCATTTATTACCAATAGAGATATTTATACTTTATTCCTTTTTAAGGGTTGTCATCATTCATTCCATAAATTAAGGAACATTTTTGAATCGACATTTTCTATTTGGTCACCTCTAGAGTTCATATCACCTCCATCATCCAAAGACTAAATTCCGTGTGACTTTTCTGGTTCAGCTCAAATGCCTTGAATCTTTTATTATAAAAATTCTTCCTAGAATGTGTGCTTTGGTTTCATAGCATGCACATGAAAAGAAAAATGTACTGGAAACTAGTGAAAGATAACGAGGGAAAGTTTCTCCAACAATGGAGACTTGTAAAATTTTACTTAAGTAGGAGAGTTTTTATTTTTTTCTAAGGTTGAAGTTGTTTCTTTCATGGAACAAATAGGTGCATATGCACATCATAGGTCAGAGAGGTAGATAACAAGAATAGCAAGGGTACCAGGAAAATCCTGACTTAAAAAACCCAAAAAGGCAAGCATATTCTCCTGCACACCAAGAAAAAGGCGATTGTACCATAAATACCCTACCCTAAAAAAGGGATAAATGGCAAGCATATACTCCTACGTATGAAGAGAGACGGAATTGACATCACAACAAAAGACAACTTTGACTTTCACAATCAAAGCCAACTCCTTAAATCTACTCAAATCCTGAGATCTAAAAGGGGAAGAATCCTCCTGAAAAGTACTTTCACATCAAATTTTAAGGTAATTGTGATGCAACTAAGGCTTCTATGATTATCAGAAGTGCATGTTGAGAAATAGATCATATTACTCTCTTCTCTCACTCTATTATTCTTAGTCTCTTTAAGTTGACAATAAACATTTCATCCATTTCTCTGTTCTTAGCATGAATCTCTTCTTAAAATTCATGCTAGATTTGTTATATAGGATGAGTAATGTAAATGGGTTGAAAAGGAAATTTCTCTAAACATGAAATATATATTGCACAATATGCCAATAGAAAAGCACCATTAACAAGGAATTTTTTCTATTTTCCAAATTTTCTTCTAGAATATAATTACTAAAAGTACTTCTCACATGTTATAGCATTTCCAGAACCTAACATGCCACACAATCAAATTTCTACCTGTCTTTTACACTGCATACTATGTTTCTTAAATTAATATAAAATGTGATTAACACAAATAATATACAATCAACACAAGACTACTTAAGGCCACGAGAAAAGCCTTTAGGATTGAGTGTGCCTTAAGTGCATAACCTACTAAAGACTCTTTTTAAATCTAAACAACAAAATCATATCACTGATAAGTTCTCTGAACAAAATCATCCCAAAAAGTTCTCCAGCTACCCTGGTAAACCTGTTGATAATTGAGCATGCACCCAGAATGGCTAGAAAAACCAACAAGAATGCAGTCCACACACATACCCTGTGTATAATCAGCAGAATAATTGTAGTTATTTAATGTTAATGCACACTTATTTTCATAAATCTATATTTTTCTTAATAAAAAAACTACAGAAATACATTGTAATACAGGTATCAAACATTCTGCTATTGAAATTTAGAATGAATTTGTAACTTGTTGACACAAGGTGATCAAATTTGAAGTGCATACCACCCTTTCCAAGCCAGAAACAACTTTGGGCCTAAGTCTTCTCTGTCTTTGGAAAAGTTGTACATGAGTGTATACATAGGCATAGTAGGTTCAGCCACCGGGCCCAATAATTAAGAAAAGCTGACCTCCGAAAATAGAATGGCTGATGCCACATATTGCAGTGGATGACAGTCTTTGAACTATGGTCAGGATTCCATCTGCAGTGCATTTTGATACTCGGTTTTTAATAACATTTATCAGTAAAGCCTCAAGAAAGAAAAAAATGCAGCTTTTATTAATCCTATTGGTATTTTTTTCTCATATTTTCAGTGAAATTATTGACCAATTTCAATCGAAGATTCATCTAAATAAATAAAGTGATTGGAAAATTTAAAGAATGAATTTTTTCAAGGGATGAATGTTAATATTCCTGCAATGAATGCTTGTTAGTCAATACTATTACATGAAAACTATTCCTTTCATATATTATTAGTTATGCCACAAAGACAACTTGACTCGTATTAGAATTCCTATGGAGGAATTCAACTCTAGATGCAGCAATATGGAGTGCACATATGGCATATTTCAATGAGGTCTATTAATTTCATAGACGATCAATAATCTTCAAATCCCTTTCCCACAAAAAAATTGCATCTCCTTGCGATATAGATATAGTGGATTGAAGTTTTCCTTTGTCAAAGTGTAGATCAGACCAAGGCCCCTAATTGATATATGGACCTTGAATGTAAATGAAGCTGCAAAAGCCTTTCCAACGGCCTCCAAGTAATTTAGACCAAATTTTATCTTTCCAAGATATATCTCGAGTCCTTCAGTGGAGTTTATCTCTAATGCCAAAAATTCCTCAAGTGTGCTACCTTTTTTCTTAGAATAATTTTCAAAAGACCAGTTAAAGCATACTGCAATGATTCTCAAAATCATTTCTCTTGTATTTCCAAGAGATATCAAAGAGTCCTTAAGTGCAGTTTATCTATAATGCCAAAAGCTCCTCAAGTGTTTCACCATTTTTTTACAATCGTTTTCAAAAGGTCATTTCTTAAAGCATACTACAATGCTTAGAATCATTTTCAAAAGGTAATTGGGTCATAGTATGGAATGTGCACATCCAATGGGCTATTTAAGCATACTGCAATGCTTATAGTCATTTTCAAAAGGTAATTGGGTCATAGTATGGAATGTGCACTTACGATGGGATATTTATGAATATTTGTGTGCATAACTACCCTTGTAGATAGGTTGGATATCTCTTGAGGACATTTTAACCAATGTCCATCATGGATTTTGAGGCTTTCAAGGGTATTTTAGGGTTCGAATTTCTTAATAATTAGGGTTCAAGGTTTAAAGCCTTCGCATTTTTGGTATAATGTGTTTAAAGTTTTAGGGTCTAAGATTTAAGATGTAGGATGAACTAGCTCAAGGAAATTTGATATTGGACTTCTTATGCTATCAGGTTGATGTTATACTCTGCAATTGAGTTGGATATTCTAGAATTTTTGCAAAACCAGAAAATATACTTGGGAAAGGTTGTGATTTGAGTTTTCGGTTGATTCACATATTTCCAGGTTCTATCAGCATTGCAGTGCATTGAGCAGAATGAAGTGTTAACATATGAGGTGAGCTAATTGTTACAGCTAAAATTCGACATGTATAGATTTTCACTCTAATCAAATTTTAATATGATAACATAATTTCCTTTTGGCTGGCAGCAAGTGTTTATGCTGGAGGAAACTCTTCTCTCAAATGGAATAAGCCTGCATGATCAACACAGTGCTATGCGACTCGATATAGAAAACATGTCATATGAGGTTTCTCCATACAATTTTTAACTACATATAGACAAATGTATATGAAATGTGAAGGAATTGATTTGTTTTATTTGGAAATATCTCATGTTTCCTCCCCTTATTTATTCAGGAAATGTTAGCTCTAGAGGAGCAGATTGGCTATGTTAGCATAGGACTTAGTGAGGAGACTATTTCCAAGTGCTTAGAGAAAAGCTTGTACTCCTCAAAAACAGAGTATGCTTCTCAGAGTATGGATATTGAAGTCAAATGCAACATTTTCCAGTCATTTATAATATCTATGGGGAGATTATCAGAGAATGAAGTAGTCTTGGACTTTAAAACTTGTTTGTAGATTTATAGGTTTAATTGGTAGTTTTAAAGTGTAAAATTTTCTCCCTCTTCAGATTCAAAAACATATGGAAACCCTTGCTTCTGAGAGTATGAAAATGATGGTATGAATTTTTTATACAAGAAGAGTATGAAGAAAGAGATGAGATGGGCAGTTTAAAGTGCAGTCACAGCTATCACGAGGCCTGAATCAAGCAGTGGTTGCTTCAGAAAAACAAGTGTCCAGTCTGCAATATTTCTGTCATTTCATAGTAGGAAAATTCTGGTTTGCTGCATTTTTTTCTGTTTCTGTCAGGAAAATCTTAGGATTAGTGCTTTGATGAAGCAACAAGCCCTTCCCTTGATTTTATTTCCTTGGGCTGGTGTTTAAACTTTTAGAAAATCCTGTACATGTAAATATCCTTTGTGCAACCTGCATTCTCATGACTATTCCTTTGATAATGTTCTTTTGTTTTTCTGGTAAATTATGCTTATAATATTCCTTCTATAGATATGGCTAGCGTTATTGCCAGTTATATGGCTAGCAGCAAGCCCTTCCCTTGATTTTCTTTCCTTGTTCTATTTTATTCATCATCAAATTCTTATTTTAGATGGTGTTTCCTTTCTCTTCTAATAACCTTGTTGATTTTGTTTATCATCATAACAATTCCCTTGAAAAAATTTTCTAGGTGGCCTAGCTCAAGTTAAATTCTCTTTACTAGAGATATTCATAGCTCTATTCACTAATGTGTTGATTTCACCAAGTTTTTATACCAGGAAATGATGTGAACTAGAATGTGAGTGTTTGTGTGTATGTCTAATTCGTAGACTTGGTGAGCTAGAGAACCATCCTCTTTTCCAAAAACCAAAAAATCTATAAAGGGTATTCCCTTCAAATTTTTTATTTCCATTGTGAACTTAATGCTAGTGTTTTGGTTATTCAGATGCTCTAGGGATCTATCTAGGTTTTCTTTCCCATGAGGCCATACTATTTTGGCATCCTCAACATATCATTTTCACCTTTTAGGTTTGAGTGGAAAAAACACGATGGCTTATTTTTCCAAATGCTCCATATATAGGTTACCTACTGTCAGTGATAACAGAGAACCACTTTCAATTTGTTTCTAAAACCACGATACTATTTTGGCATCCTCAACATATCATTTTCACCTTTTAGGTTTGAGTGGAAAACACATGATGGCTTATTTTTCAAAATGCTCCATATATAGGTTTCCTATTGTCAGTGATATAAGAGAACCAATTTCAATATGTTCCTAAAACCACCTTCAATTTGTTCATAAAAAAATCCCTTTGGAGTTATGAAGTGAGTAGATTTATGGCATACCTTTACTAGGTTCATTGCTACTTCATCATAGGTTCATTGTGACTTCATCATATTCTTGAAAACCCTTGTGGCTTTATCTCCAAACTTGAGTGAAGTCGAGTCAGCCCCAAAATAAGCGGAGCTCTACTTAGAAGGGTAATACTGGTCATGTTTGGTCAAACTCACCAATACTCAATGACTGTGACTAGGCTTGATCAAGGTCAATTGCATACGACTTTTTTTGAGCTACATTAGCTGAATTATTTTGCATGCCATGGCCTTTATGAATATCGTATGTAATTTTGATACAAAAAATTAATTCCATCTGAATTTCACCAAGTTGCTAAGTTGACTATTGATTTTGGGAGTGTCTAAGTTGTGTGCTGGATCCTCTGATCTTGAAACATACAGATAATGAGAAGGAAAGGTGGAAAATCTAAATCATAAAAATGGTTTAACGAAGATAAAAGACCACTGACAATGAAAGCTCTTGCTCTTAATCAAGGAGGGAGAACCTCATTCATATGGTGCTTCTTAGGCATTCAGTGGTAGGCTAAAAAGGGATTTAAGGTTTAGAACAACCACTTATATTGTAGAAACACATGAAATGTGGTGTGAGAAAGCACATCTGGGGTAGAATCCCCCGGAATGAATTGAATGACATGTGAGGGAAATAGCATTTATTTTCAAACACACAAACTATAAAATGTATATAATTTAACAGAAACTTCCATTTCTTTAAGCGATAAATGCCAAAAACACTTTGTAAGCTAGAAGTGATAGTAGGCCAAAAATAGCTATAACTGCAATCAAACAAAGCCAACATCCTTTACATAAAAGATACATGAAGCTGGATCAAATTAAAATATTCCTTCAATGACAAAATAAAGGGAAACATTATCAAGCTATGCTTGTTCATAACTAGAGACACAATTCACAACAACATTGGTTTCAATCTTGTTGAAGAAACTGAAAAATTTTAAAGTCCCTTTCAGTCTCCTTAGTGATTTGATAAAACTGTTATTTACTAAATTTCTGCCGCATAAATGTATGAAAATGAAAACAAAAAGAAAAGATAAGTAACAAAGCCTATTGAAGGTGAGAGTATCAAGAAAATTTAGATGTATTCACAGACAAGTGAGTCTAGAAGACCCCTTTGGGAGATATTGGAGAGAAAACACAGTGAAACTGACTTCTTCACTGCAGCCTTGTTAAAGGACAACACATAGTACAGGAATTGTCCTGTGGATTGCCTAAGGATTAAAGAAAGCTTTACACAACAAACCCAGAAGACAGTTTTCCGACATGCTATTTTTGGAAGTTTACAGATTGAGAATAGCCTAAAACCCATATGACCTTTTGCCAACTTCGTCCAAAATGGTATTGGATAATCATGTAGATCGTCTTCAGTATTCACTTTAGTCTTTAGACCATTTTGTTCTAAGATTTTTCCTATGGTCTAACTCGCATTATAAATCAAATCCTTACCGAGAAAACATTATCTATATTTTTCATTCATACCTAGCACCTAAACCAATGGAAGTTTGGACTTCAACCAAATGTATCAGAGCAAACCTGCAACAGGCACTCAGGATCAATTTCTTTACTTACCACATCCCTCCTCCAAACCTGCGACAGTATGACCGCATCCTTCCTCCAAACTTGCAATAGTATGGCCGCATCCTTCGTCAAAACCGACGACATTATGGCCGCATCCTCCCTCCTTCCCTAGACAAACCATGCAACTGGAGGGAAATGAACGAGGGAAATTAAAAATTTTGATATTTAAAATTTTTTGACATTTTGAAATGAAATACGTGTGTTTTTTTAAGGCCACTCAAATTCCATTAAATAAAATTTGTGAGAATTTTCTTGGGGTTAATAATGGGTTTGGGTAAATAAGTGGTATTTTTTATTATAAATAATTATTAATGAGGTTAGATCTAAGATATTTATTTAAATTATTAATTATATAAAATTGTTGAATTTTTATTTCATAAATTAGGGGTTTTGGTTGATTTTTTAATCTAATTATGTGATATTAAAGATGAATTATGGTAACTTAAAAATAAGTTTTATGTGGTTAAAAGGGAAGTAGTAATGTTATGGTATGAATGATTATTTTGAATGAAATTTTTGGTTTAGTAAGGATAACTCATCTATGGACATTTTCCATGATTTTTAAGATGGAGTCAATATAGGAAAGGTGATACTTAAAGGGGTCCCACATGCTTTAGAAATTTTATATCTATTGGTTTATAAACATTAGAGGTGGAAAAATATCCTAAGCTTTAGAGGTAATTTTGTTCCAACTTAGCTATATCTTGAACAATAAATTGTTGTTGACGTCAAGAATATGATAGAAATTTGGTGGGTTGTAGGGTAGTCTTGTCATGAAATAGATGTAATGTAGTTACTAGGTAGGTAGGGGGAACCATTTTGGTGGAGCTTGGCCATAAATGGGACATCTATCCATGCATAGTTTTTTAAGAACAAATACACCTAGTGGATTATCAATGTACAAGAATCACTTTAGGATCTAGGCTACTGTGCACACACTAACTAAAGGGATATTAGTGAAACCCACAAAAGTATTATAGGTGCTTTTATATAAATAAGTGTTCTTGTGTTCTCATTGGTTAGTTATGGGCAAATGAAAATAAAGTAAGAGAAGTTGTAGGTGATTTTATAGAAATAGGTGTTCTTGTGCTCTCATTGGTTAGGTATGGAAAAATGACAATAATGTAAGAGAAGGATTTGACTACTGGACAATTAGAAGAATGATTCCACACAAAACCAAGCGTGGTGCTGCAACACTTTATAGGCTAAGGGCTTTTGAAGGGGTTCCCCCACCATATTACCGGAAGAAGAGAATGGTCATTCCAGATGCTCTGAAATTTTTGAGGCTTCAGCCAGGTCACAAGTATTGTCTGCTAGGAAGGCTTTCCAAAGAAGTTGGATGGAAAAACTATGACACTGTTACGAAATTAGAAGGGAAGAGAAAGGAAAAGGCTCAGGTATCATATGAGAGAAGGAAGCAATTGCCAAAATTTAGATCAAAAGCAGTGGAGTTAACCGAAAAGAAGATTTCCCCAGAGATGGATCTCTTAGCTTCAATAAAGTATTAGATAAGATGCATGTTGTGCTCAATGAAGGAGTCAATTTTGAAAATGACAAGAAAATATTTTTGAAGATGAGGTTTTTGACTAGAAAGATATAACAACTCAGAAATAATTACACTGTTGACACAATAATAATATAATCCGAAAACAACATTCTCACATTCATGATTTGAGTATATACTGAATTAGACAGAAGTAAGAACCTAATAAGTAGCAAGGAAATGAACTATTTGGGGTCTGTTAGCAAACCCTTGAAGTAGCAACAACGTAATAATGTGCCCTAAACCCTATATTGCTATTTTAATTTGAATAGGCCGCCAAATTAAATTTCCATTTGGTTATTATATTTTTAAATGTGAAACATGGAGATGTGTTTTGTAGATTGTTCCCTAATAAATTTAAATATAAAACTTCCATGAAATTAATAGGCTATTTTTTCCCCAGATGCGGGTGCTAGATAGCTCAGCAGGGCAACATGGGGTGGCCATGTGAATCACCACACAACGCGCCCATGTGCCTCGGCCTTGGGATGCCCATAAACTTAAATTTTCGCATGGGCTGGGCTTTAAAGCCCCATGTGCCACCCTCCATGCGACGTACTCAGTGAGTCTCATAATAAATTTCCTCTGCAACATGTTGTTCAACACTCCTGCTATTTCTCTGGCTCTCCCGCCCGCTTTGGTTGCTCTCCCTCTGGTTTTCTGGCTTCGGCCCTCCCCTGTTCAGGCGAGAGGCTTCTGGGCTCTTGCCTCTACAAAGATTACTTAGCTGCTTGGTTTCTCTCCCAAGTCGGCCTCGATGCCTCATCATCATCGGCAACGTTGTAGGAGAGCTGGGGGGAGGGGTATCCCTTCGCGTCCTCCACTGTCCAATACCTTCCCCTAAGACCTGAATCTTTCTATGGACTAGACCATGATGGACTTCCCGCCCCTTGACTTCGTGACTGCCTTGCCTCCCTTGCTGCTCCCCGACCCATCCACTCCTCCCTCCTCCTCTCACTGTAAAAATCAGGCCCGTAAGTCCACCATCCCTGCAAAGCTAGCCTTCCTCCCTCGAAAGCTTAAAGCTATCCCTATGCAGCCTACCTCCATCTTCAATTTTGAAGATAATGATATCGAGCCTGCAGAAGATAAGCATCCTTCGGGACTGCGTCATTCGGGATCCTCCTTTCAGAATGACGACTTCAACTTGAACGCCTCCCTGGACATTCTAGGCACTCTGCAAGACGAAGCCATTCAGGACACTCCGGCGGAGCGCCTCGGGCTTCCAGTATCTCCTCGCGTGCCGCATGAGGACTCTAAGCCTAGGATCAATTCTCTGGACTATAGCTACATCTTTCGCATTCTCGAAGAGGCATCTCCCTCTAGTGACAAGCATGAAGGTTCTCCATAGCGTCTCTCTTCGGTTTTTCGCAGTATGGTGGTTTTTCATGTTACCTCTGTTAGTTCTTTCTACTTCACTTTGCACAGTTTTAAGGCTGGTTTCCTACTAAGGGCAGCTCGTTTTCCTTGGATTATCAGGGTTGGTTTCCCCTCTAGGGGTAGTCTATTTTTTTACAGTAGTTTTTTGACTATTCCCTCTGAAATGGACCTGTCCATTTCTAAGGATGTGCAATGTAACTTATGGTTGATGATATAATAGAATTAGTTTTACTTAGAAAAAAAAAATACGTTATTTTTTCTCCTACGAAACTCTTTTTTCTATCCAAAATTCCTCATATAGATAATGAGCTTCAAGATAAAAATCCCATAGACATGAAGAGTGTCATACGCCTTGTTCAAAAATTAGTAAATGAAACTATGGATCTAAAAAATAACTCTAGAGAAGATACCTGTATTTAAATAACTTACAAACCATATTGCAGAAAACAATTACTTCTTCAATTCTAATTCGACTTTGGAGGGCTTAGGGGATTTGGGGTTAGGGGTTAGGGGATTTAGGTGCATTTATGGGTTAGGGGTAAAATAATGAGTTAGTAGTTAAGGGATTAGGGATTGGGGGCTTAGGAGGCCCAACCCGAATGTGTTTGGGTGGGCGGACTCAACCGAAATGACCCAACCCGAATGGGTTTGGGCGGGCACCCTCAAACGAAACGACACGTCACGCCCGACCAAACGAAGGCACAAGGGAGAAAACGAAAAATAGGCTGCACGAATGTTCACAAGCCACCCGTGTGGTCACAACTTAGCAAATTTGATATGGTTGCCCTCAAATGAAACGACCCAACCCAAACGTGTTTGGGCAGGTGCCCTCAGACGGCACGACACGATGCGCATGACCGAACTATTAACCATATGAAAATTCCCCTTTGTTAGGAGCTTTGTCAAACTATTAAAAATATGCAACTTTGTCAGAATGTGGTCCGACACTACCAAATCCCTAATGAACTTGGAATCTTAGGAAATTGTATTGAATATCAATGTGTTTGAAATGGTCATGACACATTGGATTTTCATAGAGCTTGATGTAACTTTGAATCTCACAAGAGACAATATTGGGCTTCAACAACTGATTGGTTGACTATACAATCAAGTGGAAAATCTAGATAGCTTCATAATAAGTATATGAAACTACCAGATACTTTGTTTCAGTCGAACTGAATGAAATTATTTCTTGCTTCTTATTGATTTGATAAAAATGATTTATAAAATGATAATAATGATGTTTAAAATGAAACTTATGATGGTCTACTTATACACATTGATTTTTCACGAGGTGTAGGGGTATGTTTATAAAATCACTGCCCTTGAAAGGTTTGTCTTGAAAGCACAGTAATTAGAATTTTCTTTAGTTAAGCACATTTTTGTGGTGGAATGAAGTTTATCAGATATCTATTTATACTTTGTAGAGGTTTGAATTTGTTTTTCCTTTGAGTGTTGGTGATGTTTCTTTGGATTTTTTGCATCATAGTCTAAAGTCTTTTGACCTGATTGTTTAACATGAAATATTTATGATTATTGGAAATATATTTGAAATACCTACATGATCAAGAAACTGTTATGGTTAATTAAATTACTAATTAGGTACTATATAGAGAGGATGATGCTGAGAGGGCTTGCCTGGGTGACTCTGGGAGAAACCCGGAGGTGTTCAGACAAAGCTCTTGTAAGTTACAAATATAAAGAGAAAAAATTGGTGATGTATATGTGGTTGCTCAACCTGGGCTGTATGGAAAATCTTGGCAGAGAGTGTTTACCTTTCCGTGTCTTCTCGAAAGTAGGCTGTCTAGTCACAGAATAAGATCACTACATGTAGGTGATGGTTTTGTAGAAAGTTCTCAGCGTTATCTTCAGAATGGCTAACAGAGAGGATCGGGTTTGAATACAGGATATAATTTGATGAATTTGGAGATTTAAAGTTAAAGAAAAAATTGTGGTGATGTTTGGATGGGTGCTAAATTGTAGGGTTTTCCATTTTTATAATTTTCTTTGTTGTGCTTTCTACCGTGCTACATATTTTCTTTCTTGTTGCCCTAGCATTTTAAATTTTTCGATTTCTATCTCTCTATTTTTTCTTGCCCCATTTGAAATATCATCCTTATTTGGTAGGTGTTTTCTTCAATATAGTGTGAATATTTTTCCATCACACAGATTCTGTGGTGTTTGTCTACGCAAATAGATCGTTAGCCCTATTAATCAGGGTATTTGATGAAATGAAATGATTATCAATGATCACCAACAAATGGTACCTGCAAATATTTACTCTAACAATTCTACAGTTTTCCTGTGCCAAAAATTATACAACATTTTAACCTCATGAACTAGTCTCCTCTGTTCTCTTAGCTGATGCTATAAGCACTTATTGTTGTTGTCAAAGCTTTTACTCTCTAGTCCCATTGAGCTATTTTAGTTATTTGTGGACATTGATATATTCTCATTTCATTTATTCAATTTTTCTGACTGTTATGTGTTACCTTTGGCCAGCAAATTCTTTCTTACCTACGCTTTTTCTCAATAAGCATTCCATCCAGCCAGAGCAGCAGGGGCAATAAGAGCCACTCGGTCCATCCAAAGACTAGCAGGGGCAACAAGAGCCACGCAGGGCTGACGCAGGCCCAATCAGGGTAGCGCAGGGGTAGTGTAAGCCCTTTAGGTGTGATGTAGGCCCTTACTGAGCAGCGCAGAGGTCGACATAGGCTAGTCAGGCTGACGTAGAGGGATTTAGAGTAGCGTATTACCGCCATTTTTATTTCTCTGTTGGGTGAACCAGTTTTGGTGCCCAGGATTGTTGTACTTAGATTCTACATAACAATGAAAACCTTCTAAAGCTAGTTGCACCGGTTTTCTCACATTGGGTTTTTTCCGAGGATAGTTGTCCAGAAAATTTGTGTGTCACTTTGTCTATGAGCATGTTTGATCCGGATTTATGCAGGAATGCAATAGAATAAACACATAACCATAAATACAGAGATGCAACGGAAATAACACTTCATTTCATTAATATCAAAGAACTGAAATTTGCTTACAGACAGAATGGAAATAAAACTAGCTAGGGCGCTGGTAGCTATCTCTGAGAAGAGATGTGGCGGCTACAGGCCTCTGAACTATGTTACAATGAGGCTCGAGGGCCTATTTATTATTGAGAAACAATGGAGAACCCTCAACATCCCAAAAACCTAACCCTAGGAGATGAAGCGCCAAAACTATGGGCCCCGTTTGGGTAAATTGGTGTTTCAACTTCCGAGGGACGTAACTTTGGCATACTATCTCCGTTTGACGCACATGATACATCATTAGAAAGCTCTATCCGAGGACTACAGCTTTCGAGACAAATTTGATGAACAAATTCGCTGGTGCTTTGATACCCAAAAAAACGTCGTTTAGGGCCTCAAAACGGCTCCGGAAGTTCAGGACCCGAAAAACTGCTAAAAATAGTAAGTTATGCCGAAACTGAAAAACTGAAAGAGACAATGGTGGGGGCCAAGTGGAATAGGTGGGTGGCCACCAATATCCACCTGGATCATTCCTGCCCCCTTAGGAAGCAATGGTCCCCATTGCGTTAAGTTCCTCCATGAGATGAGGAAATTTCTGCTGAACTTGGTCCCTGGTGAACCACTTTCCTTGATGCAGGAATTGGCCAGCTTTGACAACCCGATACAGTTGGATCCTCTGTTGGCGAGTTTTCTTAATTTGCATGTCCATGATACAATATGTGGTGGCCTATTCCATGCAGTCTGGGTTTAACTCTATTTGTGTGAGTTGTTCTGCAATGTCCGAAGTGTCCAGTAGAGGTGGTAAGTAAGGACGAAGGCGATCCACATTGAAGACTGGGTGCAGAACAAGGAATGGTGGAATACTAAGCTCAAAAGTATTGTTCCATACAGCCTTGGTGATGGTGTACGGCCTGTATCAGAGCGGGTGAAGCTTGCGGTGAGGTCCAGTGAGGCGCTCCTTCTGCAAATGCAGCCATACTTTGTCACCCACTTGGAAGTTGTGTGGCACTCGGTGTTGATCATGGCACTGCTTGTACTTCGCATTGGCTCTATCCAATATATTATGAACCTATTGGCGGATGTGTTGAATGCGCTCAATGAAGCTACTTGCTTTGTCAACTTCAAACTGGACGTGCGCTGAATCGGCCTGAGCAGCTGCAAATGGCATGGCTACGTCAATGGGACATAGTGGCTGGAATCCCAAGCCCACCTGAAAGGGGATATGGCCAATTGAACTGTGGAGAGCCCGGTTATAACTATGTTGTACATAAGGGAGGCTCTCGTCCCATGTGCGTGGATGCTTTGAATTGTACATGCACAGAATGTGTACAATCATTCTGTTGACGACCTCTGTGTGGCCATCTGTTTGGGGATGGAAAGCTGTGGACTTGGTGAGCTTTGTGTCCATCATTGACCAGAGGCTGGACAAAAATGTGCTGAGGAACCTGCTGTCTTGATCTGATATGATAGACTGTGGTATCCCAAAGTGCACCCATACTCGTTCAAAGAAGAGTTTAGCAGTAGCTTCTGCTGTGATATTCTTCTTGCAGGCCGCCATAATGGCCATCTTCGAGAATCTGTCAACGACCATGAAAACACAGTCATTGCCATTCTTAGTATAGGGCAGGCTCGACATGTAATCCATGGAGATGGATTCCCATGGTCGACTAGGGGTAGGTAGTGGAGTATATAGGCCTTGATTCTTGATGTTCAATTTGGCAATGGCACAAGCAGTGTAGGATCTGATGTGCTTCTCGACATCCTTTTGAAGGTTCGGCCAATAGAAATACTTTTGTAGTATTGCTACTATTTTCTCAACCCCGAAATGCCCAGCGACTCGACTGTAGTGTCCCAGGTGACATAAAATTGCATCTTGGAGGTGAAAATTTGGAACTTGCATGCCCCCCAAGAGTGCCTTGTAAGTGTGGCCGAATTCTGGGTCACTCTCATAGAGAAGCGGCCAATCAGAAGTCTCGTGCCCACAAGAGTTGAGCACGGTGGTGAGCGCCACGATCGGTGGTCGGCTGAGGCAGTCTGCAACATTATTGGTGCTACCCTTCTTGTACTTGATGTTCGAATGAAACTGTTGCAGATATGTGGACCACTTCTGATGGCGATCATTCTGCAACTTCCCTTGTGTCTGTATGAACTGCAGGGGCCGGTGGTCTGTGTGGATGATTGTTTCCTTCCCCAAAATGTAATGCTTCCATTGTCGATAGGCTTGCACAATGGAATACATTTCTTTGTCATAGGTGGGATACTTGCGAACTATCTCAGACAATGTCTCACTGTGATATGCCACTGGATGTCCCTGTTGAGTAAGAACTGCCCCAATAGCATAGTCAGAGGCATCTGTCTCGATCTCAAATGGCTGCTGCAAGTCTGGTAAGGTGAGCACTGGGGCAGAACAGAGGCGATTTTTCAATTCTTTGAACGTCTTATGTTGAGGTTCCGACCAAAATAATTTCGCTCTCGCTCCTCCTTTGGTGACTTGACTCAAGGGCTAAGTGATATGAGAGAATCCCAACACGAATCTACGGTAGAAATTAGCAAGACCTAGAAAGCTGCAAAGCTCTGTTATAGTATTCGGGGCTGGCCAATCCCGAATGACTTGGATCTTGGCTAGATCCACATGCACCCCCTTTTCATCAATAATGTATTCGAGATATTGAACCTGGGTCATGCCAAACGTGCACTTTTCCAAATTGGCACACAACTTGTGTTGCCGCAGTGTTTGGAGGACTTGTCGGATGTGATGAAGGTGCTCTTCCCAAGTCTTGCTGAAGATCATAATGTCATCCAAGTACACCACTACAAATGAGTTGGTGAATGGCCGCAAGATGTCGTCCATCATCTTCATGAAGGTTGCGGGAGCATTCGTCAACCCGAAAGGCATGACCAGCCATTCAAAAAGGCCTTCCTTAGCTTTGAAGGAAGTCTTCCACACATCAGAGGGTTCAATTGGTACCTGGTGATACCTAGACTTCAGGTCAATCTTACTGAAATATTTTGCAACTTGGAGTTGGTCCAGAAGGTCATCAATCCATGGGATTGGGTACCTATTCCAGACAGTGATCTTGTTCAGCGCCCGATAGTCAATACAGAGTCTTCACGTCCCATCATTCTTCTGTACCAACACGATTGGGCTCCCACAGGGCGATGAACTTGGTCTAATGTGACCTTTCTGCAACAGCTCCTGAATCTGCCTCTTGATTTCATCATTTTCCAGAATAGAGCGTCGATAGATCGGTCCATTGGGTAGTGGCGCACCTGGGGTCAGATCAATCGGGTGCTTGACCTGGCAGTGCAGAGGAACCCCTGTGGGTGAGGTGAAGATGTCCCCGTACTCCTCCACGACCTTATCCATTTTTTGTTGTCGTGCAGAGGGGCCCTGTCTGGAGGTCGTGGCCACAGTCTTCTTCTTGCCCTGGGGGCGGATCATCAGAAAAACGAATTTCCTGGTTTGGGAAATGAGCTTACTACATTGTTTTGCAGTAACCCAAGAGATAGTCGTAGGAGGTGGTACCTCTGGTATCCTGTACAACTTATTTCCCAAAGTAATAATAACAGCACGAGGTCGAGACTCATACACAGCATGACGCTTCCACAAGTATGGTTGTCCTAATAATACATCAGAAACATCAATAGGAGCAACGTCACATAATACCTCATCCGTGAAGGGCTTGATGCTATAGGGAAGGCAGCACTACTGGCTGACGCAGAGATCTCGTCCTTGGTGAAGCCACCCGATGGTGTATGGATGTGGGTGAGCTGTGGTCGGCAAGCCCAACCGCTTCATGGCGTCTGCTGAAATGAGGTTCTTTTGGCTCCCATTGTCGACGATGAACTGTACCGGGGAGCCCTTTACCCACATCTGGGAGTGGAAGAGACGTTCCTCCTCCTCTGGATCTTCCAGTTCCTCCTTTTGGATCTTTGTAGTGGCAACAGTGGCATTGGGCTCTGCATCAATAATCTGTTTCCCTTTTTCATTCACCTTTTCAGGTTCTGATTCGGAGTTAGAGCATGCATCTGACTCAGAAGCCCTCATCTCGGCCACTAGCGACTGCTTGGCCCGACACTCACTTGTGTTGTGAGTGGAGCTCTTATGGAACTCACACCACTTTCCCGTGTCCTTCTTTGGCTTTACGGTGTTCTTCTTTTCTTGTGGCTTTGACGGGTTGTCTTTAGCCGCCATGCTCTGTCCTTTGTTCTGCGGTTTGGAAGCACCTTTTCCTTGCTTTTGATTCACAGATCCAAAGTCTCGCTTCTTCTGTTTGAATTTTTGCTCAATCTTGGCAGCATACCGGTATGCCGTACCAAGCGAGGAGATGTCGAGGAACTCCATTTCCTCCTGAATGTATCTGTGCAGACAACTGCGATACTTTAGCACCAGATGTTTCTCTGAATCTTTGATACCCAACTTTGTGCGTAGGGTATGGAACATATTCGTCAGCTCATGCACATCTTGATCCCTTTGTTGTCGCAGCGTGGTCCATTGTATGTACTTGTCCTCATAGCTCCCCACGGGATAGTACTGTTCCTTGACGGCGTCTCGAAAAGAATTCCAAGTTGGTACGGCCGAGAACAGAGAGGGTTTTGTCTGGTCCTTGTTCTCACAGTAGGTTTCCCACCAATCCTTAACATGGGGGGTAGCTTTGAGGAGTGCAAAAATAATCTTCTCCCGGTCTGAAAAGTCATGAACAGAGAAATATCCTTCTAATAGATTCAACCATCTATCTACGGCATCTGTGTCTATTTGACCCTCAAATATGGGAATGTAAAAATTTACTTGTACCTTAAAGGGAGTCGCAACTCCAGAGTGGCTACTGGATGCAGATGCGCCGTCGGTGGGCAGCCGTTGAAGGATCTGAGAAAAGCTATCCATCATCGCGTTCCTTTGTTTTTCGAGGGCCTCCTCGAGCAATATTTTGATAGGATCTCCTACTCCCTCATATTTCTTTTCGTCCCCCATGGGCGTCCGTTGAGGTTTGCAAGGTTGATCTTGCAAAGGTTCCACCAGATCAAGCCCTAGCTCCTTATACGCCGACCTCGTTGGGGACATGCAAAGAAGGATCGAGAAAAAGCAGACCGCTCTGATACCACTGATCCAGATTTATGTAGGAACGCAACAGAATAAACACATAACCATAAATACAGAGATGCAGCGGAAATAACACTTCATTTCATTAATATCAAAGAATTGAAATTTGCTTACAGACAGAATGGAAATAAAACTAGCTAGGGCACTGGTAGCTATCTCTAAGAAGAGATGTGGTGACTACAGGCCTCTGAACTACGTTACAATGACGCTCGAGAGCCTATTTATTATTGAAAAACAATGGAGAACCCTAAACATCTCAAAAACCTAGCCCTAGGAGATGAAGCGCCAAAACTATGGGCCCCGTTTGGGTAAATTGGTGTTTCAACTTCCCAGGGACGTAACTTTGGCATACTATCTCCGTTTGACGCACATGATACATCATTAGAAAGCTCTATCCGAGGACTACAACTTTCGAGATGAATTTGATGGTCAAATTCGCTTTGATACCCAAAAAACGTCGTTTAGGGCCTCAAAACGGCTCCGAAAGTTCAGGACCCGAAAAACTGTTAAAAATAGTAAGTTATGCCGAAACTTAAAAGAAAAACTGCTAAAAATAGTAAGTTATGCCGAAACTGAAAAAATGAAAGAGAAAATGGTGGGGGTCCAAGTGGAATAGGTGGGTGGCCACCAATATCCACCTGGATCAATGTTATTCAATATTTGATCTGTATGTGTAGGTTGCTAGTTGTATTTACTATTTACTTCGCTAATTTATTAAATATTTCAGAAATTAACTTGTAACTTAATTCAAGTAGGAGAAGTAAATCAAGATACTCTAGTAGGGTTTCTTAGATTAAGAAATTTTCACATTCCCTAGGTCTAGCCCCATTAGGTCACCTAGGGCAACAATTTCCCAGGAATCTAGCTAGAGTAAAACTTCTATCTCCTAGAGATAGTTGCGTTGTTGGGTGCCCTCACTCTCCTCAGAACTTGGGCCAATTCTGATGGTGGAATCTCCAGATACCTCAAGCCCTAGCTCTAGGATCAATTTTTTCCTAGGTGGTCCCAACGATACAACCTAGTAGGACCAATTTGACCTATCGAAGTAAAAACTCTTTTCTGATCCTTTCCCCTCACCTTGTCTAGGATAGAAACATCATCAGTTGCTAAATTTCATCCCCGAACCTGGGGTGGGTCCACATGGCCCCGTGTGGTCCCATTTGGTGTCAAAGGCCTTTCATCAAGGATAATTTGGGAATCGAATTTCCCGAAGAATTTTAGGGATTGAGAACTTCATTCATAAGTCTTTTCTTCTCTCTCAACCCTTCAATCCCCCTCCTCTCTCCCTAGAAGATAAATTCACTTTCTTAAAAGGAAAGCAAGTCCCACTCTTTATTTTATCTTAGGGAAAGGGTTTCAAGGGTCACTTCCCACCTATTCATTGACCTATACTCTACAAGTGACTTCCTAAACTACCGGGACTCCACCCATCGGTGAAATTCCATGAAGAGCAAGGAGCCTTAGCTGTGGTGACAATGGGCTAAGCCTCCATCGTTTCCCTTGTCCTAGTAGTTTCCCTCTTAGGAACCCTTTTTAGGTCCACTACTAGTTTGAGTGGTAACAAGTTGTTCACAAATCCATTTGTGAACAACTCTTTCGTATGCCCACTTTTTCCATATTACAGCTCCAAGATGAGAAGTCCGGAGCTATGGAGGCTCCCCTTCTTCTCTTTGAATCAATCCTCCACAATATAGTGAACCAGGGCTAGTTGGTTGGCCCACTTGACTGTTACTTTAGTCCTTCAAAGTATGCACACCCTTAGGTCCTATACACTTCCCCTTCTACAATCAAGTGACAATCAATTCTTTTTACTGATCTAGGGCCCACAATATTGTCTTCATCTAGGGCTCTTCAAATCTACCACCTAACAATGGTTTGAGTCCTCCCATGATCAATGTTCTTGTGTATCGAAAATTTGATCTTTGTTGTCCAATCTAGGAACAAATATGAACTCTCCTCTTATCATACTTCTAACAATCTGTAGATGACTAAACTAGGGTCACAAATCAGCCAATAATAGTCCATTAACTAATTTTTTATGGGTTTCTTCAGATATTTGTCGAAAACTCTATGGAAAGTCCACCAAAATCAACTCCTCTACATGTCAATCCATTCTTCATATGGCACATTTCTTCTGCATGCACAATCTTCTGCTCAGGTTCCACCCTCCTTTGGATCTATTGTCTCCACACATACTGAATCTACAAACCATCTTCCAGATCTGCGGTCTTTATTGCAGAAATAAACCTCGCTCTAAGGGTTACAACCCGTCTTCTTCTACGCAAATTTGTCACAGTCTTAGGGGCATACCTTATGAACTAAACATGCTAGGAAACTATCCTAACTAGGGCATTATACTTATGTACTTCTAATTGTTGTAGAAAAAACCTTATCCACACATAGAAAAAACATGACTCTTGCCTCCATAAGAGACTCGACCTAGCTCATATGGATCCATAGATTCTAGGAATTTCTTTGACTAAATATTGACATGAACTTCAGATCTCAATGTCAACCCTCAAACTAGGGTTAAACCAGTCAATATTACGCCTGTGTCGACTTCTGTTATGGCTCTAAATTACAGTGCAAGCCCTCCTCCATTTATGTTGTTCTTTATCACAGACCTTGCCGCCTAATAACCACCACAAGGAAAGATGTTAACAACCCTCTCTTCTATTTCATGTAGAAACTCTAACCAATGGGATTCAATCTGATCTTGTAATGTACTAAAACAAGATACTGAATCCTTCCTACAATTTTTGGAAACAAAACATGATCGCACAATCACATATAAGTAAGAGAAACAAGTTATCAATCGCACAACACAAGATGTATCTCGGGAAGCAACTGCTCAAAACCCTCTATCTCTAATTTTTATTAAGTCAAGGAATCATGAAACAATACAATGCTTAATCTCTCTTGAGATTCTCCAGCACTCTGCCAATTATCTCCTGCTGATCTAGGAAAAATCAGTCTAATACTTACCCAATTCTCAACCTGCCTTGCTCATGCAATTCCTATGGAATTATTTCCATATTAATTAGGAAAATCAACCTTCCTTGATTGCGCAATCCATCATGGCATCCCAATGACTTTATAATTTCACATGGGAAATTTTCTATAAATACAACTGATAGTTATGTTCCTCTGAATTGTGTTACAATAAGGATGAAGGGTCTTTTTCATTATTTAAAAAAATAAGATAAAACCCTAAACAACCAAAACCATAACCCGAGAAGATGTAACACCAAGAGTTTATGGGCCCCGTTGGTGTTAGTTGGGCAGCCAACTTTCTAGGGTCGTAACTTGGTCATATGATCTTCGTTTGACACACGTGATACCTCGTTAGAAATATCTCTAGAGGAATACAACTACTAATGCGATTTCTATGAAATCACCAAACCTTTCATGCCCAAAAAACGTCGTTTGGGGCCTCAAAATGGCTCCAGAAGTTCAGGACCCAAAAAACTAACAAAAATAGTAAATTGTGCTATAATTAAGGAAACTAAAAAATTGAAAGAGACAATGGCGAGGGCCCATGTGGAATAGGCGGGTGGCCACCAATATCCACCTAGATCATCTTAAATTGAATTTCTTGAGCTAACTCAATCATCATGACTTAGTTAACTGACACGAGTTGTTATGAGACGAAATTACAATTTATTGTCCAATTTATTTTAAGGGAAAAATAACTTAGACGCCTCACATTCCTCACTCTTGGTACATTAAAATTGCTCACCAGTGTGGGTACATTTTTTTTTTCCTTTCTAGTTGCCAATTTCACTGTTTCTTGTTTGAAATTTCAACACTCCCTCTCAACAAGAAAATAATTCAATCTATCCCCATCCGGTACCTTTGGAATGTTCTGTATGCTACACTTCTCTAGTAATGTTTGCACCTGCAAATCCTGAAACTAAATAGCCTCCGAACAACTTACTCAGTATAATGCATCTGTCATTAGAGTCTTCTGACTGCTACTAGCTATTGCACCTGTCTAGTACTAGATTCTCTACACTGCTGTTGACATCTGCATCCGTGCCCTTTGAACTATTGCTAACTCTCATTTTTGATCCAGTATTTGACATCTATCACTCTAATTAATGTCTTGCTGACAAATAAATACATCAATCTAACTGATCCTTCCTACTACTATTGTACTATGGGCTCCTCATAGCTAGGTTCGATCCATGAGACACGCCATCTCAATGGACCTTGCCCAAATTTCTTATCTTGGGATTATGTCTACACATCACCCCACCGTACAGCTCGAGGTATGGCTACTCCCTCTTCCCATCTAGCTCGAAATTTCCCCCTCATGGAGGTATTTTCTTGAGTGGACGCTTCCACTGAGCCTCCTCTCTGCTTCTCCAATTGTGGCAACTACTCCACAACCTTCAGAGACTGCTTCTCATGAGGATGCATGTTGAGAGGTAATTTATGCTCCCTCTAAACCACCAAGTCTCTAACTTTTGCCTTTCTCCTCAAAGCTTTGCATGCATCTGGTAACTCAATTACATATAGTTTCTTAACTCATGCACAGTGTAATTGTCCCGACGTTACAAAAAGTTTCTAAAAAAGAGTTGATTTTAAATCGATGATATCTCCCTCATCCGAGCTCCAATTCAACCGATTTTTTTTTTCCATTTGGGTAGATTTTCGCAAGGAATCAAAATGTTCTTTTTTTTTTTGAAAATTTTACACCAAAATTGTTGACCCTCAAATTTGTGCTTTCCTTCACCTCATTTTACCTCATTTTCCCTTGTCCATTTCCATCTTAGACCCAATTGATCAATAAATATAGTTAAAATTACTTCTAGAATGATTTACATGACTGACTTGTTGAATTTTGTGATTTTTGCCATTGTTAAGCATTTTGACCGGAACTAGCTGCAGAATGCAGACATTCCGTAGCTAACCGACGATTTTGCAGCTGCCTTCATGTTTGAGTATGTTCCAGGTGGCCTCTTGAGAAAAACCGTATATGGGCATGATCCAAGTCTTGTCTACATGGTTCGTTGCTCATCATGGAGGAAGAAATGAATTCTGGGTATGGTTTTGAACGTGGGGAACACATTTTATGAAGGAAGACTCCTACTAGGACTGTCTCAGTCCAGATGTCTTTTCTTCTTCACGCAGCCACCTCAAAGACTCCTAACGTGATTCGGATTAGGAAAGACATTGTTCCTAAATTGTTGTAATTATTGTTACGTGCATTTTCTTTATAAACTCTTGGGAGACCGAGAGCTATGTTAGAGATTTTATGTTAGATTTTCTGCTAGATTTTGTTTAAACTCCGTGTTACGTCTTTGAAGACGCAGAGTGTTATGTTCAAACTATTGCATCGTTAATGGAGCAGACAAAGTTATTTTGAAGGCGTGATTTAATTTACAGTTGAATGCCGTCAAGTGGTAGATGGCCCCTTCCTCTTGCACGGATTTCTTTTGCGTAAATTAGATAAGTTTTTCTAGCTGCCTTTACGTTTTGCATTTGAATTGGTAGTTGTTTTGTTTTAGCTACTGTAGTCGTATTCATTCTAGCTCTTCCACAAGAAGACACTCTTCCAACAGATTAAAATGATGAATGTTGAATGACTATGGTATTGTAGAATTAGGAGTTGAATTTATAGTTGTTTTTAACTAGTTACTGTAGTTATATTCATTCCAGCTCTTCCACAAGAAGACACTCTTCCAACAGATTAAAATGATGAATGTTGAATGACTATGGTATTGTAGAATTAGGAGTTGAATTTATAGTTGTTTTAACTATCTACTGTAGTTATATTCATTCCAGCTCTTCCACAAGAAGGCACTCTTCCAACAGATTATAATGATGAATGAAGAATAGCTATGGTACTATAGGATTTAGTTATAGTTTTTGCTATTCACTATCACAGTTACACTTGTTCTCATCACTCTTCCACAAGAAGAAACTCTTCCAAGACATCCTTAAGAAGTTCAAGACATGACCGTGATAATGAATGATTTAGTTGTGTGTTTGTACTAAGTATCATCTCTGATCTTGCTCTTAAACGCTTGCCCAAGACATCATAATGACGAGTAGGGTATGGATGTGATAACCTAGTTTTTCATTTGCTTTCAGTTTATTTGCTTGCAATTGCATCCAAGTACACAGTGAGAATTGTTCTACCTCTTCCAAAAGAAGGAACTCTTCCAAAATATCACTAATGATGAACAAACAGATTGTGTAACTTCATAGATTAATGCATGTTAGTATAGTTAGAACAACTCCGAAGTTTCATTGCATTTAATTCATGTTCAGTTACTCTGTTTCAAGTTTGATGATGACTTATAGTTCAGCATTGTTCTAGTTTAGTGGCATCTTAGGTTCATTCTTAGATTAACTCATTACACTTGCATCTCATATTCAAATTGTCATCCATTGCACAATAAATCACTTTAGTTGTTAGGATTAACAAGACAGCCTTCATTATTAACAAACATCTTCTTGTTCTAAAAACTACAAATGATCTATAGCCATAGGAACAGAAGACAACATCACTATAAGGTCTGAAATCTCTCTGTAATTTCCTCATCATTTCATAAAACAGAGCTCTTCCTCAAAAGAACTACTTTGAACAAGAAACCAATAACTCTTTGAGTATAGGTTCTGTGACATTCAATTAAATTGCAGAATAGAACTAGGAATTAATCATAGGATAGAAAGAGCTTAGGACAAAGTATTGCATCATTAGTGTTTAACTGTTCAGTTAGAGGATTTGCATATTTAGTGATCATTTCTCAAGTTTAGTTTGTGTCATTTGCCTAAAAAGTCATTATCAAGCTTTTGCTTTTATTTAGTCATAGTTTAGACTTTTCTTCAGTGTTTCCAATTGCATTTTCCACTCCATACACTAGGCTTAACTCTGTTTTGACCACCAACCCTTTCCATTAGTTTTCTAGACATTTCCATTATGAACATAAAAACCACCAAAATACCAAAAACATCATAAATCAACATAAAATACCAAAAACATCACAACACACTACACACAACACACTGGGAAACAAGCACCTAGGTACATATGGTACACTTCACTTCAGCAGTTTACAAATCCTGGTTGACAATTAAATGAGCTCAGTTTAGGAGACTAGATTGAGACCCAACATTTTGGCGCCGTTGCCGAGGAAGTGAAAACTAGGTAACCTTTGTTTCTTAGCATCCAAAAACAATTTTATGCGTAGGGAGAGAGATTCAAGGGGAAGATTTATAAGCAGCAGAGGCAGAAGTTTGATATCTAGAACACCACTTGTTTCATCTAGACCTAGAACTAGTACACCTTCAACTCAAACCCATCTTCCATCCTTTACTGATCCTGGACTTCTAGAAGATCTAAGGACACCTATTCCATTAGAGAAACCTTCCACTTCATTCACTGAACCTGCTATAGAAGAAGATCTAAAGACTCTTGTTAGGGACACAAATCTTTCTACTTCCACAGGAGAGTCAACCATGGCAGAAGAAGGAGGAGGAGGAGTTGTTAATGGAGAACACACATTATTTGGAGGAGGTAGAGGTAGAGGTAGAGGAGAAGGAGGAAGAGGAGAAGGAGGTAGAGGTGCAGAAGGAGGAAGAGGTAGAATAGGAAGATCTTTTGGGTTCCCTATACTTGATGAAGAAACCAATACAACCATGAAAAACATTTCACCTTCTGTCCTTCCGAACTTCTATGGACTTAAAACTGAGGATCCTGAAACTTTCTTATTTGAATTTGAAGTGTTGTGTAGAACTTATGACTATCTACAAGATGCTCAAAAATTGAAATTATTTCCTTCAACTCTGAAAGGAGAAGCATTGAAGTGGTTTATGAGTTTAAACAGTAGTTCTATTAGAACATGGGAAGACATGAAACAAGCATTTCTAGAGAGATACTTGGATTATTGTATGCCGGTTAATCATAAGGAAGAAGTGTTCAAGATGTTACAAAAAGAAGATGAAAACTTAGAAGATTTGTTGGAAAGATTTAAATACAACATAAAAAGAGCACAAATGGAAAACCTAGATCAAGACACTTTAAAAGCTCTTTTGTTGAAAAAAATTAGGGATGAATGGTTGGATATCCTTAACATGATGGGAAAAGGGGATATATCACAACTCACATTACCTGAAATATCTGAGTTATGTATCAACCTTTCAAGAGGGAAATCTAAAACTGTCAAAGGTCCAAGAGATCCTGCTCTTGCAAGGGCAAGTAAGTCTGCTTCTGGGACAGTACGTAGATCAGAAATAGGACACATGCTTGATGATTTTAAATCTGACATCTTAGGGAGTCTTAGTGAACAAATAGACACCCTCAAGATACAAAACAAGCAAAAGGCTGAATCTGATGCCTTGGAAATCTTTTGTCCCAAATGTAGGAAGAAACATGCCTTGAGAGAGTGTCCTCTAGATGTAAAAGTTGTAGAAACATGTGTTATTTGTTCTGAGAAACATGAGACCAAGAATTGTCCTTCTCTTCCTGGTCTCAAGGCTGTTTTTCAAGAAGAAACTCCTACAGACTCCACATAATCTCTTAACTTTGTATCTAGAAGACCTTGGCAGGGATCTCAGACACAAGGATTCCATGATCAAATGTATAATCAACCTCCACCTTGGAATTCTTGGCAGCAGCCTTGGCCCCAATTTCAAAATCAATCTCAAGCTTGGGCACAAGGATCACAAGGTCCCTATGGAAGATACTCTCCATATTATCAGTATCCACCATCCTATCCACCATATCCACATTTTTATCCTCAAAATCCTCAACAAAATTTTCCTCAGAATCTTCAACAAAATCCTCAACAACATCATCAGAACCAACCACATCAAAATCAACCACTTCCATTACCATTCCCTAAAAAATCCAATCAATTGCCAGCTCAGCCCATACCAAACCCCAATAATAAGAACCCTCAGAATACATACATGATAGAAGGACAACAATTTCCAACTTATTTAATTACTCCTCTAGACCTTAGTGATGTTCAACTTAGGTCTGGAAGGATACTTGAGAAGAGGAAACCTTCTGTGATCATACAAGAACAAGACAATTCTGAGGAAGACTCCTTACGGGTTAATAAAATTCTTGAGGAAGATACATCCTTTCAAGACCAAAACATTGAAAAACTGAAACAAAAAGATCCAATAAATTCAACTCCAGTATTAGAGCAACCATCCACATCTACTTCTATACCTCCCTTTCCGGAAAGACTGCAAATTGATAAAGGTGTAGAAAAACAAATAATGGTGCCTAACTATGATTTCTTGGATTAATTGAGAAATTTTTGCATTAAAATTCCATTATTGCAAGCCATCAAGGAAATCCCAATCTTAGCCAAAACAATAAAGGAGTTGAGTATGAAGACAACAAGAAAAAGAATAAGAGAAACCAAGAAAATTCAACTGGTAGGACAAATAGCAGACATTATGATGGGTAAAATTACTATTCCAAAGTATCTTGACCCAGGAAATCCAGTTGTCAAAATTCACATCAACGGAATTGAAATTAAAAACACACTCATTGACTTAGGAGCAGCAATAAATATCATGAGTAGACAAATCATGGACAAACTGAAACTTCCTAATCTTCTCTTTACACCCACACTATTACAATTAGCAGATAGATCTGTGATCAGACCAGATGGGGTAATAGAAGACATTCCAGTGTCCCGAGACTCTTGGGAGTACCCTGTGGATTTCATGATCCTGACACCCAAGAATAATCTAGGAGGCCATCCTGTTATACTAGGAAGACCTTGGTTGGCTACAACTGATGCCTTTATTAGTTGTAGGTCCGGTGATATGTATATTTCTGATGGTAGTTCAACAAAGAAATTCACTTTATATCCTCCAGCTAGGACAATTACAGATCTAGATGACACTCAATGGATAGAGGATGAAGAATATTTACAACCACTCTTCACAATTTCAGAAATTAGTGAAGATAATCAAATTTCGAATACTCTAGAAAACTTTGAATCTTCTCCAGAACACAAACAAGAATCATTTCAAGAGAGATCCAATATTGAATTCTTGTCATCTAGGCAGATGTCTCTTCATTCTATGGACAAATTTGGCAGCTCTACAAGTGAAATTTTTCCAGGCAAAACCTTGAACATAAACAAAAACCTAGAAAAATCTCAGCAAGAAGAGTTAGTCAAAGTATTACAGAGACATTCTTCTGCATATGCATGGGAATACACTGACATGAAAGGGATAAGTCCCAAGACTTGTACTCATCACATCTATATAGAGGCAAATTGCAAACCAATCAGACAGCCTCAAAGACGGATGAATCCAAATCTTAGGGAAATTGTCAAGGAAGAACTGCAAAAATGATTAAATGTTAATTTCATCTATCCTATTTCAGATAGTCAGTGGGTTTCTCCTTTGGTGATTGTGCCTAAGAAAAATGGAAAGTGGAGGGTGTGTGTTGACTACCGAGAACTGAATAAAGCTACTCTTAAAGACCATTTTCCCTTACCTTTCATAGATCAAGTATTAGATACATTAGCAGGTAAAAAGTACTTTTCATTCCTGGATGGATTTAGTGGTTACAATCAAATCCAAGTAGCACTTGAAGGCCAAGATAAAACCACATTTACTTGTCCTTGGGGTACCTATGCCTACCGAGTATTGCCATTTGGATTGTGCAATGCACCTGCAACATTCCAAAGGGCAGTATTAGGAATTTTTTCTGATCTGATACATGACTGTGTAGAGGTGTACATGGATGATTTTACAGTTTATGGGGATACATTTGAAGAGGCTTTAGAAAACTTGGAAAAGGTATTAAAAAGATGTCAAGAAGCAAACCTTTCTCTTAGTCATGAAAAATGTTTTATGATGTTCACTGAAGGTATTGTTTTAGGGCACCACATTTCAGGGGATGGGATTAGAGTTGATGAGGCAAAAGTTGAAGTTATTTCTAACCTATCCATTCCAAGTTGTCAAAGAGATGTTAGAAGTTTTCTAGGATTTACAGGGTATTATCGGAGATTTATAGAAAACTTCACCAAAATAGCATCTCATCTCTTCAAATTACTCACCAAAGATTGTGAATTTAAGTGGACTTCTGATTGCCAGTTAGCTTTTGAAACCCTGAAAACCAAAATTTCTGAAGCACCTATATTAAGGGGACCTAACTGGAAGTTACCTTTTAATATCTCGACAGATGCTTCCGATACAGCTCTAGGAGCAGTATTGGGACAGAAAGATTTAATTCGCTATGCCATCTATTATATCAGTAAAAATTTGACTCCTGCAGAGTTAAACTATACTGTAACTGAAAAAGAGTTTTTAGCTGTTGTTCATGCCATTAACAAATTTAGACACTATATAACAGGCTATGAAACTTTTATTCACACTGATCATTCTGCCATTAGATATTTAATGAATAAATGAATCACTAATGGTAGAGTTATAAGATGGTTGTTATTATTGCAAGAATTCAACATTACTATTCTAGATAGGCCTGGAAAACAAAACACTGTGGCTGACTTCCTGTCTAGAATTCAAAATATCAAATATGACACTCCGGTTGAAGATCAATTTCCTGATGAATATCTTTTTGCAATCTCTACTCAAACTCCATGGTTTGCTGATATTGCCAATTATTTAGTTTCAGGAAAATTTCCTTCAATTATGAATACAAGGGATAAAAGAAAAATCATTAATGATAGTGCAAGATATTCATGGGTCACTAATGAGTTGTACAAGACAGGTCCAGATTTGATTATTAGAAGGTGTGTTCGTGAAGATGAGATGCCTGAAATTCTCAAGGCATGTCATGATGAACCTTGTGGCGGACACTTTGCAGATAAGAGGACAGCCTATAAGGTCCTTAACTTAGGATATTATTGGCCATCCTTGTTTAAAGATGCTAAGGAGTATGTCAAAAGGTGTGACAGTTGCCAAAGGGTAGGGAAACCTTCTCCTTCAGGTGAGATGCCATTACAACCTCAGGTACACATTGAACCTTTTGAAAAATGGGCTTTGAATTTTGTAGGACCTATTAGTCCTCCATCAAGACAAAAGAAATACATATTAGTTTGCACTGATTATGTTACTAAGTGGGTAGAAGCTAAACCATTACTTGTTGCTAATGAATCATCTGTGGTTACTTTTCTTTTTGAGGATATTTTTACTCGTTTTGGTGTCCCAAGGGAAATTGTTACAGATCAAGGAGCTCAATTTACATCAAGGCTAGTGGAGCAAATGATGGAGAATTACAAAATCAGACATAGAACATCTACTCCTTATCATCCACAAGAAAATGGTCAAGTGGAATCCACTAATAAAGTCATTGAAGGAATCCTAACAAAGATTGTTCATCTACATAGAAGAGATTGGGTAGATAGGCTTCCTGAAGCCTTGTGGGCCTATAGAACTACATGGAGAAACACGACAGGCCATACTCCTTATGAGCTTGTTTATGGAAAGCAAGTTTTGTTTCCTATAGAGTTCCAAATTCAAACATTCAAGATGGCAGTTCAGCTAGGACTTGATCTAACGGAGGCACAAAAGCATAGATTGGAGCAAATTAATGAATTGGATGAGATCAGACAAGATGCAGTTCAGAAAACAAGTCTAGTCCAACAGCAAAGGGCTAGATGGCATGACAAGTACATCAAGGAGAAGAAATTCAAAGAGGGTGACTGGGCTCTCTTGTTTGATTCAAAATTCAAGGATTTTCAAGGGAAATTTGAGACACATTGGCTTGGGCCATATGAAATTGTTCGAATTTTTGATAATGGAGCAGTAAAAATCAGAACTATAGATGAAGAAGAGGTCACTTTTCTTGTGAATGGTCATAGACTGAAGCTATACCACAAGCCACTCTCAAGAGAAGAGTTTGTCAAGAAGTTCCAAGAAGACAATGATGTGAAGTTAATGAAGAAGAGTCTCTCTTCTTCATCAAATTGATTAAATTTTCTGAAGCATTTCTCTTTTGAAAAAAAAATAAAAAAAATAAAAATAAAGGTATAAACATGAAAACCAATCATTTATTGGCATGTTTATACAGAAAAGATAGGGTGAAAATCAGAGTCTCTCTGACACTCTAACTTTTCCCATTTTTGTTTTTATAAGCAGCTGTTATAAAAATCATAAGTTCAGTTCCATAGTGCTTATGATTCATTTCATCTCACTCCATTCATTTATTCATCCATACTCCATCTCATCCATCATTCACATTTCACTCCATTCCACATTTCATTCATCTCATTTCATCTTCCATCCATCTCATTTTCATGTCAAAATACAAAATTTGATATCTGGCTGTAAGTGAATAAAATATGTCATGAATTGCAATACAGCCCTTATGTTCCTTCATTCCATTTCATGAACTGAATCCATTCCATTCCATTATCCACTTCATACATATCATAATCCATCATCCATTTTCATTCATACCACATAAAATTTCACCCATACTCCAAAAACATTCCATTTTCATGATTAAAGTGTTCTACAGGAACATTCTGCAGCTCAGTGGACATTCTGCAGCTGATCAGCGTTTCTGCAGCCCGACAGTCTTTCCGCAGCTATAAACCCTGAAGGCATCAATTAGCAGACATCAGAATTACAACAAAGTGACCCAGTGTATTCATGAATCAAAAGCATCAAGAAAATTATGAAGACTCCTCCAGAGATGAGCAGAGAAGACAAAGGCTACAAAAATAAAATAAAGGGCAGAGGTAACAAATTTAAATTACGATGGCATTTCATAAAAGTTTAGCATAGTTTAGTTGTGGATTATTCGAAAAGGTTGTTTTAATTGTTTTTATTGATCAAACACCAACAAACCCTCTACAGACTTTGTATTAAAATCTTCCATTTCAAATTTCATATCTGATAGCATTTAAGCGGTTAATTGGCCGAGGTGTTTGAATTTTCCACGTCTCTTAACCAAATCATTCAATGATTGATTCCCTCTGCCGTCGTAAAATCCTCCGCTGTCCCTTCAATCATTAATACAATCCCTCCACCTCACTCCACTACTCCATTCCGAGACCACTGCCATAACTTCATTCCGTAGCCAGCATTCCATTCCGAAGACGGAGATATTATTATCACCGAAAGCAGAGCCAAAGGATATCAGTTTGAATAGCATTGAGCATTGTAAACGCAAAGCAGAGTAGAAGGGTAAATTTGGAAGTGTAACAGTGTGAGGACTTGAAGGCACTTGATCCCGTGGGCAGATAAAATACCACTGTGGACGGAGTTTGAAGCATTTTCACTATCAACACAGAATTGTTTCAGTGATTGAGTTTGAAGTCTTTTGTTACCAAAGACAGAGGTGTTGCAGTGATTGAGTTTGAAGTCTTTTGTTACCAAAGACAGAGGTGTTGCAGTGATTGAGTTTGAAGTCTTTTGTTACCAAAGACAGAGGTGTTGCAGTGTTGAGTTTGAAGTCTTTTGTTGCCAAAAGACAAAGGTGTTAAAATCGAAACCATTTGCTACCAAGAGCCGGAGGTATTGCACAAAAGAAATTTGAAGCCATCTGCCACTGTCTATCAGAGACATATCAGCTCGAAATTTGAAATTGCTTTCATTATCAAACAGAGGCATACCAGCCAGAGGTTTTGAAGCTGTTGCCACTATAAATTAGAGGTATTTCATTCCAAAATTGAAGCCATTTTCATTTAGAGCTCGAAGCCACTTCAATCCGAAAAGTGAAAGTTATTGTTTTGTGGGTAGAAGAGTGTTAATTTGATATTGAAAAAAATCATGGGTTTCATCGTAAGGACTGAACCTGTGGGTTCAAAATATTTATAAGGTTACCCACAATGCAAAGAAATGTTACAACAAATAGGATGGCTTCAATTTTTGGAAAAATTTAATGGCTTCCATAAGGAAGTCACTAAAACATTTGCAAGAGCATTTCAAGGAACCGAAGTTGAAGTAGGTGATGTCAAGTTTACTGTCACTGAAGTTTTTATTGCAGAGGCTACAGGATTACTTAGAACTGGAGAGAGATGGTTTAAAAATAGGGAATTCCACAATGACTCCTGGAAACAAATTTTAAAATCACCAAATATGGATGTTAGTGTATTCAAGAAAGGAATTCCCAGTACAGCATTGAAAAGCAAATGGAGAAACATACTACTTCTTTTACAAAAATTTGTTACATGTGAGGGTAGATATGGGACATTTTATGTCTACCACATTAGACTAATGATGCATTTTCTGGGAGAAGACTTAAACCTACCATATTTCTTGCTTCAAAGTCTGAAGAAGATGGCTTCCTGTGTTCAGAGAAGAGTTCAATTTTTAGAGACAACCCTGTATCATCATGGTTTGATCAAAATATTGATTGAATATCATATAGCTAAAATAAATGATACATGGGATGATTTCTTAATAAGAAATCATTTTGAAGAAGCAAAAGAACCATCACCTGAACCACAACCTACAAAGAGAAGTAGGAAATGGAGGGCTTCAAAAGTTGAAATTGACAAACCAGCCCAAGAGAGCAGTGAGGAAATCATTTTGGAGAAGTTGACTCGAATCAAGAGGCAACTTAAGGAAGAAAAGATAATCAAGGAATCTGCCACAGAGAAAGGAGAGGGATCCTCTCAGCTTAGGAGAATCCACAGATTAAAGGGAAAACTGAAGAAAACACCAATCAAACAAACGGGGGTAATCAACATAGAAGATGAAGAAACACCCATTGAAGAGGATGATGAAGAGGATTTTTATGAAGGAACCCCTGAAATTGATCCTGCTCAACAGGAAATTTATGACTATGTGGAAACCTTAGAGAGGACAGCTTCAGAAAGCAGAGAAAGAACCCCCAGTCCTCCACTGTCTGAAGTAGATATATTAAGGAGGGATAGATATGAGTTGGAATTGCTGAATAGACACATCAAAAATGAGAATGAAATTCTCAAAGATCAAATCAAGCTCAAGACTGATATGAACTCAACCTTATCCCTGCATATAGACAAAGTGGAGAGGACCAATGAGAAGTTGAAGACAAGGAACAAAAAGCTGATCAGGGCACTCACCAACCTCATGTTCAAACTTGTGATCAGGAAACCCAGAAGGCCTCTAGCTTTCAGAAAAAGGAGAAGAAGGGGATTAGATGTCCTTGCAGAAGCCTCTGAATTCATAGGATAATTTGCATGAGGACATGCAAAGAGACAGCAGTGGGGGTATGTTGAGCCTCAAAATTGTGCTTTCCTTCACCTCGTTTTACCTCATTTTCCCTTGTCCATTTCTATCTTAGACCCAATTGATCAATAAATATAGTTAAAATTACTTCTAGAATGATTTACATGACTGACTTGTTAAATTTTGTGATTTTTGCCATTGTTAAGCATTTTGACCGGAACCAGCTGCAGAATGCAGACATTCCGTAGCTAACCGGCGATTCTGCAGCTGCCTTCATGTTTGAGTATGTTCCAGGTGGCTTCTTGAGAAAAACCGCATATGGGCATGATCCACGTCGTGTCTACATGGTTCGTTGCTCATCATGGAGGAAGAAATGGATTCTGGGTACGGTTATGCACGTGGGAACACATTTATGAAGGAAGACTCCTATCAGGACTGTCTCAGTCCAGATGTCTTTTCTTCTTCACGCAGCCACTTCAAAGACTCCTAACGTGATTCGGATTAGGAAAGACATTGTTCCTAAATTGTTGTGGTATTGTTACGTGCATTTGCACTTTTATAAACTCTTGGGAGACCGAGAGCTATGTTAGAGAATTTTATGTTAGATTTGCTAAATTTTGTTTAAACTACGTATTTACGTCTTTCGAAGGCAACAGTGTTATGTTCAAACTATTGCATCGTTAATGGAAACGAGACAAAGTTATTTGAAGGCGTGATTTAATTTGGAGTTGAATGTAGGTCCAGTGATGAAGACACATATATAGGATTTCTTTTGTCAATTAGATCAGTTTTTCTGTTGCTTTCATGACCTTTGCGTTTTGCATTTGAATTGGTAGTTGTTTCAGAGCTACATGAAGTAAGTATTAATTCTAATCTTCCCACCCAAAGACATATTTATGATTAAAATGATGAATGTTGAATGACTATGGTATTGTAGGATTAGGAGTTGAATTTGTTTTGTTTTAAGCTACTGTAGTCGTATTCATTCTAGCTCTTCCACAAGAAGACACTCTTCCAACAGATTAAAATGATGAATGTTGAATGACTATGGTATTGTAGAATTAGGAGTTGAATTTATAATTGTTTTAACTAGTTACTGTAGTTATATTCATTCTAGCTCTTCCACAAGAAGGCACTCTTCCATGATTATAATGATGAATGAAATATCTGTGAGTACGGCAAGTTTAATTTATAGTTTTTGCTATTCTTATCACGATTACACTTGTTCTAATCACTCTTCCACAAGAAGAAACTCTTCCAAGACATCCTCAAGAAGTTCAAGACATGACTGTGATAATGAATGATTTAGTTGTGTGTTTGTACTAAGTATCATCCCTGTCCTTGCTCTTAAACGTTTGCCCAAGACATCATAATGACGAGTAGGGTATGGATGTGATAACTTAGTTTTTCATTTGCTTTCAGTTCATTTGCTTTCAATTGCATACAAGTACACAGTCAGAATTGTTCTACCTCTTCCAAAATATCACTAATGATGAACAAACATATTGTGTAACTTCATAGATTAATGCATGTTAGTATAGTTAGAACAACTCCGGAGTTTCATTGCATCTAATTCATGATCAGTTACTTCATTTCAAGTTTGATGATGACTTATAGTTCAAGCATTGTTCTAGTTTAGTAGCATCTTAGGTTCATTCTTAGATTAACTCATTGCACTTGCATATCATATTGAAATTGTCATCCATTGCACAATAGATTACTCTAGTTGTTAGGATTAACAAGACAGCCTTCATTATTCACAAACATCACTTGTGACTAAAAACTACAAATGATCTATAGCCATAGGAACATGAAAAACATCACTAAGGTCTGGAAATCTCTGTAATTTCCTCCATCATTTCATAAAGCAGAGCTCTTCCTCAAAAGAACGCTACTTTGAACAAGGAAACCAATAACTCTTTGAGATAGAGAGAGGTTGCAACGACCATTCAACTACTCGTTAGGAATAGAACTAGGAATTAATCATAATTGAGGAGCTTAGAACAGATGCATGTCGAGTGTTTAGCTTGTTGAGTTAGAGGATTTTCATATTTAGTGATCATTTCTCAAGTTTAGTTTGTGTCATTTGCCTAAAAATTCATTATCAAGCTTTTGTTTTTATTTAGTCATAGTTTAGATTCTGCTTCAGTGTTTCCAATTTCATTTGCCACTCCATACACTAGGCTTAACTCTGTTTTGACCACCAACCCTTTCCATTAGTTTTCTGACATTTCCATTATGAACATAAAAACCACCAAAAGACCAAAAACATCATAAATCAACATAAAAGACCAAAAACATCACAACACACTACACACAACACACTGGGAAACAAGCACCTAGGTACATATGGTACACTTCACTTCAGCAGTTTACAAATCCTGGTTGACATTTAAATGAGCTCAGTTTAGGAGACTAGATTGAGACCCAACAAAAATATTCAAATATTCTATGCAAAATCACCGTCAAAAAAATTCTTGCTTTGATACCATGTAGAAAATACAACCAACGAGATTCAATCTAATCTTGTAATATACTAAAAAAAGATATTGAATCCTTCCTACAATTTGCGGAAACAAAACATGATCGCACAATCACATATAAGTAAGAGAAATAAATTATCAATCTCACAACATCATGATGTATTTGGCGAAAGAAACTGCTCAAAACCCCTCTATCTCTATTGTGTATTAAGTCAAGGAATCATGAAACAATACATTAATGCTTAATCTCTCATGATATTCTCCAGCACTCTGTCAATTGTCTCTCGTTGATCTAGGCAAACTAGATCTAGTACTTAGCCAATTCTCATCCTTACTTCAGCCTACCTTTCTCATGCAATTCCTAGGGAATTAACTCCTTATTAATTAGGAAAATCAGTCTTCCTTGATTGCAAAATCCATCATGGCATCCCAACGACTTTATGATTGCACATGGGAAGTTTTCTCTGAATACAACTGATAGTTATGTTCCCTTTAACCTCTGTCTCAACTCGTTATTCCTCGAAACTGACATGCATGCAACTATTAATAGCGAATTATCAGTTATATGATTGATCACTCATTGTGAGTTAAATCTAATTTAATTCACTAGACCTCTCACTAGCTCATCACTCAGTTAGAACCATTTTAATTGATTTTAACTCATTTAATTGAGTTAATTACACTTGCACCCCACTAATGCATCAACTTCAATTGGATCCAAAAAATATTAGAATCCATTTAGATGCCTCATCTTAGACCCTCAAAATTTCTTGAGCTAAATCGGTCATCATGACTTAATTAACTGACACAAGTTGTTATGAGATGAAATTACAATTTATTTAAGGGAAAAATAAATTAGACGCCCCACATTCCTCACTCCTAGTGCATCAAAATTCCTCACCAGTGTGGGTGCATTTTTTTTTGTCCTTTCTGGTTTCCAATGTCACTGTTTCTTGTTGCAAATTTCAACATTTCAGAATTTGATGCGGCCTTCACACAAAGACACCATTGAAATCACATGCCCAGATTCTCATGAGAAACCTCTCTTAAGCTCGATATGCCAGAAGAGAACCAACAATATGCCATCTAACTTCCTAGCGCAAACTGACCCTTAAGGTATGCAACATTCTTCTGAACCCTCACATGATGATCTTTCTCTTGGAGGATGATCATGACCTCCCTTTAGAAACCCTTACTCGGCCCTCGTAATTGAAATACTTTAGGAATACATCTCTCTTCATCCCCTTGATGTTCCAGATAGTGGGAATACATGTCAAACATGCTAAGATGTGCCAAGTGATAAGGCATGCCAAGATGTGTAAGGGTGTGTGAATGCGTGCCAGGGATTGTCAAGACAACAAAAGGGAGAAAAAAGTTAAACTACAAGGAAATGAACACATAATAGGGCTAATAAGTCATCAATTTACCTTTTCCAAGAGGGGCATGCTAGGCACACCAACACTAGGCAACAATAGGTGCCAAGTGAAAAGCCTTAGTGCATTCTAAGTGCCAAGTATTACTTTGTTGCTTCTCATCTACTTTCCAACAATTGATAATCACAAATAAATTTAATATTAAACCATGCCAAATCATACCAAGGCATCTCAACGTATTCCATACATGCTAAAACTTTCCGAGCTCCAACACATGCGAAGCACCAATATGTGTCAGGGACTAGTGTTATGCATGTTATGAAGTGGAAGGGAATGTTGAAGAGTGCTAAGGTGTGCTAGAGAGTTATAATTCATGTTGATGAGTGTTAAGGATTACTAGGAAAAAACATTAAGGGAGCACTAGGTAAAAATTCATGGAAGTTAATGAATATGAGGAACGTGTGCCAGAGACTAGTGTTAATGAGTGTTAGTTGTCATGCCAGGGAGGGACTGAAAAGGTATGCTAAGCATTGGTAAGGCATGCTAGGGAATATAAAGACATGTCAAGAATTCCCAAAGTGTGCTTGGAGTTCCAGGGTGCGCTAATTATATCATGTGCCAATTAAAAGTGCTAAGATATGCCAATACATGCTAGGTGCTAAGGATGTCGTGCAGGGTGCAAGGGTATATCAATACATGTTGTTACACATCAATTTGTCACCATCCCTGCAATTCCTCATCCTGCAAAATTGGAGGGCTTATTCTGTGACCTGTGAGCAGTGACATAACTTGAAAACACTTTCATGGCATTCCCCTGAACATGTACTTTCATTGCCCTGAAGACAACTCCTTGTGAAAAACCCTAAAAGCACCCCTTTTTTCATTGGCGTGGGTAGCCAGTTCAGTACTCGAGCCAATGGGGGAAATCCTTCAAAGAGGGCGTGCCAATTGGCACTCTGTCCTAGAGTCTCACTCGCACCAACCTTTTTAAGGAGTGTTTTTTAAAACTAAATGGCGGAAGTTTCATCCTAACTGATCCAGGAACTAGTATCTAGTTTGAGTTGGGAGGTTTGGCTCCGAATCTCCATGTAGAGGAAGTGGTTTTGCCACCTCTCATGGAAGCTTCCTTGAGGATAGGGCCAATCCCATGATTATAGGGATCCCAACTCCCCTTCCTCCATCTATAAAAGATTGCTCATCTCATTTGCAAGCTAGTCTTCAAGTTCCCTAAATTCCCAAGAGCCTTATGCTACAAGAGCCTTGAATTCATTCCCTTAAGGCCAAATCCAAGCAAGGAGATCATTGTTGAGACATCCGAAGAGAGAGGTTTGTCCCATTCCCGACAGGCTTCTTTGAGATGTGTTTCGCTGGCGACCCTCCGAAGGATAATTCAGCATCAGAGCTATGGTTGTATTCTTCTTTGATTGATTAATGATAAGAGACTATTGGTTATGGTTCCACTCTTGTTGTTGATTATGATGATGAGTTATGTCTTCTTTGACTGACATATAGTTGCATATACTGGATTTTACGCTTGCGTTTGTTTTGTTTCTTGCATGTGAAGGCATCCATCATGGAGATCGTGGGGATCGTGATCTGCCAGAGCTAAGTAATGGGAGCGCTACCTCTTCTACAAGCAACAGCATTGGATTATAGGTAAGCCTTCATCGCTAGTTGGTTTATTTGCAATTAGGAACTTGCATTGTAGCGTGAATTATTGTTGCTAGACCTGGTCTAGGCTAGTAGGGATCACCTCTGTCTGCAGAGGGGATTTACCTCCAAAAAAAATTGGTGACTCCACTGGGGAGGGCCTGAAAATTGGAACATAATTGAAGATAACATAAAATTTATTCAATTTACCTTAAGGAAGCATTGAAACCTAACGAAACATTTTTATAGGTCTAGGCTAGAGACGTGTTCCGACGTCTTTAAACCTAGTAGCTATCGTTCGCCTCTTGGCTTTAGACAACACTAGTATGGACTTGTGCTCCCCATACCGTTGCGTATATAAAGGGAGACTCCACTAGGTTTCTATCATTTATCCATAGGAAGCCGAGTCTGCCACCCTATACCCGTGATACACCGGACACATCATTCGGGGAGATTGCCTACACGTACGTTAAGTCCTTGGTCGATTTCTCATTCATTTTGAAACCAAGGTGTATATTGCAGTTCATGGTTACTTGGTACACCCTTTACCTAGATTACCAGAGTAGTCATTTCGATCTTTTCTGACTCTTTAAATTTGAAATTATCATCAAGCGCTTGTCCTTTCACGCTTGTTTCAAAACTGAAAGAGATAGAGTCATATTTTACTCGTTTCTCGACTCTTAAAATATGAAACGGTAGAGTTTTGTTTCAATGTCATAAAAATTAATTGCCCATGAAATATTCCTGGTTAAAGTTAGTTTTCTTAGGGTGTTGTTTTGAGTCTTTGATGGCAACTTTTCTAGAGTTCACCAACCAACGAATCCCCTCCGACGGGAATCCTAGTCATTTTCCTCCTTTTGGGAATGTTGGTGCTCCTTATATGGCAATGTTGTCCCTTCCTGGGTTAACTTTTGGGTTGCATGTTTGGTTGTTTTCAACCTCTGTGGTCTTGAATGTCCCGCCTACTATTCAATCAGTTCCTCCGCCTGAACAACATCATTTTGATTCCAAGGTGGACCTCTCCCCTTCTTCGCCTGTTTCTGCGTCTTCATCTTCTACTTCGCTTGGTGAAAGTTTGGATTCAAGTAACCAGGTGGCTAAGAAGAAGAAGAAGAAGAAAAAGAAGACGAAGTCCAATAAAGGAGAGGCTAGCTCTACGACTATTACGCCTAAGAAATCTCCTCTTGATGAACCTCCCAACCCTCCACAGAAAGTCAAATTCCCTTGCATGTTGTGCACGGGAGACCATCTTCTTCGAGATTGCCCTGCCATTTCCAAGGTGCTTGAATTATGGTCCAATGGTCATCCGCCGTTGCCTTTGGCTTCCGAGATTCAGGTTGGGGGAAAATATTCAACTGGTACTGGTAAGGCTCCTAAGAAGCAGGGTAAGATCACCAGTCCCTGTAAGTTGTGTGAAGGGCACCATGCCATTCACCTTTGTCCGTACATGGATGAAGCCAAGCGAGTTTTGGACAACTCAGTTTTTTCTACACCATGCCTCCCGGTTGGTTATAAGCAGCTTTCTTTGAGTCCTCCACCAGTTGATCCTACGATTGGTCAAGAGTCATCCTTAGTCGATCCCGCTCCTTCAGAAATTCAAATTCAGGAATCTGTTCCCGACCAACCATTAGTCATGGGATCGATTGAACTAGCCCTGTCTATGGTGCACCAGGTATTTTCCATGGAGAGTGGATATCACACCCCTCAGGTTCTTCTTGTTTCTTTAGATTCCTCGGACTTGGAGAAAAATTCTCCTGTCTCTATATCTCCAGAAGCTGCTTCTCCACCTCCCGTGATGGAGGTCCCGGAGGATACTCCTCCTGCCTTCAAGATGGAGGTCATGGAGGATGCTCCTTCTTCTTTCGTAACACCAGGGGAAGACCTTCTCGGTTCGATGGTAGCCCCTCCAAGTAGTTTGGTCGCTTCCTTTGATTGGAATCGATTTTCGGGATACCGCCTTCCGTCTTATGTGCCTTTCGAGATCATGGTATAGGCTTTTGGTCTGGTGCTACCCAGCACCATTATAGATGAAGGCGCCTCTGTTAGTGTTTTATCCTCAACTACTTGGAAAGATTTCAGTTCACCGCCTCTTGCGCCTGTAACGCAGAATCTGTTGGCATTTAACAGAAGAACGAGTCAACCATTAGGGATCCTTCCAAGGTTACCTGTTACTTTGGGAGGTAAAACCGTCCATATGGATGTGATGGTTGTTCCAGGCCCCTTGGATTTCAATCTGATTTTTGGGCGCGATTACACTTATGCCATGGGAGCGCTCATCTCATCCCTTTTTCGCGTGGTTTGTTTTCCACATGAAGGACAAATCGTGACCATTGATCAACTTTCGTTCTTTGGTCCTGATGTGGCACCTGACCCGCCATCATCCCTTCCTAGTTTTTATCCACCTGTTGTATCTACCCCACCGCAGGTCAACTATGTGGCTACCTACCCCATGCCTATACTCAGTGATAGTGCCGTCGTGCAACATGTGCTGGGGGCATTGGGTCCTGACTTCCAGGATGTTTTCCTTCCATCGGGAGTGGAACTCTTGGAAGCGATGACTTCTTGTTCATTATGATGAGGTTGGTTAGAGCATGGTTCCTTTCCTATGTCAAGCTCTTTAAAAAATGAAACCAGGTTTTCGGAGCACAGTTCTTTTTCTTGTGTCAAGCTTCTTAAAAATGAAACAAGGTTGTCGGAGCAAGAGTTCCTTGTCTTGTGTCAAGCTCCTTAAAAAATGAAACAAAGGTGTCTCGAGGATAGTTCTTTTAATGTGTCAACCTCGTTAAAACATTGAAACATGTTCCTGTTCAATTCGAGTCTTTGATAAGATCTCGTAAAATCCCAGTCGAGTCTTTCTCTTGATCTCGTAACTTGAACCTTCACTCCATCTGCCTTTCATATGGACTGAAGCTTGGGGGGAATGTACCTTGAATTGAGTCACCATGATGGGGGCATGATCAATTTTTCAAGCATAGTTTGTTTCCGTTTCAAGCTTGTGTAAAAATGAAACTGGTTCCAAGCATATTTTATCTTTGTTTCAAGCTTGTGTAAAAATGAAACCAACTTCAAGCAGAGTTTCCTGATTTCAAGCTTGTGTAAAAATGAAATCATTCCCATTTTACCTCTTGTGATTGCCATTTTATCAGCCTGTTTTTGCTAGATGAGCCTTGGTTTTCTCCCTCCATCGTCACTATCTGCTTGGCCAATCATATGCCTTCACTTGGTTGTTTTACCCGTTCCTGAGGAATCGCTGCAATGAGTGGTATTTTTAGCCAGCCTCTTGACCTTTATTTGTTCAGAGCAGTTCCGCCATTACCAGAACCAGTAGCTACCCTGTATACCACTCGTTCCTCCAGGAGGAGTTATCTTTCAGCTCTTTTCTGACTCTCTAAACATGAAAAGAATGCTGAGTCGCTTGTCATTTTGATCTCGTTAAAGTGGTTGCGAAACGACATCTACCTAGTATACGTTTACCCCTTTTTCGGGCTGGGATAGATTATTTACGAAAAAGGAATACCCTAGCCTATTGCGACTAGGAGGCTTTATCAGATATAGTTTTTTACTTTTTCGGGTCTGAGGAAATATTTACAAAAAGGGACCATTGGAGTTTACATTTCTGTTGTCTTTTCAAACTCTCTAAACATGAAAAGACACCGATTTCTTCCTTTGTTAGACTCGTTAAACCTAACTGACATCAAAAATTGTCAATCATGACGTTATTTGAGTCTCTCCTTCCTAGGGCTCGTAAAATGTACTACGATGGACTTATATGAAAATCATATGGTATCCTCTTCAAGCTTGTGTAAAAATAAAGAGGTACTCGCTAGAAATAGCGGGGAAAATGGAACCAGCATCAATGTTGTGTTGGCAGTATGTCGCTCTTGAAAATGGCACTTTTCTGCATTCATGTTGGGTTGGGGACATCTCATCTCGTTTTTTCACTTGCTTCCATGATTTTTGGTAATCCCTTTTGACCTCTCATCTGCTATTTGCTTCGTCACCACGACCTCTGATCTTTTGATGTCAAATACTGCCAAATCCATTGTCGTGCTGCCAATATGTTCAAGAGAAGTTGACCTCCTGCAAAAGTTCAACCTTCCTCTGATTCTCATATAATCTTGATTCATAAAGACATTATGTTCCTCTATCTCACATCGATGATGTGGGAAACACTATGGCCCACCTTCGATCAAGGTCACTTCTTGTCAACTTCAGCTCATTATCCAGGAAGCTCGTCTAGAGACTCCCTTCTGGTATCTTAGAGCCTGCATGCCTAAATGGCAGGTTCTTCGCATTCGACGTGAGGTTTTCATCATTGGCCTCTGATCGAGTGATTCTACGGGTGTTCAACGTCAGCTCATTGTTCACATGCTGTAGATTGTACATGTAGTACCTTGAGGACCATTGACATTAATGGTGGTACCTCTCGCGTATGTTAACAGCCCTCATCATTGGCTGGTAATCAGACGATGTTCTTGCATGTTCAACTTCAGCTCACATATTCGCATGCTTGAACTTGTACTTTGTTCGGGTCGAGATGGAGCGCAAGACCATGGATTCTGCTTGTTATAATATAGGCTGCGAATTTGTGGATTCTTATGATTAGTTACATGACTCACTGATTGGATGGATGCGACCATACCTAAGTCTATTTACCGATCCTCACTGGATGGTTGCGTCCATGCCTTGCATATGGATTATTTCATACTCTGTTATGGATGGCTGCGCATATACCACGTATATATCATGTATTTGAGACATCAGTTGTATTTCTCTACACAGGTTTTTCGACGCGGTGTTTTCAGTTGGACACCTTCTCGTAAAGCATTTCACCCCTCTCTCTCTCTTGGGCCTCATGATTTAGGGGGCATCTGTTATAAAGCAATTTTTCACCATCCCTACAATTCCTCATCTCGCACAATTGGAGGGCTTATTCCGTGACCTGTGAGCAGTGACATAACTTGAAAACACTTTCATGGCATTCCCCTGAACATGTACTTTCATTGCCCTGAAGACAACTCCTTGTGAAAAACCCTAAAAACACCCTTTTTTGCATTGGCGCGGGTAGCCAGTTCAGTACCCGCACCAATGGGGGAAATCCTTCAAAGAGGGCACGCCAATTGGCGCTCTGTCCCAGAGTCACACTCGCACCAGCCATTTTAAGGAGTTTAAAAAAAAAAAAAATGGCAGACGTTTCTTCCTAACTGATCCAGGAACTAGTATCTAATTTGAGTTGGGAGGTTTGGCTCCAGATCTCCATGTAGAGGAAGTGGTTTTTCCACCTCTCATGGAAGCTTCCTTGAGGATAGGGCCAATCCCATGATTATAGGGATCCCAACTCCCCTTCCTCCATCTATAAAAGCTTGCTTATCTCATTTGCAAGCTAGTCTTCAAGTTCCCTAAATTCCCAAGAGCCTTATGCTGCAAGAGCCTTGATTCATTCCCTTAAGGCCAAATCCAAGAAAGAAGATCATTGTGGAGACATCCGAAGAGATAGGTTTGTCCCATTCCCGACAGGATTCTTCGAGACGTGTTCTGCTGGCGACCCTCCGAAGGATAATTCAGCGTCAGAGCTATGGTTGTATTATTCTTTGATTGATTAATGATAAGCGACTATTGGTTATGGTTCTACTCTTATTGTTGATTATGATGATGATTTATGTCTTCTCTGACTAACATATAGTTGCATATACTGGATTTTACACTTGCGTTTTTTTTTCTTTCTTGCATGTGCAGGTTTCCATCACGGAGATCGTGGGGATTGTGATCTGCTAGAGCTAAGGAACGGGAGCGCTACCTCTTCTACAAGCAACAACGTTGGATTCCAGGTAAGCATTCATCGCTAGTTGGTTTATTTGCAATTAGGAACCTGCACTGTAGCGTGAATGATTGTTGCTAGACCCGGTTTGGGCTAGTAGGGATCCTCTCTGTCCATAGAGGGGATTTACCTCCACAACACATGTCAAGGCAACAAAAGGAAGAACCAATAAGAGGGTTAATAAGTCAGGACTTTATCTTTTTGAAAAGGGGCATGCTAGGCACACTAATAATAGGTCCCAATACATGCCAAGTGGCATTGTGTGCCAAGTGCTAATGTATGTCAATGCATTCAACCAAGGTGTTCTAGGGCATGCTAGGGACTATATACAACATGCCAACACATGCTAGGAGAGTTCCATGTTGTGCTAGCGCATGCCACCATGTGATTGGGCGTCAGTGTCATCAAAATATGTTCCAATACATGTGGGGTGATAGGAAATGTTAGTGTGTGCCAAAGCATTGATTTAAGGCATACCCAAATTGGTGAGGATTGTTAGGCCTTTCTCATTAATAGAATTGTCAAATCTTGATTATGTATTAAATAATATATTTCCTACACACAATAGTGGAACTTCATATTAAGGGAATTTTCTAGATAATAAACTTAATATATATGAATCATGTGTTGACTCATAGGAAATCTCTATTCGACTAGTCATTACTTGAGGGAAATGATACACACTAATTACTTCTAAAAAAATTGACTGATCCTAACCACTATGGCCTTGGAATTATTGTAAAAAATACTCCACAATAATGGTAATAAATCGTTAACTTTTGATAAAAAATATATTAACAGGCACATAGCGTCATCAAAAACTCATTGGAATGATCAATGATGACGGTCATTTTTTGACCGTCACCAAAAGTAACAAAAATAGCATTGGTGAGGGTCATTAAAAGTTTGTCACTAGAAGTGTCACCAAAGAGAGAATTAGTGATGGGCATTTAACGACCCTCACCAAAAGTGTCAATGAAAATTTCTTTGGTGATAGACCATAAAGGACCATCACTATATACACTTATAGTGACGGTTTTTTAATGATCAATGATGACGGACATTTTTTTACTGTCACCAAAAGTAACAAAAAGATCATTGGTGAGGGTCATTAAAATTTCATCACTAGAAGTGTCACCAAAGAGAGAATTAGTGATGGGCCTTTAACAACCCTCACCAAAAGTGTCATTGAAAATTTCTTTGGTGATGGACCATCAAGGACCATCACTATATACACTTATAGTGGCGGATTTTTAAGGACCGTCACCATATCTGACATTGGTTTCATGCATGACCCTCACCAATGTGATTTTTTATTGTACTGTTAGTATCTCTTGTGTATTCATTCTTCAATTTTATGTCATTTTAGCTAGTTTTTATTATGAGTATTTAGCTAGTTTTCTTGCATTTAAATTCATTGTTTTTAGTCTCCTTCCATTTGTCTTTTATTGTATATTTAGATTGTTTACATGTTGGTAGAATACATTATAAACTCAGAAAGTTGTGTGTCAAGCCTCCCTCTCTCATCTCTTTCACTGGAGCTTGAGGAGGGTAGACCTTATCCATAGGCCAAAAAAAAATTTTAGTTTATGATTTCTTGGAATGAATAGTTAGGTTACAGTAGTTCCATGAATATGTCTAGAATTCTGTGTTATATCTCTATTTGTAGGTGAAAGAAAATTTTCTTTCCAAATTCAACTCATATTTTCTATTCCCTTTATCATGAAATTGTCAATATTTATTGCATGAACAAGTAGTTTTCTTGCAGGTTCAAGTAGCATAGCAAAGGAGGACTTCACAACACCTTCAACTTAATTTCTTACCCTTCATCAACCTTCTGTTCATCAAAATCACCATCAACCCTCTTTTCATATTTTTCATCTTCACACCATGAAAAAACCCTAGAGGTGAAAGAAAAACCTTTCAAGAGGTTCTAATATAGGCCAAGGGGTGGTCTACCTTCCACTCATCCAAAACCACCTTCACTCCACCTTCCCTACACTTTTCTCACCCATTTTTTTCCTTAGATTTCCCTTAGACTGTTTCCTGTAGTAATTTAGGAATTTCTTGTAGCACTATAGGAAACCTATAGCATCACTTGTAGCACTACCAGTGGGTATCTCAAGCCTGAAAACCACCATCAACCTCATCCATACCTGCCAAAACCACCCAGACACCTTCAGCCTTGCACCCATGAGTTCAAGCCTTCCATAAGCCCCCTTAGAGATTTATCCTCCTAGCTGCAAACCAATACATTTACAAGCACAATTAGGTCATGATTATCCATGTGATTAAAATCATGGTAGATAGAACATAGAGTAGAAAGAGTGTGTTTAGACATTTTTCCCAAAAAAGTGTCGGATTAGGTTAGTTTCCTTTATGCAATTTCAATTCAACAATTAGAGTAGTTATATGTACTTTCTTGTTATAGAATAGTTTTTTTCTTGTTGATAGAGCAATGGCCTTGAATCATTTGTAGCCGTAGGTATAAATTCATAAGTGTAATAGACTTCATCCTCCAACCCTAGAAATAACACCCTTTCGTAGAGCTCAGATGATGATGACATGAGTAGAATGCATATGTTGTGTATATAGCATTTTCACCTCCAAGTTTATATAAACCTCGTGTTGATAAAGTAAAGTAGGGAAACCTTTGGGAGTTGCAAAATTCTTGGTGCAATATGAGGCTTACCAAGGAGCACATATGAAATCGAAATTTATGCATGACCAACACATAGACCATCTAGTCAAAGGAGTGAACCAAGCTCTGATACCATTCTGTAAAGCCCTCCTCTGACATTTACCCAAGTTAATCAGACAACTAGGGTAAACATGTGAAGAGAGGCCACTATGATGTGATTCAACCTCCTAGGTCACCTTAAGGAAGTGGAACCAATGGAACAAAACTAATCCAACCATCCACACATCCTATAGAAATTTGAAGAGCCAACCAACCTTTCTTGGCCCCCCAAGTGGCTGTGAACCCCACTCACTCCCTTGATCCCACTTGAGTGTCATTGCAGTTTTTTTCTACCAGTGCTATGGAAGTGACTGTGCGATTTAAGGCTATTTTTCAATTATATGAACCATTCACTACCTAGAATCTCCATGAAACTTCGAGAACACATAAAAAACATGAATACAATTATTTTGATGAAAAAAATAGTGATGGACTCGACTAGACCCCAACTAGCCATGAAATATTTTTTGTCAAACATTTAACAAATATGTAATCTATAGGTCTCAACAACAAATATGAGCATATGGCTCTCATACTTATCTGAGAATCATTAAGAAGAATGGATACCTCATCAAAATAGTGACATTATTCAATGTTATTTCATATATTCATTTTTAATTCATATACTAATCAAAACATGATGAGAGCCATACATGATATCTAATTGTAAAACGTACTCATAACTAGTATAAAAAAAACATAAATAGCAGTGGAATAACAACCATACAAACCACATAATAGCTAGTACATTTTCCCATAAAATATAAATGGATAAAATGTCTCATTAACATATGCAAAAGGCAACTAGATTTGGAACTACCACATACCACCTGACCATAGAATGGGTGAAACCAAATATATCTTTTAGCTATTCACCCTTGTGCCTTATTCCAAGCATGAGTGTGGGATCTCATGGAACAATCCAAATAAAACAAGACTAGGGCTTCTAGAGTCCAAAGCACCTCAACCCTCAATGGGTGATTCTACCTCACGATCAGACATCACTAAACATCACTAGATTAGTCTCTACCCAAGTTTTCTAGGCCAACTCTAGAGAATTTGTTCCAACTAGGGCTTCGAGGACTAGTAACTTAACCCATAGAAATTGCAGGGAATCTAAAGTGTTATTCCAACGAGGGCTTCTAGGACTAGTAACTCAAACAACCAAGGGATGCCAAAGAATTTGTGCAACAAAGGATTCTAGGACTAGTAACTCAACCCAAGCTGTTATAGGGATTCAAGAGCATTTGTCCCACTAAGGCTTCCAGGAACTAGTAACTCAAACCAAAGCCAAACGTACATGAGAACCAACCAGAAAACAAAATTAAAACCCACAACACCATGGATGTCCAGGAAATGGCAGGGCTACGTAAAAATAATGTCAATCCATGAAATCCTCCATGCCAATGACTTATCATAACCAAGAAACCACATGAATATGCCACGCGTGCCAAAAATAGCAATAAAAAGCAACATGCAGCTTAGTAACTGCAAGAAAAACTCGTCATTGTTGATGATCTTGATTTACTCTTATGCCTTCTTGCTCTTCCTTTTCCTTCTTGCTCCAAATCCAAAGTATGCCAAACTCCTCCAAAAGTGCTCCCATAAAAACTCTAAGTGTTCAAGAGTATGAGAGAGAGAGAAAAGAAATGAGAGCTCCAAAACTGAACTCACAAAAGTTATGAAATGATCCTCAGAAAAGTTTTTATTAATAAGGCCTCTATTTTCTTCAATTTTCCATTGTTTTCCTTCATTTTACTTCTTACATGCAACCTGTGACCTTTCACCTTCCTTTTCTCTTAATTTCCATTATTTTCATAAATAAAATGCCAACAAATTCCACTTTTTCTTTCTAAAGACTTATCCATTACCTTTTCCAATTTCCTTATCCATTAATTAATAAAAAGTGATTCCCATCACTATGTTTTTCCCAACGTTCAAGTTGGAATACTTGTCCCATGGCCATCATCTTATTTTACCTTTATTAACTTTATTATATGGATTTTTTACTAGAGTTGTTACATATATATTTTTTCTTTCCTTGAGCAAGAGAAATAAAAACCAAATGTATCGTATCATTAATAAAAACCAACCTTGGAAAAAAAATAGATGGCTTCTAAATTCCTTAGCCACGAAGCAAGATCCATATATACAATCCCTGTATACAATCACATTTTGTTAGTTGCTATTCTTGTTATTCTAGTTTCCTTTATTCTCATTTCTTTGTCTAAATTCATATAACAACTCAACTTGTCAAAGTCATGTCAAAACAGTTTCCACAACCTTTCTCTTCTATCATTTTAGATGAAAATTCATTGAGGTTAATTATTAATTCCAACCTTTTCTTGTTATTTACCCTCACACAACTTATGTATATATTTTCCTGATACTTAGCCCTCATACAACATGTAATTACCAAAATAGGTCAAATCATTAGCCCCCATAAATTCAAGGGTATCAATGACCATATACATATATAATATAATGTAGGAATAACTATTTTATTCTTCATAAAAATAAAATATTAGCAACTCGCATTCAAAATATATTCCACATCTAACCTAGATAAGACCTGAATTTTTTATCCCCTATTATATATATACCTACTATGACCTACCATAAAACCCGTCATAATATGTCATAAGGCTACCATAACACCTATTATGGCCTAGTTACAACCCTGTTGTATACCTATTGGGAGAGATTTATTAACCTGTCATAACGCTCATTATAATGTGTTATAAATATGGTGTAGCTTGATCATCCACCTATGACAAACTTGTTATAAATTTTCACCCACATTTGAAAAAACCATTGTAATACCAGTAGAAAACATATTTCTTTTTACAAACTTGTGACAACCTAGATATAACCTGTCTTGTAGTGAAATGTATGGATTTCTCATTACTTATCCTATGTTATTTCACAACTGATTTTATTCCACAACCCTTACATCCCATTTCCATGAATTAAAGAAAAATTCATAGTGCTTTATTGATTCTAGATTAGGAGATTTGTTCTGATGGATCATTGGAAAACCTGATTAAAAATCCATAGAAATTTTATTACCATCATCCCATGGAATGAGAAATACAAATTATGGTGTATATTTTCAAGTTATCATGAAATTTTAATCAAAATCACAAGACACAAACCTATTCTACTTCTGTGCAGAATTCAATTCAAAATTTAGAACATCAATCACAATGAGAAATAACACACATGCACACAATATTTTTCTAGGGGAAAGAAATATGCTAAAATACCCTTTGTGTGCTTGCACTAATATGATGAATAGAGATGTATTAAAATTTCTTTTCTCAACTGAGCACAACCTACAAGTGAATAGCATATATCTCTTGTTCACTGAGAAGATCTGACCCAAAATTATTCAAATTACACCTCTTCTTGAGCCCCTATTTCCTTGAGAGATTACTCCCCTATGATTTATAAAATTCCTTTAAAATGATATGCAATTTCCAAGTTTCATCATCTAACTACTGCAACACCTATACACTCAAGACTAGTCTATAACTGATGTTACATTGCCTTGGAATCTCCACTAGAGTTGGGGAGCTAGATTTTTTTGCATGGACTAGATATTTTAGGTTGATTGATCCGTTAACTTGATGATAATTTATTTTGACTAAAGTCACACTCCACAAATTACTTTCCACTAGTTCCTCCAAAACTTGGAACTAGTTTAACTGAAAACAACTTGAAATAACTAACCTTGATTGCTACAAATTAGCAATCACACATTCCCGACTGAAACCTAACTCCTCTAACTCAGATTTACTAAGATAAATGAGTGACAAGAGCCATGTCAACTAATTTAACTACATACAAGTTTTCTCCTTAGGTGGAAATTCGTTTTATCTCAATTTAATCAAGGAAAAATCAACTTGTGATTTTCTTGCTGCATTTTTCAACAAGAGCTTTGCATGCTCCCACTTTGATATGGAAAACCAAACCATATTTTTTAATTTTATCAACACAAATCCCTTCATGGATTTCCCAATTTGTTGAATCCATTTTTTAATGATGTTAAGTGAATAACTGATTTAAGGGCTATCCCCTTTCAACCATTCCATGTTGTAACAATATAGTTGCTTTCATGTTGTCAATATGAATACAAAACATTTAAATTATATAAACGAAAACATCATAAACAACATCATGCATCTTTGCTTTTAACATTATATTATACAAATTTAATGTCTAATCGGTATTGTCCATATTGCAAGATCCAACACCAAAAATGGTAAATATTACAGGATAAAGGATAAACCCCTTTCTTGACATCCCAAATTTCTCATCCTGTGGTAAGCTTTTCTCTTTAAACCTACCACATTCATTGTCTTCTTTGATCAATGTTCAATTAAGGAGCTTCAATATGAAAATTATAGTAGCTTTCCTATGATATTTTCTTTGAGATTGTCACTTGTTGGGATAAAGTCCCCTAAGGTCAAGTTTCTGGTAAAATTTTGGTTAAATTTTGTTGAAATGTGCTGCATGCAGAAGTCAATGGGATTTGGGGCAAGTCAAAGCTCATTTATAATTGTAATGGGTAAAAAAGGAAACCATAAGCCTCAAACCATGGTACGTGCATGTCCAAAGTCATATAAATATGTAAGGATTGAATTGAGTAAGCATATCATACCTTATCTTTGTTTGTATTTATGTATGTTGATGTTTTGATCGAAGTTTTGGGCTAGTTTGTGTTTGGTCTGGATATAAAGGCTCCTGCTAGCTGTGTGCACAGTGACCTAGTCCTGAGTTTTTTCCAAGGACTCTGCTAATATGTGCGCAGAAGGAAGGAATTTTATTATATTGAAGACTTATTAATAAAGAAGAAGATTTGGCAAACTCTATTGCAATTTATGTGTTTATGCATGACTATGTTAATTGTTTTTTGATTACTGCAAGTTATAGATACGTTTTTTTTGAATGCACATTTATCTGAGTTAATTATATATGGAAATATCTCTATTTTCATGGAAGGATTACATTTGTGTTAAGGATTTATAGGATAACTATCTATGTGATTGCGCAAGTGTTGTTTTTTCTCTAATAAGCTAGATCTGACTGAAGTATAATAATATGTTTGCACATATCTATTAAGAGTTTCATATGCATTATATTTGGATTCTGCTAAGTCTCGCGCATGCCTATAAGCATTATATATGATAATTAAGGTTCAAGGCAACATTAAACACTCCCTCACGCTGCAGAAACCTGGTTCTAGGACCCCCCCATACTGCTTCTTGGATTGATAACGTTTTGAGTGGTTTTGTGACTGAGTTTTCTATTGCTCCTTTTGTATCTTATTCTGAAACTGAAAGGAGAGTTTTCAAGGGCCTTAAAGGTAACTTTCTAGGCTCATTTAAATTGTGGATTAAAATTCTTTTATGTGAAAATGGTACTTTCTGCAGTGACATTGAGTGAATGTACCAAAGAGGTACGAATATGCACAACCAAAAAACTTACATGGTAGACCTAGAACAATGTTTTGTTTATATCCCTCTCAAAGGAAAATCTGACAATCACGAGGAATATGAAACAAGTAGCTCTGGTGAATCTATGCACTCAAAAGAAGAGGGATTTCAAGATCAAAGTATTTTTGGGTCGTTGACCATAGTTCATATCCCATCCACTCAACGTCCAAATTCATCTCACACTAATAAGGCATCCACTCCACCTCCACCCCCACCACGAGAAGCCGATATGGCTACTTCCATAAAGCTAGAAAATTTCAAGGGTGTTGGAAATGAAGATGTAGGATAATTATGGTTTGTTGCAGATGCTGTATGGACAATGCAACAGATCAATAATGATAATTTTAAGAAAGCGCAACTAGCTACTACATTTAAAGAATGCTCCTTGGATTGGTACATGAGTTATATGGTGACAAGCCCTAATGCAATGATTAATGAGCTGAAAACTGCGTTAAAGGAGCAGTTCAAAAGGAAAAAGAAAATATTCTCAATGCATTACTGAATTAAAGGATATACACCAAGAGGTGAATGAATCTGTATGGGAGACAGATCAAAAATTGAAGCGCACCATCTGGGATGGAGGTTTTTACTATTGATAACACGTTATTGATCATTTCTATGCTGCTACCACATCTACACCAATCCTTAAACCAGTAGAATATTGGGACACGGGTTGAAGCTATAGAGATCTCCATGAATTTAGAAGCCCCACCTATACCAGCTACATAGGTTGGGGTTCAACAATTCCAAATCTAGTTTGTTGAATTCTTAGTTAAACTAAGAGGGGGTGAGGGGGCGGGGGGTGAATCAGTTTAACACATACATGAGCTTTTAAAAATTTTCATCAGCTTATTTGCAGCTTACTTTTATAACCAACCTTAGTATATGAACAGTCTTAATATGTTGCAGCAAGTATTAAGTTAATGTAATATCAAACTTAGTATGAGAGCAGCAAACATTAAGCAGATTTGGTAAATCATCTCAGCACACAGGCAACATAGACAGAGATAGCAGATACAAGTGGAAACCCATAAAGGGAGAAAACCACATCGTATTATTTTTTTGATGCAAAGGCAAGCTCCAACTCCCCCTCACCACTATTTTTCTGCAGGCACAAAGCTACAGGAGGCTCCAACCTCAATTCTGCAAGCTACAACTTGCAAGGAAGCTCCAACTCCCTTCAATTTTATGCAGGCACCAACCTATAGGAGGCTCCAACCTCAGTCAGCTACAACTGACAACTATCAAGCTTCAACTTGATAGGAAAGCTCCAACTTCCTCAATTTATCAAAAGAAATGTTTGTTAATTTACCTCAGATATCAGATCTATTCTGTAGCATCTCTTTCTGCTCTTCTCTTCCTTATCTTCTGTGCCTCAATCTTCTATACTTTGCATTCTCTATCTTTACTCTCTCTAACATCTCTTTGCATATCAAGATGATATTATTTATAAATATTTTCTTGTGACTGTTAGCATTCCTCAAGAAATTTGGAATGGACAGCCATGCCTCTTTGCTTTCTGCCTTCTCATTTCTTTCACTCGCTCATTCAGAAAAATAGAACAGTATGCATTAATTTCAATATTACAGTTGGAGTTTTATTTTCCTCCGGATACTTTCCAATGCATCACAACAATATAAATCAATTAAAGAATTTACATTCAATTACAATTAAAACTCCAGCCCACTCATTTAGCCTCTTGGTTCGCTTCACTTGTCTTTTCTGTGACTGTGTTTGTCCCTTTCAGCTCTGATTGATTTCCTACTTACTATCACGGTGTAACTGTCATACATATGTAACTATGCTTTTCATATATCACAATTTAACTCTCAGCATGATAAGAGTTTTTTTTAATCATATAAACTACTGCGTTAGTTAGTTCCGATGCCTCTTGGAAATATAACAATAGTGGATCATTTAGTACATAAAATTCCCTTACAGGCCCACTCATTGAATTTCCCAATGTGATGTATCGGTCCTTGATTACTTCCGATTGCGATCAAATGCTGATGCGATGAAACACTGTTTACTAATTTACGATTCTTCGATGTTCCGAAGTTCTGAAGCTCCAATGCTCCAATTCCAATGATTCACTATTATGATGGAACTCAAACATATATCACTCCTGGTTTATAAACCCATCGGGTCTGGACTTTCATCGCAATCGAAAATTCTATTGTCAAAATTTAATAGTTCAATAACCCAAAGGTTCTCCGCCGATGTGATGAATGAAACAATACTTATAAAACCATTGAAATATCTCATTACATAGAAATCTTTGGTATTTACTTGTAGCAGTCTGAGTGTTTTTGAAACTTTGGATTAAACACCCAAGTTATAATATTATTGCACAAAATATATTAATTTGACTACCAAACTTCATATTTAAAGATCTCAGGCCCACAGTATCCCTTTGCATTGATAATATAGTTTATATCAACCCCGAAGCTTATGAAGGACCTTGCTTAACATGCACCCCACTCCTCTTTGATCCAATGATTCACCTGCTGTCGCGCTCCATACAACCAATCTGACAGTAATCATGTTACACACTTGCACGTGATGTAGTTATCAAACCCACGTGATGAAACTGGGTCCCAATATTAACCTACCCATCTCATCCGACGGTTAATAAACTATCGCGCTCCTGCTAGCAATCCAATGGTGGTCATGTAATATTTCAAGGGGTTGAGGACCGGACATTAGCGCGTGATGTAACCAGTTTTGGGAACCCGCCTCATGCCACGTGTCCTCCAATGAATGTGATCATGCTGATTTCACGAAAACCACTTACCACACAAAAGCGGTGCAATGAAAACCATCGTTACTGTTCCTTCACGGTTCCACCAAAGTTTAGGGTTCTGCTGCACAGATATATATATATATATATAAACTTTCATCAGTTAAAAATTATATACATTATATGAGCATTATATAATGTATATCCACATTATATACATTGGTCTGCACCCTTTGAATCATTTCATTCAAATCATCACTCAACTTTTAATATATATCCAACATTGCTCTGAATATCAAACCCGATACATATTTTAACATATACACGATCCAGGAGCCCACCTCCATTAAACACACCTCTTGCATCCAACGGCTGATAGTGTATCGCATCGACTTTGATAATCCAACGAACGATGCACAATATCGCGCAACTTAAATGCTTGTTGCATAATCATCCAAAATCACGCGAAAAATGTTGTTTTACAAAACCGCCTGAGGACATGTGTCCTTCAATGACATATATCACGTTAAATTCCTCAATTCCACTTACCACCTTTTAACTTGCGCGAAAACTGCTGGTCTTCGCCTTCCGGTTTTATTGTTTATCTCTCACTATTCCGATTGATGCTCATGGTTCTGTTTCATAAATATTGTCACGTTTTTGTTGCATATAATCTCGGTTCAAACTATATTATATATAAAATCATCTTACTTTCGTTATATATCTCAACACGGCACTTCCGCTTACTATAACGCACATTTCCACTAACACACAGGTTTATTACCAATCCTCTGCAAACATTTTACTATTTTGATAACGGGTCTGCCTCTGCTGCTCTGCCTCTTCTGATGCTCTGTCTCCTTTCTCTGTATTTTCTGTCTACACCTCTCTTTTTACTACCCTGTCTCTGTTCTTCTTGTGCTCCATATAAATGTTACCTGCTGTCTTCTCCATTGCCTCTGCTACTGTCCTTTGCCTATCTCTGCCTCTGCTGCCTCCTTTGCGCTACTTGCTTCTCTTTTTTCTGCCCTGTCTCTGTAAATATACTCTCCCTCTGTTCTTCTCTGTTGTCTTCTCCTTTGCTTCTGCTTCCTAATTTTCCATCAATGACAACATTTCCAAAAGTCTCCCCCTTTGGTATTGATGGCAATACACTTCCTCTGTTTGCCTTTTAGGACCTTGTTGCTTGCTCTTCCTCCCCCTTTGACATCAATGGCAAGGGGTTGCTCATTTTTCAGTGTGCTTTCAACTCTCGCCTATGATCTGTCTCATGCTTTTGTTGCTAGCTAATCTCCCCCTGGACTGAATCTTCCTTTTTCTTTTAGAGAGTAGTATCTAAAGATACTACCCCTAGTTTATTTCTCAGATATTCGAATGGCTCTCTAGCAAGAGGTTTTGTGAATATATCTAGTGTTTTTTCTTTTCTGGGCACATATTCCAACCTTACTACCTTCTGTGCTACTTTTTCTCTTGGAAAATGGTACTTTATTGGGATGTGTTTAGTTTTTGAATGAAGTACAAGAGTTTTTGAAATACTTATAGCACTTGTATTATCACAATTGATAGATATGGGTTCATCAATGCATGCCTTCATGTCTTGGAGGGTTTGCTTCATCCACATGACTTCTGTACAACATGCTGCTGCTGCAATGTATTCTGCTTCTGCTATAGATATAGAAATAGATGTTTGTTTCTTACTTAGCCATGCCACCAGACTTTCTCCTAGATAGAATGCACCTCCAATTGTGCTTTTCCAGTCATCCACACAGCTGGCCCAATCTGCATCTATGTATGCTATCAAAGTGAAGCTTTTGCCTTTAGGATACCAAAGTCGATATTGTGCAGTTCCTTGTAGATATCTAAATATTATTTTTAATACAAGAAGATGATTTTGTTTAGGTGTTGCTTGATATCTAGCCACTAGTCCTACTGCTAGCATGATGTCTGGTCTTGATGTTGTGAGATACAACAGACTTCCTATCATGGATCTGTATATTTTTTGATCTATATCAGCAGATCCATCATCAACACACAACTTGCATCCCGTGATCATGGGAGTTGACACAGGTTTGCAGTCCTCCATTTTGAACTTTTGCAACATTTATTTTAAGTATTTTTCCTGTGAGATGAATGTACTTGTGTTCTTTTGCTGAATTTGAAGTCTTAAGTAGAAACTGAGCTCTCCAATCATGGAAATCTCAAACTCTGATTTCATCTCCTTAACAAACCCTTTTGCTATTTCATCTCTGTTGCTTCCAAACATAATGTCATCAACATATACTACAACAATCAGGAGTTCATTTTCATGGGATTTTATGTATAGATTGTTGTCTACTCCACCTCTCTTAAAGCCTTGTTTTTGCAAATACTTATCCAGTCTTGAGTATCAAGCATGAGGAGCCTATTTCAGTCCATATAGAGCCTTCTTCAGTCTGCACACATAGTCTTCTTTGTCTGTTAAAGAGAAACCTTCTGGTTGTTCCATGTAGACTTCTTCTTCTAGATCTCCATTCAGAAAAGCAGATTTTACATCCATTTGATATACCTTGAAGTCTTGGTAGCATGCAAAGGCTAGAAACATTCTGATGGCTTCCATTCTGGCTACAGGGGAAAATGTTTCATTGTAATCAAGTCCTTCAATTTGTGAATATCCTTTGCAGACAAGTCTGGCTTTATTCCTGACCACCTGTCCTTCCTCATTCATTTTATTTTTGAATACCCACTTTGAGCCTATGAAATTTTTCTCAGTGGGCCTAGGAACTAGTTCCCAGGTATTGTTCTTCTCAATTTGGTCCAATTCTTCATTCATAGCATTCACCCAAGACTTGTCCTTGCTGGCTTCTTCAAATTCCTTTGGCTCTATTTGTGATAACATGGCTATGTGTACCTATTTTGTCTGTTCAGTTAGCTGCCTTCTTGTCTGGACCCCTACTCTCTTGTCTCCAATGATCTGATCTTCTGGATGGTTTTTTTGAGTGTATCTTGATGGGGCTTTTGATCTTAGTTCAACATCTTCTATTGTATTTCTTTTTTCATCATCATCTTGGTTTTCTTCTTCATGGTTGTCTGATGGACTGCTGCAGTCTGTATCTCTTGTATTGTTTGGAAGTTCTTCATCAAATATCACGTCAATGCTTTCTACAATTTTCTGAAGAGTCTTGTTGTAGCACTTGTACCCTTTACTTTTGGAAGCATATCCTAGAAATATCCCTTCATCTACTCTTGCATCAAATTTCCCAATATTTTCATCATTATTCTTTATGTAACACTTGCTTCCAAAGATTCTGAAATGTTTGATTGAAGCTGGTTTCCCATGCCATAGTTCATAGGGATTCTTGTCACTGCTTGGCCTTAAGTGAGATTTATTAAGGATATGCACCACTATGTGTACTACTTCTGCCTAGAAGGTTTGAGGAATATTACTCTCTTGCATCATGGCTCTGGAAATCTGTTGTAAAACTATATTTTGTCTCTCTGCTACTCCATTCTGCTGAGGTGTCCCTACAATAGTAAATTTTTGCTTTATGCCATGTTCATTGCATAGGTATGAAAATTCATAATCAGTGAATTCACCTCCTCTGTCTGATTTGATGCATTTTAGCTTGCATCCTGTCTGATTTTCTGCTAAAGCTTTGAATATTTTGAATTTTTCTAGAGCTTCCAATTTATTCTTCAGAAATGCAACCCATGTCATTCTCGAGAAATCATCTATTATCAGCATGAAGTAGGATTATCCACTTATTGTTTTAGTTCTTGTAGGTCCACACAGGTCCATGTGCACAAGCTGTAGTGGTCTTCTTGTTGATAACTCATCTTTGGCCTTAAAGGATGTGCAGGTCTGTTTGCCTGATTGACATGATTTGCATATGGTATTAGAAGGCGTTTTTATTTCTGGCATGTCTCTGACAGCTTTCTTCTTGCTTAGTCTGATGATGTGATCGAAGTTGAGATGTCCCAACCTTTTATGACATAACAATGACTCCTCAAGTTTGCTAAGATGACAGGCTTCATCTTCCTCTTTCACAATGTAAACATTACTCTCTATTCGAACTCCTTTGAGCAGAGTCTTACCTGTGGTGCTTGATATAACTTTACAATATTGTGCTCTAAAAAGAATTTCACAGCCTTTATCACACATTTGATTGACACTCAACAAATTTTCTTTCATCCCATCTACAAATAGTACATCTTAGGCCTTTCCTCTGCCATTTTTTAGGCTGACTGAGCCTTCTCCTTTTATTTTTCCTGATTTATCATTGTTAAAAGTAACATTGCTAGATTTCTTTTCATCAAGAGTTATAAACTTGCTTCTGTCTCTAGTCATGTGTTTTGAGCAGCCACTGTCCAAATACCACTGGCTTTTCAGGTCTTGAGTAGTTAGAGCCAAGTCACATTTATTCACCTTCTTTATTCATTGGAAGCATCCTTTTGTTTGGTATCTTTTGTGAGATGATGAAATACATCTTCTGAGAGGACATTTGGAAGGAATATGTCCAACTTGATTGCATACACAACATTTGATCATAATTTTTGCAAAATTGTGAGTATGAAAAAAATTTCTTTGATTCATAAACCTCCTTGAGGTGTTGAACATCAATATTTTTCCATACTTTCTACACTCAATGATTTTATGGCCAAATTCCTTACAATAAAAATAGTAACCATAGAAACTATTTGCATACCTGATGTAATGTTGTCTTCTCCATTTGTTTGCTTGAGACAATCTCTTCACTGTTTGCATCTTTTGCTGCTTTGAATTACTCCTCCTTGCATGACAATATGCAGCAATGTGTCCCAGCTTGTGGCTTAAATAACAGGTGGCATTTTTCATAGGAGGGAAGAATCTCCTTTGATGGCTTCCAAATTTGACATACTCAGGGGTATATGATCCTTTTTCTGTTGTCTTAGTATTTATTGCATTCTTTGTTACTAGAGGTTTCTTCTGATATCTGTCTTCCTCATTACATGTTTCTTCTTTTCTAGGAATTGTTTGAGCTGCTTCATCAACCTTTTATGGTTTTACAAAAATAATATCTTTGTTTTATTTTTCTTTTCTTTTACTTGATTCTCCTTCATAGCCTATTCCAGTTTTTATCAAAGGAGATCTTTGAGCATCCATAATCTCGTTCAATTTACTAGAGCTTTTTGTTTGAGAAGAATTTATAGCCACTTTATTTTGAGCATTTTCTAATTTCTTCCTGAGACACACTACTTCTTCTTCCAACTTCTCTTGTTCCTGAGTTTTCTCCTTGATTTGCTTAAGTAATATGTCTTCTATCTTCTTGGCTTCTTCAAGCTCTATCTTTAGCTGCATGAGGACTTCTAAATTCTGTTCTTCTCATACATACTTGAGGAGAATGTCCTTTTATTTTCTGCACTTCAGTTTGAGTCTATCAATCTCCTCAAGAGCACTTCTTAGCTCCCCCTCAAGGTTAACTTCACCTTCTTCTTCTTCATCTTCTAGCAGGAGTCCTTCAATTTCTTCTATGGCCATCAATAAAAATTTAGAGTTTCCTTCTTCACTTGAAGGTTCATCTGAGTCTTCAGATGCACTACTGTCTTGTTGAGCATAGAAGGATTTTCTGCTGAACTTATTTCCTTTCTGCCAGTTTTTTGATGTATTCTTCTCTAATTCTTGAGCCTGATTCCTTACTTTCTTATGAGGACACTTAGTAGCATAGTGTCCAACTCTTCCACAGTTAAATCGTTTGAAAGGAAGTTTACCTTTGTATTTACCTGAGCCTCTATCCAGTTTCTTGAAAAATTTAGCCTCTTCTTCATCCGAGCAAGAGCACATGTCTTCCTCTTCTTCTTTCTTCTTTTCTGTGTTAAAGGTTGCCTCCATCGTACTTGGCTTCTTCTATGGGAGCCTCATCTCATATGCTGTTAGATTTCCAAGTAGCTGGTTCATGGTCAAGGTCTCCCAATCAGTTGTTTCTTCTATTGCAGACACCTTGAGATTAAACCTGGATGGAAGAGATCTTAGAATATTTTTCACAATTATACTTTCTGGTATGGTTTCTCCAAGAGCTTTCATATTGTTAACAATTTCTGCAACTTTTAAGAAGAAGCTGCCAACATCTCCATCATCATTCATTTTTAAATTTTCAAACTGGGCTCTATATACTTGAAGTTTGGCATTATTTACCTTTTTATTTCCCTCATGGATATTCTCTAGAGTGTCCCACATATCTTTAACAGTCTTATTGTGCATTATTTTGATAAATTGAGCCTCACAAAGTCCACTTAAGATTTCATTCATGGTCTTTGCATTTGCTACAAATTCTTGTTTAGCTTCTCTTTCTGGGTCAGTTGTATTTGGATCATATCCAAATGCTACAACAGCCCATACCTCTATTCCTAGAGACATTATGTATGCTCTCATTCTGATTTTCCAGAAGGCATAATTAGCACCAGTGAAGAAAGGGAATTTTCTGGTTGAGCTTCCTTCTTGAATAGCCATCTTAGAGGCCTAGGATCTCCTTTCAGTGGTTAAAATGGTATAAAAGGAACCTCACTCTAATACCAATTGTTGAATTCTTAGTTAAACTAATGGGGGGGGGGGGGGTGAATCAGTTTAACACATACATGAGCTTTTTAAAATTTTCATCAGCTTATTTACAGCTTAATTTTATAACCAACCTCAGTATATGAACAGTCTTAATATGTTGCAGCAATTATTAAGTTAATGTGATATCAAACTTAGTATGAGAGCAGAAAACATTAAGTAGATTTGGTAAATCATCTCAGCATAGAGGCAACACAGATAGAGACAACAGATATAAGTGGAAACCCATAAAGGGAGAAAACCACATCTTATTATTATTGTGATGCAAAGGCAAGCTCCAACTCCCCCTCACCACTGTTTTTCTGCAGGCACTAACCTACAGGAGGCTCCAACCTCAATTCTGCAAGCTAAAAGTTGCAAGGAAGCTCCAACTCCCTTCAATTTTCTGTAGGCACCAACGTACAGGAGGCTCCAACCTCAGTCTCCTACAACTGACAACTATCAAGCTTGAACTTGATAGGGAAGCTCCAACTTCCCCAATTTATCAAAAGAAATTTTTGTTGATTTACCTCAGATATCAGCTCTGTTTTGTAGCATCTCTTTAGACTCTTCTCTTCCTTATCTTATGTGCCTCAATCTTCTATACTTTGCATTCTCTATATTTACTCTCTCTAACCTCTCTTTGCATATCAAGATGATATTATTTATAAATATTTTCTTGTGACTGTTAGCATTCCTCAAGGAATTTGGAATGTACAGCCATGCCTCTTTGCTTTCTGCCTTCTCATTTCTTTCACTCGCTCATTCAGAAAATATATAAATATGCATTAATTTCAATATTACAGTGGGAGTTTTATTTTCCTCCGGATACTTGCCAATGCATCACAACAATATAAATAAATTAAAGCATTTACATTCAATTACAATTAAAACTCCAGCCCACTCATTCAGCCTCTTGGTTCACTGCACTTGTATTTTCTGTGACTGTGTTTGTATTTTCTGTGACTGTGTTTGTCCCTTTTGGCTCTGATTGATTTCATGCTTACTATCACAGTGTAACTGTCATACATATTTAACTGCGCTTTTCATATATCACAATTTAACTCTTGGCATGATAAGAGTTGTTTTTAATCATATAAACTGTTGCATTAGTTAGTTCCGATACCTCTTGGAAATATAACAATAGTGAATCATTTAGTACATAAAATTCCCTTACAGGCCCACTTGTCGAATTTCTCGATGTAATGTATCGCTCCTTGACTACCTCCGATTGCAATCAAATGCTGATGCGATGAAAAAATGTTTACTGATTTACAATTCTTCGATGTTTCGAAGTTTCGAAGCTCCGATGCTCCAATTCTGATGATTCACTATTATAACGGAACTCAAACATATATAAGTCCTGTTTTATAAACCCATCAGGTCTGGACTTTCATCGCAATCGCAACTTCTATTGTCAACATTTAATAGTTCAATAACCCAAAGGTTCTCCGCCGATGCGATGAATGAAACAATAGTTATAAAACCATTGAAATATCTCATTACATAGAAATCTTCGGTCTTTACTTGTAGAAGTCTGAGCGTTTTTGAAACTTTGGATTAAAAATTATAATATTATTGTGCAACATATATTAATTTGTCTACCAAACTTCATATTTAAAGCTCTCGGGCCCACAGTATCCCTTTGCATTGATAATATAGTTTATATCAACCTCGAAGCTTATGAAGGACCTTGCTTAACGTGCACCCCACTCCGCTTGGATCCAATGATTCACCTGCTCTCTTGTTCCATACAACCAATATGACAGTAATCGCGTTACACACTTGCACGAGATTTAGTTCTCAAACCCACGTGATGAAACTGGGTCCCAGTGTTAACCTACCCATCTCATCTGACGGTTAATAAACTATCGCGCTCCTGCTAGCAATCCAATGGTGATCATGTAATATCGCAAGGGGTTAAGGACCGGATGTTAGCGCGCGATGTAACCGGTTTTGGGAACCCGCCTCATGCCACACATCCTCCAATGAATGTGATCACGTTGATTTCATGAAAACCACTTACCGCACAAAAGCAGTGCGATGAAAACTGTCGGGTATTCCAAACCATCGTTATTTCTCCTTCATGGTTCCACCAAAGTTCTGGGTTCCGCCGCGCATATATATATATCTATATATAGATATATTTATATAACCTTTCGTTAGTTAAACATTATATACATTATATGAGCATTATATAATGTATATCCACATTGTATACATTGGTCCACACCCTTTGAACCATTTCATTCTAATCATCACTCAACTTTTAATATATATCCAACATTGCACTGAATATCAAACCCGATACATATTTTAACATATACACGATCCGGGGGCCCACCTCCATTAAACAAACCTCTTGTATCCAACGGCTGACAGTGTATCGCATCGTCTCCGATGATCCAATGGATGACAGGCAATATTGCGCAACTTAAACGCTTAGTGCATAATCCTCCAAAATCACGCAAAAAATGTTGTTTTACAAAACTGCCTGAGGACACTTGTCCTTCAATGGCATATATCTTGTTAAATTCCTCAATTCCACTTACCACCTTTTAATTTTCACGAAAAATGTTGGTCCTCGCCTTCCAGTTTTACTGTTTATCTCTCACTGTTCCAGTTCATGCTCATCGTTCCGTTTCATAAAGATTGTCACGTTTTCTTTGCATATAATCTCGGTTCAACTATATTATATATAAACCCATCTTGTTTTCATTATATATCTCAACACAGCACTTCCACTTATTATAACGCACATTTCCACTAACACACAGGTTTATTCCCAATCCTTTGCAAACATTTCACTGTTTTGATAACAGCTCTGTCTCCTTTCTCTGTATTTTTTGTCTCCACCTCTCCTTTTACTGCCCTGTCTTTGTTCTTCTTCTGCTCCCTGTAAATGTTACCTGTTGTCTTCTCCATTACATCTGCTGCTATCCTTTTCCTGTCTCTACCTCTGCTACCTCCTTTTCGCTGCTTGCTTCTCTTTTTGCTGCCCTATCTCTATAAATATACTCTCCCTCTATTCGTCTCTGTTGTCTTCTCCTTTTCTTCTTCTTCCTCCTTTGCCATCAATGACAACATTTCCAACATAGTTAGCTACCTTACACTTAGAGATACAAACTTTGCGAAAGGTGAAAGAAAAATATGTGTGTGCAGGAGTATGATGCACACGATGTAAAGCTAAAGGGCATCATAGAGATCAATTTACCATATATAATAACTATCTTGCAGTTAGAGGACCCAGATTGATTAAGAATGGGGCAGGGAGTAGTGAAGTCCCCAAACTATGGTCTATGATTTTTCAAGTGAATGAACTGCACATGAAAGACTTATGCCATAGGATTGGTAAATATATTCTAGAGCTAAAACAACCTTACTGCACATCTTGTTGATCTGTGGGACACGATGAGAAGAAATTTCATAGATTTGATATGATGATTGAGAAGGCTACTTCATATATATTGGAGGTCAGAGGTAGAGGAACAGACTTACCTATATCGTCGTTAGGGCAAGGTATATTTCTAGGTAGAGGCTGAGGAAGAGGAGGAGATGTTGGTCATGGAAGGGGAAAAATAATTTTTTTATAACTGTGGAGAGGTTGGTCTATGCGCGTGACTTCTTGAACCCAACACAAAAATCTTGCAAGTGTTGTAGACAATTTGACAATGTTCTTGAAGATAGCCCTTTATTGTTTGCAAAAATGCAGGAAAAGAAGCCGCAGACACCTACACAGAATGTTAAAATGATGAGAGTGGAACCACACACTCAAGACCCTAGCATAAATATTGTGACCAAGAGAGGTGTAACATCTAAAGAAGATAAAGTAGAATGCAAGATACCTATCACCAATGTTTGGGTCTGGAGAGCTCCTAAGAAAAAGCAAGGGTTTAACCTACAAAGGGAGAAGGAAACCTTTGTCATAGCAAAGAAGGACTTCGCGAATCTTGGCACATCTAAAGTACCAAGCAAGCGTGCAATGGATACCGTCGAAGGGATCGAGCCTATATAGATGAAACCGGTTTTGAAGGTATGTATCAAGCTTCTACGCAATAATAAGGCATTTGAGAATGTTGAAGCTTTGAATAATAGCTTCACCAAGAAAGAGAAGCCTCAAATGGAGAAAAATGTTGTCAATAAGATTTACAGGAATAAGATAAGAACTGGCTGAGAGATGTGCATGACTCCTGAGATAGGTGAGTTTGAAATGGACCGGGTCATTTTGGATATTGGATCTGATAGAAATGTATTACCAAAGCATACTTGGTAGAAAATGGGAGATCCTAAGCTAGAATGGTTTGCAATACAACTACGCATGGAAAATTAATAGAAGATTATCCCAATGGGTAGAATTTCTGGGGTCGTAGTTGATATCGAAGGAGTTAAGGTACTGGATGAATTTGAAGTTATTAAAATTGTTGATGACTCAAATCTATACCCTGCGCTATTGGGTCTGTATTAGGCTATTGACATGGATTCTATCATCGATCTCAAGCACATAAGTATGGTGTTTGAAAACAATGGAACCAGGGTCGTCGTCCCTCTAGACCCTATAGAAGGAGAAATATACATAGAACTGGTGTGTGCAAAAGAAGATGTTGATCATATCTAAAAGCTAACTATGAGAGATGAATATTGGATCAATCCTACAGCGGGTGGTAGGATTAGTTGTGATAGGGATAGTTCATGCCACTCTGACTTAAATGAGGAATTGGAGAATTGGCAGACCTATTTGCATGAAGTCCCTACACTCACTGCAATTGAGTCACCATATCTCTACGATGAATATCCTCTGAGGTTTGGGAATTACCTTATTATGATGGTGTAGGAAGTGTCAATAGTTTTTGAGAAGAATTTGAAAAGGTTGTTCCAGAGACACAACAATTCCATGCGCTTGACTTACTTCTATTCTAAACCACATCTTGCTGGTGGGAAACAAACAAGGAAAAATTTGCAGATTGGGAAGAATGTATCCACATGATGGAATTGAGATTTAGACAACCCAATACCCAGTTGGAAGAAGCCTATGCAGGCAAAGAATATTTACGCATGCACTTAGCTAGGTGGACTGCAGCTTGGGGAGAATATTTGTAGCCAGGATGGGTGCAGACATTGATTCAGACATGAAGTCGGATACCCATGAACTGGTATCTATAGGTTGAGCTGTGATGTAGCACGATGGCATGGGTTGTGCTAAGGGAAATATTGTTTTAAATTTTAGTTTTGAGAGTGGATTCCCATGCATCAATACTACATTACACATGATTCAAGATGTGGTCTTTGACATGCCAGAGAAACTAGAAGAACAAGCCTTACCAACATGGGATGCACAGATGAAGGATATAGTTGAATGTTGAAATGTTACTATTGATGATAATGAGGAGGACCCAAGAAACACCAATATCCCTGAGTCTGTAGGTCAGCACAGAGTTTTTGGGCCTATGGTTAAAATCTCTAGATGTGACTGCATCCATAAAGATTAGGAAAGTTAACATTTGAACAGAAGAGAAATATAAGATTCCTAAAATGAGGGATTATTGGGATGAAGATAAAATGGCCAAGGTTGCGGAGCTACTCACTGAATATTAGGACCTGTTTCCCACAAATTTTTCAGAGTTAAAATATATTATCGGGGGTCTTGGTGTGATGAAGATCACTACGAAACCAGATTCTAGGCATGTCAAGCATCACCCTTATAGATTGAATCCTAAGTATAAGTAGAAGCTCAAGGAGGATCTAGAGAAAATGGTTGCTGTAGGGATCATTGAACCAAAATAAGAATCAGATTAGGTAAGCCCCATGGTGGTCCAAAAAAATAAGACCAAAAGAGAAATCAGGATTTGTGTGGATCTGCGCAAGTTGAATGATGCCTCTATGTATGACCCTTTTCCAACTCCATTTTCTAATGAGGTATTGGAAAATTTGGGTGGGTAGGAGGCCTACTCATTCATCAAGGGATTTTCTAGATAGCACCACATAATAATCATGCTTGAAGACATAAGTAAGACAACCTTTGCAATAGAATTGGGATCATTCCAATACACCGTAATTCCATTCGCTCTGAATAATGTGCCAGCTATATTCTCATGCATGGTGGTAGCTTCTTTTAAGGAGTACATACCTAATTTATTATAAGTATATTTTAATGATTTAAAATGTATTTGACTTATTGATGAAGCATGTTTCCAGTCTCCGCTTAATGTTGGACACTTGTTAGAAGTATTAGATCTCGCTGAATCTGAAGAAGTGCATATTTTGTTTCCCTTTCATGATTTTTTTTTGTCATATTGTCTGTCAACAGACATTGATGGTCAATCCATCTAATATTGTTATTATTTTTAACCTAGAGGCTCCAATGAATGTGAAGCAGTTGCGCTCAATTTTCGGGTGGACTGGCTATTATAGAAATTTTTTTCAAGACTATGCACTGATCACTGCGCCGATGGAGAAGTTTCTAAAGAAGGACTCCTCTTTTTGCTTAGACGAGGACTACTAGAAGAGTTTAGAGTTGATTAAGGAGAAAATTGTGACTGCGCCTATATTGGTATTTTCAGACTAGACAAAGGAATTCCATGTACACATTGATGCTTCGTGTATCACGTTAGGAGTTGTAATCGCGTAGCCAAGAGATGGAGATATTGATCACCCAATTGCATTTGCGAGCATAAAATTGTTAAGTGCTGAGCGCCATTACTCGACAATAGAGAGAGAAGGGTCAGTTGTGGTTTATGTGCTATAGAAGTTTGTTCACTATTTGCTAGGAGGTAATTTTAAGATGTTCACTTATCACTCTGCTTTGAAGTACCTGGTCAACAAGCCTGTGTTGGGGGGGAAGATTTGTATATGGATCCTATTTTTTCAAGAATATGATTCTGAGGTGATTGTAAAGCCAGAGAGATTGAATGCAGGTCTATACCATTTGTCGCGCATTGAAAGTGGATATGAGCCAACTAGTTTGGAGGATAGATTACCAGACGCGCAACTATTTTCCATTAAATTAGTTGATGACCACTTCACAGATATTATCCACTTCCTGACCAATAAAATTGGGCCTACAGAGTATAGAGTTAAGTAGAAAAAATAATTTTCCTTACACGCAACAGGCTTTACTTTTCTTCCTGGCCAGTTGTATAAGATGTGAGATGATGAGGTATTGAGGTGATATGTGCCGGATTTTGAAAGGAAGAGCATCCTAGTAGAATCACATGCGGGGGATGGAGGAGGTCACTATTCAAGGAAACAAACTGCATAGAATATTTTGAGGGTTGGTTTGTAGTGATGCAAAAGAATGTTTTCACACTTGTGATTTGTGTCAAAGAACGAGGAAAAACTTGTGCAGAGATGAAATTCCACTACAATGACAAGTGACTTTGTTGTCTATTGATAAATGGGCCATTTACTTTGTAGTATCGATCAACCCTCTCAGGAAGAATACTGGTGCACACTATATCATTACTGTGGTGAATTATTAGACGAGATAGGCAGAGGCTAAGCCTACAAAGGATTGCACAGCAAAAACAACTTCCCACATCATTTTTGAGAATATTTTGACAAGGTTTGGGTGTCCTAAGATTTTTGATGAGCAACCAGGCTACACATTTTGTGAATGAGACCATTCAAACCTTAATAATGGACTTTAATATGCACCATTAGAAGAGTACCCGATATCATCCATAGGAAAATGGTACGGTATAAGCCTTTAATAATATTTTGGAGAATGCACTCACAAAGATCTACAATGCTAATCAGAACAATTGGGATGTGCGTGTACCCATGGCTTTTGTGGGTATATAGGACCACATGCAAGAAATTGACAGCAAAAACCCCTTTCAAGTTGGTGTATGGACAAGAAGTTGTTATGTCGATGGAGTATATTGTCCCTAGTCTACGCATTGTAGTGGTAACTAACATGGATGATCAAGATACTGTGGAAGGGCAACTGTCATAGCTAGTTACGTTGGAGGAGAATAGATTCATTGTTGGTTTCCATCAGCAAGTGCAAAAGGAGCGTGAAAAGGCTTGGCATGACAAACACATGAGGTAGAATATTTACAAGGAAGATGATTTGGTTTTTCTATATGACAACAAGTTTGCGCGCCACCCAGGAAAGTTCAAAATGCATTGGCTTGGACCTTATATTGTGAAGGAGGTGCAGTAAATCTGGTTACCTTATGTGCTGAAGTCCTTCCTCGATATGTGAATGGAAGTCAGTTGAAACCATATAAGGATGATTCGATCCCAACGTGTGCCAAATGACTATATGGTCAGAGAAGTATCGTAGTGCCCCAGACACTTGTGAGAGGGTGTGAGACCATAAAGAAGTCTTTCAAGCATAGGAGAAGTATATGTGTGTGCGACGAGGATTGAGAAAGCGAGGGTATCTGTGACAGTCATGCAAAGGTTGTGCTAGGATGTTGAAACAACCATAGATGGGCCAAAATCTAGCCATTGGAACAATCAATATGGATGAGACAACTTTATTTGTGGAGGATATTATGCCAAATTTGGAGATTTTTCAGCATTTATGAGTCCGCATCTATGGACTTCAGGCTGCTTAGGCCACACCATCACTATAAATATGGTAGGAAGGGCCGCATTAGTTCCCTTTGCTTTCCAAGAGATATGTGTCTATTTATCTTGTTGTGTTTGCTTGGTTTTATGTTTGAGCACTCAGAAACATTTTTTGAAACATTGCACCAAATAGGTTTAGGAAATTTAGCCCCTCCAAGTATGACTGCCACAAAGCCTACCCCCTTTGTGACCCTCGCTAAAGAAACACCTACGTCGAAATGTCAACCTGAAAATATGAATAAATGGTAGACCTCAGAGATTCAGAAGTCTCCGCGCAAGAAGAATTCAAAGCCTAAATTAACCCTAGTTGAGTGAAAAAAGAGACCAATGGCTGAAGAACCATAAGTGATCATTGAGGAAGATATTATCAAAGAAATAGACCTAATGTAGTGGCTTCCCAAGTACATGGCACTGCACAAGCCATCTGTGGAAGTCACGGGGGACTCAAATAAGTTCAAGTTCCATATCGACACACCATTTATCCTGCATAATGTGTCATTTGAAGGGGAAATGTTTGCAAAAGTGCCTTTACTGAAATTGGAAGACTGGGACCTTGCTAACCACGCAAAGTTTCGTGAACCTGTGCCATCAAAATATTTGGAGTAGGTGCGCTATGACGGAGGAGCCATCACGGTTGAATGAAAGACATGGGCATTAGGGTTACAACAGCCCTGGCTGGTGAACCTACTGAACATCCCACACTTTGGGAAGAACACGATTAATGCTATTTTTTTGCACCAACTACCTTTCCTTGTCCATGAAAATTGTATGTTTCTAGGAGATCCCATCCAGATCGATGACATGTTAATTCATTGGATCACCAAGTTTCCTTACCATGGGTAGGATCCAGGGGCAGCCTTCGGTGGGAAGGGACTGGAGATAAAGGTCGTGGATGAGGTTAAAAAGAATTATGGGGTAAAAAGGAACACCAGAGGATTTTTCATTGTAGATATCAATTCCCTGATAGTTAAATTTTCCAACATGATCCTTGCATTAAAAATGATTAGGAAGTGTCGCGAAACATAGGTACCAGCATATGTCATTAAGCTAGATGTGCAATGCATGAAAGGGGTCCAATATAATTTGATGAATTACCTTCGCACTAAATTTTTGGAAAACATTTGCGAGGCGCAAGAAGATGGAAACATTTTTATTATGCTTGGCTTTCGTTGTTGGTCGCACTGATTGGTTGGAGACTGTCATTCCTGTCTGAGTTACTAGATATTGAGCCTGATGTCTGTGAGGTTTAAAAGTATGCATCATTATGGAACCCTAAGCTTCCATCTAGGATAAAAAAAAAAAAATATTCTGGGTGATATTTAATGCAGAAATATTTCAAGCGGTGCAGTCCAAGCCATATCTGTCTCCTACATTGTACAAGAAATAGAAGCACATTGTGGACTTTAGGACAAAATTGCATAATTTTCATGTCGATACAAAGAGGGACATGGAAGGTATCTTGTATGAGCTTCCATACATGGTTACATAGGATGACCTTGATTGCACTACGAAAATGTGGCCCCCCTTATGGCTCGGAGCAAGTACAACTAGTCGTGTGTCATCCTCAGTACCACTGAAGACCCCTATGAGGCCACGCACACCAATAGATCATCCAAAAGATGCGAAAAAGGACCAAGAACCAAAAAATATGGCAGAGACATTTGACTTGGGTAGTGATGATTAGATGGAAGATAAGGATGGAGACAGTGCCGATGCACTGACCAACACACGACTAGGAACCAAAAGAGGGAAAGCCTTTATGAAGACATGGAGTAATCCATTAATGCTAACCAAGGATGATTTTGAAAAAAATGGCAACATAGTCGAGACAGTCATGGAGGATGTATGGAAAAAGGTAGACACACAATATAACTTGGTCCTTGATGGCATGAAACAAGGGCTCCAACAATTCATAATGCAAGCCAGCAAAATACAAGTGATCGCATGACAAGCGAGAGAGTTCAACTTTTGGCACCCATCCAGTTCAGAATTTCGTAAATTTCAAGTTTCAGGTGCAACAATTCATGTTGCTAGTTCTGAGCTGTGTGCGGCCATTCCTAAAGGATCTGATTTTGAGATTGACTTGGTTGTTTTCCCCAATGGAAGATGCATGCTATGCATATGATTATCATGGAAAAGCTGCAGTACATAGAGTACAAGGAATTTTAGGACACCACGATAGCTCAGCAGAAAGCCACAACAACACTTAAGGGTCAGCAGTTCACAGAGGATGCATTTCACGCCGATGAAAGCCAACGTGGCCATTTGGAAACCATGATTGATTAGCTCTGCTCTGGTCTCCTAGAAATCATAGTGCCCATGACTACAGTGCTCACTTCCAAATTGGAAAGTCTAGTAGTCGCCTTCAAAGCGTCCAGATCAGAAGTAGCTAGAGTATGTTCAGAGCTTGAGCAGAAGATAGCAAATTTACAAATGAAATTGCAGCCCGAGAAGCCTCTAGAATTTTGCGTACAACATGTCAAAGTAGTGCATGAATCAACTGCTAGCGTCACGACTGCTATGGATTCTTGCATCCAATTGCTAGAGGAGGCCATGGGAATTTGGACCTCCTTCGAAGATGACCCTGCCACATAGAAGCTAAAGGTGGATCTCTCGGCCAAGGAAAAATAATTTAAGGGGATCCAAGTTCTTGTGGCGACCTTGGTGCCAAACCAACGATTGGCCCGTTTGCAGGAAATCCGAGCCATTCAAGAAGATATCAACACATTGCACTGCCTGGAAATGCTGGTTGACAAAATAATGCAACGTTCGGATGAAAAGGCCTTACAACTGTCCCAAAACATCGGTGGTGCCCTCAAAGGCCTACACCAGACCCAAAGAATTATCTGTAATATTCCAAATTTTCTGTTAGCTAATTGGAATATTAGAGTTCTTACTTTTCTTATTTAGCAAAGTAAATAAAAGGGTGGAGGGACCCATAAACCCAATACATGAATAAAATCCACTTCTATATTGTGAATGTGGGTTAATTGATGAGTGGGGTAGCATTATGGAGTAGTGGAGTAGCATAATAATGAAGAAAGAGTGGAATTCATAGAGAATTAATAAGGAATATGAATGAGATAATGGAGGAATAAATGCAAGATGATGGATATAGTGGACAAGCAATTGCAGAGATGATGGAGGAAGTGGAGAGTAATTGTAGTAGTGATGGAGATAATGGAGGATAGTACGGTCTTTATGGAGGCTAGTGGCCACATGTGCAACGTGTCTATGAGGTGGGGCAAGGCTAGGAAAGGGTCAAAACCATAAAAGGAAGATGAGGGCACCAAAGGAGGGGAGTATGGATTTTTATTCTTGAGTGTCGTAAGACATTTATTTACACGCTTAAGCTGTTTAGCTAAGTCTGATGTGTTTTTTAGCACCGGGTGTTCCCGAGCAGGAATCCCACCCTTACCCATGGGGGATTTCGAGTGCTTACTTTGGGAAGGTTTTCTTCGGCAGCATTCATCATCTAGAAATCAGTGCCACTTTCATCCACTCTCATATGCACTTCCAGCTAGATGAATTACGCATTATTGAACTTGGGTTTGAGAGTTGGAAGGTTTTTCTCAATACTTCAGCTGAGAAACCCGTGCATGGATCAGCCCTTCACACTGTGGATCCATTGCTGTAATATTCAAAATATGGAATTTCTACAATAATGAGAATACCCTAAGGTATTCCAAAGTTTTATATGCAGAAATATGCCTTATAACATATTTCCAATGATAGATCCTTCAGTTAAATGATTATGCATCAACTTATAACTCACTTTGGAGTCAAAAGGGTGGGGAAAAGAGGTGATTTCGGCCCTAAAATGAGTTTATTCAGGTATCGTTGTTAGTATGAATCCTTCGTCGAAGTGTATGAAAAAGGACCACTTTAGCTACGCATAACTAATAGCCCTAACAACAATAGTGGCTGCCAAACATCTTCAGATCTGCGGTTAGTAATAAAAATGCTGCAACAACCAGATCTATAAATGGAAAGACATTAAGCAGTAAAGTAAAGGGTTTGCTCCATGCATCCAACGGACAAGACAAGAACACAATTTTTTGAAAGAATTTTTATATTACAGGGCACCTGGGAGGAAAACAAGAAGGTGTATCCAGCTCTCCTCAATGGGATGGGTTCTTTGTAGTCCTCAGCACTTCAGATCTAAGCTTCCTCTCTCTAGTTGATGCAGAAAACCCAATGCAAAAAGTAGAGCTCAAAGGGAGCAAAATGGCAGAAAATGGTGACCAAGTGTGTAGATCCAGAGTGATCTAATAGGCAACAAAAGGTGAAGAATGATGGGGAAAACCCTCCTATTTATAACAAAATATTGGGTCATTCTAGATCTTGGTGCATGATTAAAATAATGTTAACCAAATCTAGATCCACCTTTTATGGAATACTTTATTATATTTGTTGGAAGGAAAGGGTCTTTGACTTGGGTCAAATCCCTTGATTAGTCAAAAATAAATAAATAAATGATTTATTTATCTTTTTAAGGAAGTGGTTGGAAGATAATCAAATAAATAATGATTTATTTAATTATTTGTAGGTGATTTGGTCATATTTAACAAGGAATATTATCTAAATAAGATTTAAATAATTATTCCTAGAAAATAATAAGATAAATAAAGGTTTATCTAATTAATTTCTTTGATTTTGGGTTAAACATGATTGGGAATAATAATTAAATTATGGTTTAATTAATTATTCCATGAGGAAAATCAAACAAATATGGGTTTGTTTAATATTTCCTTTTGGGTTTTCCTGTTTTAACATAGTGAAAGTGGTTTTACTTAGGGTAAAACTGGTCTTACATGGTGTACTTGGGTCCATCTAATGATAATAAGTTAGATGACCAAAAAATGGTGTAACATATTGCCCCCCAGCGTGCGAGTGTCAGGAGCAAATCGTATGACCGAAGTACGTTGTAAGAACACAATCACTAGACAACAGAAGGGGTGTTAGAGAGAGAAATGTGAGGTAGATAGTGTCTTGAAGGAATAGACCCTGAGGAGACGAGACTCGCAGGTGCAACAAGTCTCTTTTTATGAGAGGGTACCTGTGCTGAAGGCGGCGGGGGAGGCATACCTATGCCCGCCGAGACAAAGTACAAAAGAATAGTGTGTCCAGTAAACAAGGGACCGAACCATAAAGTACAGCTGGCATAATCATGAGCCAGATAAAAAATACAATGAGGAATCCCACATACATGCTGTGCCTGGGATAACAGCCAGGACTTGTACAATAATATCTGAGTACATGAGATACAAATACAACCGAAATGCCCCCTGCACATGGGGAAGGGCTCACAAAATCTGACTGATACATGCAAATCGAAGAGGCGCTGCAAGTGGCTATGGCCAACATCATCAAATAGCTGGAGCTGCATCAAAGGCTGCATAGAAGAGGTCATCCGGGCATGTGGGGGGCTACCTGCAGGGCCACCCCCTCATGAGGGTTGAAACATCTCACACACACCCGGGAATCATCAAGAGCTGCTACTGGGTCACTGGACCATCAAGTATATGAATATCGATCATGCTGAAGGAGATGGAGAAACAATCAAGCCAAAGGGAAAGGAGATATCCCTTTGCCTGATCCGAGGCACCGAGCAAGAGTGGAAGCTGGAACCAAGGTACACCGCCCTCTAAACCTGGCTTCTGGAATAAATGAGCTGATGTCGACGGAAGGAGGTCCGCCATAGGTGAGGCAATGAGAGACCCTCAACCAAGGCACGAGAGAAAAGAGTAGAGTGACGGACAGAATGACACTAATGATGATAGTGAAGTGGAAATGACTGAGTAGCCAATGGACGAATTCCCTTGCTAGAGCATAAAGGGCATGGATGACCTGGCAGTGGATGAAGCGATATCATAAGGGATAGGGGACAGCGGGACGGAAGGCCATAATGTGCAACACAAGAGAGAGACCAAGCAATGAATGGTGGAGGGCTATAGCGGGGTACAAAGGGACTCAGGATAGACTCCATGAATGTGATGATGACTCAACTTGGATGCTCTGAACAAGGGCGACTTGATGGTGCTGCCACACAGTAAAGGCCCCAATGGGGGACCGTGGAAACATGAGTACAAGGTGGGAACTCATGACGAAAATCGACACGAACAAAGACAAGTAAGGAGGCAAGATGGTGCCCCAAGTACAAGTGTCGTAAGTGAGGAAATTCGATTTTAAGGAGAGGTGAAGTGACCCTTCTTGGACAAAATGTGTCCTGGTGAAGTATCAGATCACAAAAAACTAACAGATACCCATTTTAGGGCTCGGTGAGATCTTTCCAACGATGCAGACGGTTCGTCAAACGGGGCTACAGTGTGGCCACAACAGTCGAAAGAAGAAACAGGGGTTCTCTTTTAATAAGGCAGTTTTCCCTCCAAAATCACTCATTTGCTATTGTTGTTGTGGTGAATGTGGAGAGGAGAGAAGGCCCTAAATCTTGCGGCGAACGTAGCAGACAAACCGACCGTTGGAATCGCGATCTGTCAGTTGCAGGTAAGAGGTATAACCTTTCTCTTGCATTTTGATGGATTACATTTTTAGTTTAGGGCCCAGAATCCCAAAAACAGCCCCTCCTTCATCTCTACGGCCGAGTCGCACTTTTTGGGGCAAAAAGTGAAACCTAGGATGCAGGTATCAGGGAAAAAAGTGCGACCTGGTCTAGAAAAGAGCAGAAAACTGCGACCTGGGAGATGAGGGGGTTTTGGTGCTGTTTTATGGCTGGAAGTTGGGTTTTGGTGTTTGGTTATGGTTTTCTCGATCTGTACGCTGACAAAAATGATGTGTTTGTGCAGGTATGGCAGAGTTACGGGTCAACTGGAGAGAGAGAGATCTGGGGACACTACGGACAGAGATCCAGGCGGATCAAGGCGTCCGCCGTGTTTTGGCCAGATTTGGGGTTCTCAAGTTTTTGGAGAACCCATTGATGAGAGCAGGGGAACCGTTACTGGCCCGGATTATCAGTTACTGGGATCCATATCAGGAGATCTTTGTAGTGCAGGGGCACAGGATCGAGCTGACGGTCCAGGATGTGTACTTCCTAACTGGTCTCCCGCCACTGGGATGGTGGAAAACACACAGCCAGTGTTGCCGCGGGGGCGGCATATCATGGAGTTCGTGGAACGCCATTGTCGACCGGGTCTCCAAGTCAAGGGGACTCGAATACCGATCGGGGATCTAGAGAGGCTAGAAACCCGTGCAGTGGCCGCAGCTGTGCTGCAAATTCTGGGCATCCAGGCGTTCCATCACATCACTGGGGGGCAGATGATGATAGTGGAAAGTGTGTTGGGTGGGCCCAAATGTTATTGGTGTCGCTAAAGCGACAACTGTCGCTATGCAGGCGGCAGGTGAATCATGACTGCTCATATGGGACTTTGTTGTGCGCCTTCTTCTTTGAGAATATCCCGACCTTGATGCCTCGTGTACAGCTTCCAGATGGGGGCCCGAGGGAGCCCAGGATGCACCGTTGGGGACGACTACTGTGCAGAGGAGGAGGAGGGGCGGTCGGGCGGGTGTTTCGACCTGAGTTTTTTGCCCATTGGGATTAGATGTCGCTGTACATAGACGACTACCCCTATAGTGGGATGAGCTATTGTGGGGATCCGGATCTGCCACTTCTGCCTGGTCGAGTCTGGGGGCCCGATGGTAAGTGAAAAATTTCTATTCTAATGTGGGCATGTTAAAGTTTTTGAATAGTAATTGATGATACTGATTCATGTACTTTTGGTATGCAGATATAGCACGGGTAAAACCGGCCGGATATATGGGACGACCGGCAGCGTCTGGGGCTACAGGTCCAAGTGGGTCGAGAGCGGCGCAGGATGAGGATGCAGCCGCCCTGCTGGAGGACATCCACCGTAGATGCGAAAGGTTGTTGACCGGAGTATCAGAGCGCGGGTGGAAGGACTTAGACGACGAATACATAGAGCCATGTGTTGGTCTCCCCTCGGAGTGGCGAGGTATCATGCGGCGCATGGCGATGGCCGGTCAGGCTATGCATGATCTACAAGCTGCAGGGGCAGAGCCATTGACTTGGGAGCCTCCAGATAGTGATTAGGGGTAGGGGCATGTGGTGCCCCCTATGATGTATGTAGGGGCAGGTGGTGCCCCCAGTTTTGGGTTTTTTTTTGTAACATGCTATGGTCATGTCGTATGTATCAGAGTAGATGGACTCGAAACATATGTTTTGCGACACATATTATGGATATGCATCGTCTTTTGATGGTTGATTTAATGTTATTCTCTTGTATGAAATGTGTGTGATAAATGCCAATCTAGAACATGGTTTGCAATACTATCTACATAGTGATTCTGTTCTCGAGGTACATGGTTGAAAGTTATGGTTTCAAACGCACGTATTAGGATTTTCACTCGTAAATAACGTCTAAACAGCACAGGGTTATGCACACGATAAACACCATTTATTTTCATTACAAGAAGCAGGGAATCCAAACGAACGTGCAGATGGAGGATGCGATGAAAGAGGGCATCAGCTAATAGGCCCCGCACTGCATCATATTCGGCCTGATTGTTGGTGGAAGATCCAATGCATACCCCGTTAGAAAGAACAAGGGCATGCAAGGGGGTGAAGATGGCCCAACCTGCTGAGGCTAGATTCCTGGAGTAGCGACTTGCACCATCGGCGTAACCAATAAAGGGTGTGGACGGGGGGTCCTACAGAATGGTGTGACAAGACAATAAATGAGGGGATGAAAGGAAATGACGGCAGCGTGAGTGTACAGAAGTCATCGGGCGACAACCGCAGGAGGGAGTGTAAGGGGCAGGATGACCAAGACTCAGACAAGGTGGTGTATGAGGACTATCGGAAACATGATGAGGACTCGGGCTGCGGAGGTCAACGAAGACACAAGTGGAGTGATCTCGGGTATGAGGAGGAACGGGGTGCTCAAGGGGCACAAGCAGAGAAGATGCAGACGGGCTGGGCTCCGAGTGTCTCGCAGAGGAAGAGAGGTAAAGGATGGTTACAGCAGACTCTGTCATCTGACCATCAGGGGGGGGGAATGTTGATGGGAGCGGGGGGATCCTCAGGTTGACCTGAAGCGTATTGCGCGAGGATAGGAGAGGCGGATTGATTTTGTTCAACCTCATACTCTCGAATTACCTCTAAAGAGGCACGGTAGTGTGTCAGGTGAGGACAATGGTGGGAGTAATGGCCATGAACGCCGCACAAAGCACAAGGCTTGTTGGTGCGGAGAGTCTTGGGGTTCTTGGTTACGGACGGAGAAGGAAGGGGGGCCTCAGGGACCGTAGACTCGGGGAACGCGACTTTAACCATGGGCTGAATACGGGGCAATTCAGGACAAGCATGGGTGGCATGACCGGTGACATCACATAAAGCACAAGGCTTCGCGGGTGGCGAAGGGGCCGGGTCAGTCGTGGTAGTCTTGTCTTTGGGTGCCCCCTTGCGGGCTTTGCCTTTCTTCCCGGGTGCCGTCACGACAGGAGAAGGGTCCTGTGGAGGTGCTGGGGGCACGGAGGCAACGGAGGAAGCTAGGGGGACCGGTTGAACCGGTGTCAAATCCATATAGGGCTTGGGGTGACCAGGAGGGGTGGCGGCTGGGGGATCAAGGTACCAGACCGGTATGCCCAAGGTCAAGTTAGGGAGAGAGAGGGTGGCCATGATAGGGACAGAATATACTCCGGGAGGGGGAGCTAGGAAAGGGATCTTCCTAGCAGGGTAATGACCAGGAGGGACAGCTTCGAGATGGTTAAGGCCAGGAGGAACCGATCCAGGAGGGTAAAAGGGTTCAAGGAGACCAGCTGTAGGGGTAGGGCCAGAAGGAGGAGGTCCGGCTGGCTGAGATGAATGGCTAGGAGTAGGTTGCGGAGGGCGAGGGGGAGGTTGCTGACTAGCCGAGGCAGGCCGCTTACGGGCAGCCTGAGATGATTGCATCATGCAAACATTCGAGGAGCTGGGATCAGTGATGGGAGGAGGAGGAAGGTTAGGGAAAGTTCCAAGCAGGGAGGAATCTTTGTAAACGCCAGGGGAGACACTGGTCAAGGAATCAACGGTTTGCTTGTTGGCTACAGAAGAGATAGTCGTCTCAGGGGAGGTCTGAGATTTTGGCTCATGATACGTCAACTGGTCAATGGTGACTATCTTTCCATTATGGGGGAAAGACATCTTGCGAAAGACCGCGGATGGGACAACGGACATAGCATAGGTGTAGCTTCGCCCCAATAGAATGTTGTAATCTAGCGGGGCGTCGATGACTTCGACGTCAACGCAAACAGTCTTACCGGCGAGGGTGATAGGACAATTACGAAACAGGCCAATGGGATGGGAGGCATGACCGTCCCACGCTCGAAGGGTGATCGTGGAAGGGGCCAGCTCAGGAGATCCGAGTTGCTTCCAAACCGAAGCGGACATCACGCATGTGGATGCCCCCTGGTCAATTATACACCAGGACACGTTGGCATTCTGGATTTTGACTGGGATTTGGAAGGCGACGGAAGGAGGGAGGGGAGGATGGTCCGATTGAGTGGCATCGAAAACAATCATTTGGTCATCAGCAGGATCTACAGCGCCCACGGCAGATAATAGAGCCTTCTTTTGGGAAGGGCACGACTGGAGGAGTTCCAGTGTGGAAATGGCGGCAGGAGACTGCGCCAGATCATCTACTATGCTATACGAATGAGCAGCTCGACCAGGAGCAACATTTCGACGTAATGGTCCCTTAGGAATCTTGGGATGGACCTCAACTTTGGGTTGAGGAATATGTAAGGGACCACCGGATGTCGAAAGAGGCTCTGTAGAACCTGAAGAGGGAGGCTCGGGGGCAGACTGAGCAGGAGGCTTGGGGTACTGACGAGACCGAGTTTGAAGGTGAAGATCGACGGAGGGGGTAGGATCAGAGTGCATCATAAGGATCTGGTAATCAGAGGAACCAGAAATGGAAGGGGGGGCGGCTACTTGGCTGTCGGGCGGTTGGGTAGCCACGAATCCTTGTTGAGGGAAAGGGTCAGTAAACACAGCTGGTTGGGTAGTGGCCACATTAGGAGGAGCATGGGGGGAGGCGTGTTGTCTGCGCAATGTGGCTTGAGACTCCCACATCTGCCTCATCTGAGGTAAGAGGGGACAATCGTGGGTGTAATGACCGTAAACACCGCAACACGAACAGGGCTTGTTTGTGCGAAGTGGCCTGTCCGGCTTGGGCTGAATGCCCTGTTGCTGGTTGCCAGTGTTAGGGTCCACACCAGAATTGGGTCCTCGGAAACTAGGGGCAGATTGGTTTTGGTTGCCTCTCCGCCTTCTTTGAGAAGAAGGGGGATTAGTCGCGCCCTGCTGTGAAAATAGTTTCCCTGGAGGGGGCTGTAGGTGCTGGTGCTGGGGTTGAGGAGGCAAGGGAGGAGGAAGCGCATATGCTGGAGGAGCTGGCGCACCAAGCTGCGGATAAGGGTAATGAGTGGGATGGGAAACATTGGGGTAAGCAGGAGGTTGGGAAAAAGGAGGAGGCATGCCGTATCCTGGATACATGCTACCGGGAGGGGGAAGAGTGCTGGAGGAGTTGGCCCCACCCTGAGGGAGACCATAGCCCATAGGAGGTTGAGCACATGGATGGGAAAGGGCTCCAACGATACCGTCGATGGAATGAGATGCCCCCGGGGCGTTAGCGCCACTGGGCCTGGGGATGTCAGGAAGAATGGTATAAACATAACCAGATTGAGCGTAGATCAGGTCATATTTCAAGGCTATTTGGAGGGCGGCTTCTTCAGTTCGAGGAAAATGAGAGGCGACATCTTTGCCGATGGGAGCGGGAAGGGTGCGCAGGAACCAGTCCATGTAAACCCAATCTTCGAAGGGAGGGGCTCAACATAAGCTCCGTCTTCGTCGCCATTCCTAAACATGGGCGGAAAGGCGTGTTGAAGAGGCTTGCTTAAACGAAGTCAAGAGCTCCGTGCCAGTATCGTATCGGAGAGGGAGCTGGAAGTACGACAGAAAGGCTTGGGCAAGAGTCTCAAACGTGGTATGGGTAGAGGTGGCTTGTTCAACATACCATTTAGAAGCTTCGCCGGTAAGCGTGCGTTGGAACAAACGAAGACGGATGGAGTCATCGGTAATGGAATTGGAGGAACACCACATATAGAAAGATCGGACATGATTGGTTGGATCTTCTCCATTAAGGCCCTCAAACTTAGGGATGTCTGAGGGGAGCTTGGTTGGCATAGCGGGCCAGTTATCATTGTGGTGAATGGGGTCATTGATCAACTGATGGAAATCGAGGAGGCTGAGGCCTGCAATGTACAGCAGCACAGGGGTGGCCAGGGTAGTTCCTGTGGCGGTTCCGCTAGTAGTAGGGCCGACATTGGGGCCGGGAGAACTGCTAGCATTAGGCCCTGGACCAGACATAGTGAAGGTGACAGGGGGAGAACCAGGAGGAGAAGGAGGACCTGATGAATCAGAGAGTCGAGTGCGATCGTAGGTGGGGACCGGGCCGACGACGCGGCGAGCAGGCTTTATCAACCGTGAAACTGAGGCAGTGAACAACAAGTTCCCGGGAAAGGCGCCTTGGGGGCGCAATGATGACAAAAGAAGGAAACCGACATGGCGTAAAGGGACACTCACCATAATGTTAAGGCAAGATAAGGTGCAATGGACAATGATTTTAGAGTCTTTTAAGCGTTGCAAGTTAACCAAAAGCTTTCGCTAGGGTCAAGTATGCATGCTAATTTTAACTTTAAACCCTTTCCATTTTGAGCCAGAAAAAGTGCAAGCCAAGAATGGTCCAAATAAACCCATAGCGAACAAATAATATACGTCGAAATAACAGAAAAATAATAGCTACTTGTGCATCTATCTAACCCAAGAAGACGGGTCTCTCAAAACTAATATGAAAAGAAAAGGAAAAATCTAGGCAAAACACACGGAAAAGAGGCCAATAGATCTAAGGTCAAAAGGGACAGGGATCTAAAGGATAAAGCTGCTGAAAAGAGGTGCAGATCACAGCCAAAAGACAGAGGCAAGGTGGCTGGAAAAAGGAAGGAAATTAGCAAAAAACGGAGGGGGCAAGGTGGAGGCCCTAAAAGTAGATCCAAACAAATCTTCAGGAGGTGACGGAAAGGAAGAAAGGCTTCATTTAAAAGGGATCCGAAAGGGAGGTAATGACCGGAAAAAGGGGGCCGCAACTTCCGAAAATGCACGGCCGAAATAGCTAAAAACTCTTCCAAAAAAAAGTGGAGGGCAATAAAGCCCCAAGGGGCCAGGGGTTCCACTGGCGAGTAAAACGGATCGGACCCGGTCAAAACGGCCGAAATGTAGGCCGGAGGACCCCCGACAAAGAAGGAGAAAACCCACATAAAAATTGCAAAAAAATAATCGATGAATGGAAGGTTCAGCTTTTGGTCCCCAAGATAGGTGTCGTTAAAATGGGCAGAAAAGTGCGACCTAGAGCTCCAGGTCGCAGGTTATGGGCCAAAAAGTGCGACTCCCCGTTCCGGTTGTCTCGGCGGCAGATTTTCAGAAAAGTTGCCGTCTCAGTTGCGGCTGGTGTCGCTTACCTGCGCAATAGGGCCAGAAACACACGGAAGTTAGAAATTTTAAGTTTTTAGGGTTTTATGTGAGAAAAATGACATAAAAAGAGGAAAACTAAGCAGCTTAAAAGAAGCCCTAGGGCCTGAAGTAGCTGGATATGCAGGAATATGAAAAACGACAGCGGTCGTAATTTAAAACCCGTGTGGAGTCGCCATTTGTTAGTATGAATCCTTTGTCGAAGTGTACGAAAAGGGACCACTTTAGCTACGCATAACTAATAGCCCTAACAACAAAAGTGGCTGCCAATATCTTCAGATCTGCGATTAGTTAGACAAGAAAATAGCTGCAAAACACCAGATCTATGTATGGAAAGACATTAAGCAGTAAAATAAAGGGTTTGCTCCATGTATCCAACAGACAAGACAAGAACGCAATTTTTTGAAAGAATTTTTATATTACAGGGCACCTGGGAGGAAAACAAGAAGGTGTATCCAGCTCTCCTCAATGGGATGGGTTCTTTGTAGTCCTCAGCACTTCAGATCTAAGCTTCCTCTCTCTAGTTGATGTACAAAACCCAATGAAAAAAGTAGAGCTCAAAGGGAGCAAAATGGCAGAAAATGGTGACCAAGTGTATAGATCCAGAGTGATCTAGTAGGCAACAAAAGGTGAAGAATGATAGGGAGAACCCTCCTATTTATAACAAAATATTGGGTCATTCTAGATCTTGGTGCATGATTAAAATAATGTTAACCAAATCTAGATCCACCTTTTATGGAATATTTTATTATATTTGTTGGAGGGAAAAGGTATTTGACTTGGGTCAAATCCCTTGATTAGTCAAAAAATAAATAAATAAATGATTTATTTATCTTTTTAAGGAAGTGGTTGGAGGATAATCAAATAAATAATGATTTATTTAATTATTTGTGGGTGATTTGGTCATATTTAACAAGGAATATTATCTAAATAAGATTTAAATAATTATTCCTAGAAATTAATAAGATAAACAAAGGTTTATCTAATTAATTTCTTTGATTTTGGGTTAAACACGACTGGGAATAATAATTAAATTATGGTTTAATTAATTATTCCATGAGGAAAATCAAACAAATATGGGTTTGTTTAATATTTCCTTTTGGGGTTTCCTGTTTTAACATAGTGAAAGTGGTTTTACTTAGGGTAAAACTTGTCTTACATGGTGTACTTGGGTCCATCTAATGATAATAAGTTAGATGACCAAAAAATGGTGTAACAGATTGCCCCCCACCGTGTGAGTGTCAGGAGAAAATCGTATGACCGAAGTACGTTGTAAGAACAAAATCACTAGACAACAAAAGGTGTGTCAAAGAGAGAAGTGTGAGGTAGATAGTGTGCTGAAGGACTAGACCCTGAGGAGACGAGACTCGCAGGTGCAACAATTCTCTTTTTATGAGAGGGTACCTGTGCTGAAGGCGGCGGGGGACGCATACCTATGCCCGCCGAGACAATGTACAAAAGAATAGTGTGTCCAGTAAACAAGGGACCGAACCATAAATACAACCGGCATAAACATGAGCCAGATAAGAATACAATGAGGAATCCCACATACATGTTGTGCCTAGGATAACAGCCAGGACTTATACAATAATATCTGAGTACATGAGATACAAATACAACCCAAATGCCCCCTATAAGCGGGGAAGGGCTCACAAAATCTGACTGATACATGCAAATCAAAGAGGTGCTGCAAGCAGCTAAGGCTGACATCATCAAATAGTCGAGCCGCATCGAAGGCTGCATAAAAGAGGTCATCCGGGCATGTGGGGGGCTACCTACAGGGCCACCCCCTCATGAGGGTTGAAACATCTCACACACACCCGGGAATCATCAAAAGCTGCTGCCGGATCACTGGACCATCAAGTATACGAATCTCAATCATGCTGAAGGAGCTAGAGAAACAATCAAGCCAAAGGGAAAGGAGATATCCCTTTGCCTGATTTGAGGCACCGAACAAGAGTGGAAGCTGGAACCAAGGTACACTGCCCTCTAGACCTGGCTTCTGGATTAAATGAGCTGATGTCGACAGAAGGAGGTCCGCCATAGTTGAGGCAATGAGAGACCCTCTACTAAGGCACGAGAGAAAAGAGTAAAGCGACGGACAGACTGACACTAATGATGATAGTGAAGCAGAAAGGACTGAGTAGTGAATGGACGACTTCCCTTGCTAGAGCATAAAGGGCATGAATGACATGGCAGCGACTGACATGACATCATCAGGGATGGGGGACAGTGAAACTGAAGGTCATAATATGCAACACAAGAGAGAGACCAATCAATGATGGATGGAGGGCTATAGTGGGGTACAAAGGGACTCGGCAGAGACTCCATGGAGGGAATGAGGACTCAACTTGGATGTTCTAAACAAGGGCGACTCGATGGTGCTGCCACACAGTAAAGGCCCCAGTGGGGGAACCGTGGAAACATGAGTACATGATGGGAACTCATGACGAAATCAACACGAACGAAGACAAGTAAGGAGGCAAGATAGAGCGCCCAAGTACAAGTGTCGGTAAGTGAGGAAATAATAATTTGGGCAGGGTGAAGGGAAAGAACCTCCTTGGACAAATGTGTCCTGGTGGATTGGCAGATCTACAAAAACTAACAGATACCCATTTGAGGGCTCTGAGAGCTTTTCTTCGGCATGCACGCGTTCACAACCGCAGGCAGGGTGGTCACGTAGCTTCTGAAAGAAGAAACATGGGTTCTCTTTTAATAAGGCAGTTTTCCCTCCAAAATCACTTATTTTCTATTGTTGCTGTGGTGAGTGTGGAGAGGAGAGAAGGCCCTAAATCTTGCGGCGAACGTAGCGGCCAAACCGACCGTTGGAATCGCGATTCGTCGCCGTGTGTAGGGAGGTCTAACTTTTCGTATTTATTTGGATTAATTTTTCGCCAGGGGGCCCGTAAATCCAAAAACAATTTCTCCTTTTCATCTCTACGGCCGGGTCGCACTTTTTGGGGCAAAAAGTGCGACCTAGGACGCAGGTATCAGGGCAAAAAGTGCGACCTGGTCCAAAAAAGGTCAGAAAACTGCGACCTGGGAGATGAGGGGGTTTTGGTGCTGTTTGATGGCTGAGAGCTGGGTTTTTGTGTTTGGTTATGGTTTTCTCGATCTGTATGCTGACAAAAATGATGTGTTTGTGCAGGTATGGCAGATTTACGGGTCAAATGGAGAGAGAGAGATCTGGGGACACTGTGGGCAGAGATCCAAGAGGATCAGGGCGTCCGCCGTGTATTGGCCAGATTTGGGGTTCTCAAGTTTTTGGAGAACCCTTTGATGAGAGTGTGGGAACCAAGTATCGTCCGTATTATTATTTATCGGGATCCATCGTGAGATATTTGTGGTGGGCACAGGATCGAACTGACGGTCCAGGACGTGTATTTCCTGGCTGGTCTCCTACCACTGGGGATGGTGGGGAACACACAGCCAGTACTGCCGCGGGGGCGGCATATCATGGAGTTTGTGGAACACCATTGTCGACCAGGTCTCCAAGTCAAGGGGACTCGAATACCGATTGGGGATCTAGAGAGGCTAGAAACCCGTGCTAGTGGCCGCAGCTGTGCTACGGATCTTGGGCAACCAGGCATTCCATCACATCACTGGGGGGCAGATGATGCTAGTGGAGAGTGTGTTGGGTGGGACCTACTATGGGTGGGCCCAAATGATGTTGGTGGCACTAAAGCGATAGTTGTCGCTATGCAAGCGGCAAGTGAACCATGATTGCTCATATGGGACTTTGTTGTGCGCCTTCTTCTTTGAGAAGATCCCCACCTTGAGGCCTCGTGTACAGCTTCCAGATAAATATCCAGGGAGTTCCTGAGATGCGTCGTTGGTGACGACTACTCGGTGCAGAGGAGGAGGAGGGGTGGTCGTGGCGGGGTGTTTCGACCCGTATCTTTCCCCATTGGGATTAGATGGATCAGATGCCGCTGTACATAGACGACTACCCCTATAGTGGGATGATCTACTGTGGGGATTCGGATCTGCCACTTCCACCTGGTCGAGTCTGGGGGCCCGATGGTAAGTGAAAAATTGCTATTCTGTGTGGGCATGTTAAATTTTTTGAATAGTAATTGATGATACTGATTCATGTACTTTTGCATGCGTGCATATAGCACTATGTAAAACCTACTGATATATACCCACCTACACACCGGGTCACAGTCCAAGTGGGTCGAGTGGCGGCAGATGAGGATGTAACCGCCTCTTTCGGGAGGACATCCACCATAGATGCAAAAGGCTGTTGACCTGTGAGTATCGCAGCATGGGTGGCAAGAATTAGACGCATCAATACATAGAGCCATGTGTTGGTCTCCTCTAGTGGCTAGGTATCATGCTAGCGTACATATTGCCTGTCGCTATGCATGATATACATGTCACAGTGCGCATCCACGTCTCTGGGAGCCCCGCATAGTGATTAGGTAGGGGCATGTGGTGCCCCCTATGATGTATGTAGGGGCGTGCAGCTTCCGCTTGGGTTTTTGTTTGTAACATGCTATGGGCATGTCGTATGTATCAGAGTAGATGGACTCATCAATATATGGTTTGCGACACATATTATGGATATGTATCGTCTTTTGATGGTTGATTTAATGTTATTGTCTTGTATGAATTGTGTGTGATAAATGCCAATCTAGAACATGTTTTGTGGTTACTATCTACATAGTGATTCTCGTTTCGAGGTACATGGTTGGAAAGTTATGGTTTCAAACGTACATTGGTATTTTCACTGTGAATAGCGTCTAAACAAGACAGGGTTATGCACACGATAAACACCATTTAGTTGCATTACAAGAAGCAGGGAATCCAAACGAACGGGCAGATGGAGGATGCGATGAAAGAGGGCATCAGCTAAGAGACCACGCACTGCATCATATTCGGCCTGATTGTTGGTGGCAGAACCAATGCATACCCCATTAGAAAAAAAAAGGGCATGCAAGGGGGTAAAGATGGCCCAACCTGCCGAGGCTATATTCCTGGAGTAGCGACTTGCACCATCGGCGTAACCGATAAAGGGTGTGGACGGGGGGTCCTGCAGAATGGTGTGACAAGACAATAAAGGAGGGGAGGAAAGGAAATGACGGCAGCGTGAGTGTACAAAAGTCATCGGGCGGCAACCGCAGGAGGGAGTGTAAGGGGCAGGATGACCAAGACTCAGACAAGGTGGTGTATGAGGGCTATCGGAAACATGGTGAGGACTCGGGCTGCGGAGGTCAACAGAGACACAAGTGAAGTGATCTCGGGTATGAGGAGGAACAGGGTGATCAAGGGACACAACAGGGGAGGATGCAGACGGGCTAGGCTCCGAGTGTCTCGTAGAGGAAGATAGGTAAAGGATGGTTACAGTAGACTCCGTCATCTGAACATCAGGGAGGGGAATGTCGATGGGAGCGGGGGGATCCTCAGGTTGACCTGAAGCGTACTGCGCGAGGATAGGAGAGGCGGATTGATTTTGTTCAACCTCATACTCTCAAATTACCTCTAAAGAGGCGCGGTAGTGCATTAGGTGAGGACAATGGTGGGAGTAATGGCCATGAATGCCGCACAAAGCACAGGGCTTGTTGGTGCGAAGAGTCTTGGGGCTCTTGGTTACGGACGACGAAGGAATGGGGGCTTCAGGGACCGTAGACTCGGGGAACGCGACTTTAACCATGGGCTGAATACGGGGCAACTCAGGACAAGCATGGGTGGCATGACCAGTGACATCACACAAAGTGCAAGGCTTTGCGAGAGGGGGAGGGACTGGGTCAGTTATGGTAGTCTTGTCTTTGGGTGCCCCCTTGCGGGCTTTGCCTTTCTTCCCGGGTGCCGTTACGACAGGAGGAGGGTCCTCTGGAGGGGCTGGGGGCACGGCGGCAACGGAGGAAGCTAGGGGGACCGGTTGAACCGGTGTCAAAGCCATATAGGGCTTGGGGTGACCAGGAGGGGTGGCGGCTGGGGGATCAAGGTACCAGACCGGTATGCCCAAGGTCAAGTTAGGGAGAGAGAGAGTGGCCATGACGGGGACAAAATATACTCTGGGAGGGGGAGCTAGGAAAGGGATCTGCCCAGTAGGGAAATGACCAGGAGGGACGGCTTCGAGATGGTTGAGGCCAGGAGGAACCGATCCGGGAGGATAAAGAGGTTCCGGGATACCAGCTGTAGGGGGAGGGCCAGGAGGAGGAGGTCCGGCTGGCTGAGATGAATGGCTAGAAGCGGGTTGCGGAGGGCGAGGGGGAGGTTGCTGACTAGCCGAGGCAGGCCGTTTACGGGTAGCCTGAGACGATTGCATCATGCAAACATTCGAGGAGCTGGGATCAGTGATGGGAGGGGGAGGAAGGTTAGGGAAAGTTCCAAGCAGGGAGGAATCTTTGTAAACGCCGGGGGAGACACTGGTCAAAGAATCAACGGTTTGCTTGTTGGCTACAGAAGAGATAGTCGTCTCAGGAGAGGTCTGAGATTTTGGCTCATGATATGTCAACTGGTCAATGGTGACTATCTTTCCGTTATGGGGGAAAGACATCTTGCGAAAGACCGCGGATGGGACAGCAGACATAGCATAGGTGTAGCTTCGCCCTAATAGAATGTTGTAATCTAGCGGGGCGTCGATGACTTCGACGTCAACGCAAACAGTCTTACCGGCGAGGGTGATAGGACAATTACGAAACAGGCCAATGGGCTGGGAGGCATGACCATCCCATGCTCGAAGGGTGATCGTGGAAGGGGCCAGCTCAGGAGATCCGAGTTGCTTCCAAACCGAAGCGGACATCACGCATGTGGATGCCCCCTCGTCGATTATACACCGGGATACGTTGGCGTTCCAGATTTTGACTGGGATTTGGAAGGCGACGGAAGGAGGGAGGGGAGGATGGTCCGATTGAGTGGCATCGAAAACAATCATTTGTTCATCAGCAGGATCTACAGTGCCCACGGCAGATAATAGAGCCTTCTTTTGGGAAGGGTACGACTGTAGGAGTTCTAGTGTGGAAATGGCAGCAGGAGACTGCGCCAGATCATCTACTATGCTATAGGAATGAGCAGCTCGACCAGAAGCAGCATTTCGACGTAATGGTCCCTTAGGGATCTTGGTAGGGACCTCAACTTTGGGTTGAGGGATATGTAAGAGACCACTGGATGTTGAAAGAGGCTCTGTAGAACCTGAAGAGGGAGGCTCGGGGGTAGACTGAGCAGGAGGCTTGGGGTACTGACGAGACCGAGTTTGAAGGTGAAAATCGACGGAGGGGGTAGGATCGGAGTGCATCATAAGGATATGGTAATCAGAGGAACCAGAAATGGAAGGGGGGGCGGCTACTTGGTTGTCGGGCGGTTGGGTAGCCACGAATCCTTGTTGAGGGAAAGGGTCAGTAAACACAGCTGGTTGGGTAGTGGCCACATTAGGAGGAGCATGGGGGGAGGCGTGTTGTCCGTGCAATGTGGCATGAGACTCCCACATCTGCCGCATCTGAGGTAAGAGGGGACAATCGTGGGTGTAATGACCGTAAACACCGCAACACGAACAGGGCTTGTTTGTGCGAAGTGGCCTGTCCGGCTTGGGCTGAATGCCCTGTTTCTCGTTGCCAGTGTTAGGGTCCACACCAGAATTGGGTCCTCGGGAACCAGGGGCAGATTGGTTTTGGTTGCCTCTCCGCCTTCTTTGAGAAGAAGGGGGATTAGTCGCGCCCTGCTGTGCAAATACTTGCCCTGGAGGGGGCTGTAGGTGCTGGTGCTGGGGTTGAGGAGGCAAGGGAGGAGGAAGCACATATGCTGGAGGAGCTGGCGCACCAGGCTGCGGATAAGGGTAATGAGTGGGTTGGGCAACATTGGGGTAAGCAGGAGGTTGGGCAAAAGGAGGAGGCATGCCGTATCCTGGATACATGCTACCGGGAGGGGGAAGAGTGCTGGAGGAGCTGGCCCCTCCCTGAGGGAGACCACAACCCATAGGAGGTTGAGCGTATGGATGGGAAAGGGCTCCAACGATACCGTCGGCGGAATGAGATTCCCTCGGGGCGTTAGCGCCACAGGGCCTGGGGATGTCAGGAAGAACGGTATAAACATAACCAGATTGAGCGTAGATTAGGTCATATTTCAAGGCTATTTGGAGGGCGGCTTCTTCAGTTTGAGGAAAATGAGAGGCGACATCTTTGCTGATGGGAGCGGGAAGGGTGCGCAGGAACCAGTCCATGTAAACCCGATCTTCGAAGGGAGAGGCTCGACATAAGCTCCATCTTCGTCACCATTCCTGAACATGGGTGGAAAGGCGTGTTGAAGAGGCTTGCTTAAAGGAAGTCAAGAGCTTCGTGCCAGTATTGTATCGAAGAGGGAGCTGGAAGTACGACAAAAAGGCTTGGGCAAGAGTCTCAAAGGTGGTATGGGTAGAGGTGGCTTGTTCAACATACCATTTAGAAGCTTTGCCGGTAAGCGTGCTTTGGAACAAACGAAGACTGGATGAGTCATCAGAATGGAATTGGAGGAACACCACATATGGAAAGACTGACATGATTGGTTGGATCTTTCTCCATTAAGGCCCCAAACTTAGGGGATGTCTGTAGGGGAGCTTGCTGGTAAGAAGCAGTCAGCTTAGCATTATGGTGAATGGGGTCATTGATCGACCCGATGGAACCTGGGAGGGCTGAGGCTCGCAATGTACGGCAGCACAGGGTGGCCGGGTAGTTCCTCGTAAGGCCTGGGCTTAGGCAGTAGGGCCCCAGCATTAGGGCCGGAGAACCGCTAGCGTTAGGCCCCGGACCGGTACAGTGAAGGTGACAGAGAACCTGGGAGAGAAGAGGACCCGATGAATGGGGGAGGAGCGAGTGCGACTCTGAGGTGGATCGTTCGATGATCACGGGTATGAGTGTGCCGATCAACCGGAAACTGAGGGTGAAGGCCAAGAAGTCTCCGGAAAAGGCGCCTTGGGGGCGCAATGATGACAGGAAGAAGGAAACTGACAGGGGCAAAAGGGGACAGAATCAATTACGGTCAAGGGCAGAAAAAGGTGCAGTGACAATTGATTTTAGAGTCTTTGCCAGGCGGTGTTAACCAGGCGCTTCTTCACTTAGGGTCAGTGTGTGGCGTGCGTTAATTTTAATTTTTAAACCCTTTCCATTTTGAGAGCAAGAAAAAAGTGTGCTGCGTAGCTGAAAATAAACCTACAGAGAATAGAATATAATGCTGAAATAACAGAAAAATAACAGCTACTTGTGCATCTATCTAACCCAAGAAGGTGGGTCTCTCAAAACTATGCTGAAAAGAAAGGGAAAAACTATGTAAAACACACGGAAAAGGGGCCAATAGATCTAAGGTCAAAGGGGACAGGGATCTAGAGGAGAAAGCTGCTGAAAAGAGGTGCAGATCACAGCCAAGAGACAGAGGCAAGGTGGCTGGAAAAAGGAAGGAAATCAGCAAAAAACTGGGGGGCAAGGCGGAGGCCTTTAAAGGAGGTCCAAACAAAATGACAGGAGGTGATTTGAAAGGAAGAAAGGCTGATTTCAAAGGATCTGAAAGGGAGGTAACAGATCTGGAGAAAGGGGGCTGAAACTCTGAAAAACAGACGGCTGAAATAGCTAAAAACTCTTCCACAAAAAGTGGAGGGTACTAAAGCCCTAAGGGGTTAGGTTCCCACTTAGATGAGTAAAAAAAGATCAGAACTTGGTCAAAACGGGTTAAAACAGAGGCTGGAGGACCCTGACAGCAGTGGCAGAAAAACCCAGAAAAATTGCAGAAAAATCACTGAAAAACTGTCAGGTCGCAGTTTCTGACCTGTTTCCAGTGCAGGTCGCAGAAAAGGGGCAGAAAAGTGTGACCTGGAGGTCCAAGTCGTAGTTTATGGGCCAAAAATTGCGACCCCCCGTTCCGGTTGTCTCGACGGTAGATTTTCAGAAAAGTTGCCGTCTCTGGTGCGGCTGGTGTCGGTTACCTGCGCAATTGCGCCAGAAACACACAGAAGTTAGAAATTTTAATGTTTTAGGGTTTTATGTGAGAAAAATGACATAAAAAGAGGAAAACTAAGCAGCTGAAAAGAAGCCCTAGGGCCTAAAGTAGCTGGATATGCAGGAAAAGGAAAAACGACAGCGGTCGTAATTTAAAACCCGTGTGGAGTCGCCATTTGTTAGTATGAATCCTTCGTCAAAGTGTACGAAAAAGGACCACTTTAGCTACGCATAACTAATAGCCCTAACAACAATAGTGGCTGCCAAACATCTTCAGATCTGCGGTTAGTAATAAAAATGCTGCAACAACCAAATCTATAAATGGAAAGACATTAAGCAGTAAAGTAAAGGGTTTGCTCCATGCATCCAACAGACAAGACAAGAACGCAATTTTTTGAAAGAATTTTTGTATTACAGGGCACTTGGGAGGAAAACAAGAAGGTGTATCCAGCTCTCCTCAATGGGATGGGTTCTTTGTAGTCCTCAGCACTTCAGATCTAAGCTTCCTCTCTCTAGATGATGTAGAAAACCCAATGCAAAAAGTAGAGCTCAAAGGGAGCAAAATGGAAAAAAATGGTGACCAAGTGTATAGATCCAGAGTGATCTAATAGGCAACAAAAGGTGAAGAATGATGGGGAAAACTCTCCTATTTATAACAAAATATTGGGTCATTGTTGATGACTCAGATCTATACCCTGCGCTATTGGGTCTGTATTGGGCTATTGACATGGATTCTATCATCGATCTCAAGCACATAAGTATGGTGTTTGAAAACAATGGAACCAGGGTCGTCGTCCCTCTAGACCCTATAGAAGGAGAAATATACATAGAACTGGTGTGTGCAAAAGAAGATGTTGATCATATCTAAAAGCTAACTATGAGAGATGAATATTGGATCAATCCTACAGCGGGTGGTAGGATTAGTTGTGATAGGGATAGTTCATGCCACTCTGACTTAAATGAGGAATTGGAGAATTGGCAGACCTGTTTGCATGAAGTCCCTACACTCACTGCAACTGAGTCACCATATCTCTACGATGAATATCCTCTGAGGTTTGGGAATTACCTTATTATGATGGTGTAGGAAGTGTCAATATTTTTTGAGAAGAATTTGAAAAGGTTGTTCCAGAGACACAACAATTCCATGCGCTTGACTTACTTCTACGCTAAACCACATCTTGCTGGTGGGAAACAAACAAGGAAAAATTTGCAGATTGGGAAGAATGTATCCACATGATGGAATTGAGATTTAGACAACCCAATACCCAGTTGGAAGAAGCCTATGTAGGCAAAGAATATTTACGCATGCACTTAGCTAGGTGGACTGCAGCTTGGGGAGAATATCTGTAGCCAGGATGGGTGCAGACATTGATTCAGACATGAAGTCAGATACCCATGAACTGGTATCTATAGGTTGAGCTGTGATGTAGCACGATGGAATGGGTTGTGCTAAGGGAAATATTGTTTTAACTTTTAGTTTTGAGAGTGGATTCCCATGCATCAATACTACATTACACATGATTCAAGATGTGGTCTTTGACATGCCAGAGAAACTAGAAGAACAAGCCTTACCAACATGGGATGCACAGATGAAGGATATAGTTGAATGTTGAAATGTTACTATTGATGATAATGAGGAGGACCCAAGAAACACCAATATCCCTGAGTCTGTAGGTCAGCACAGAGTTTTTGGGCCTATGGTTAAAATCTCTAGATGTGACTGCATCCATAAAGATTAGGAAAGTTAACATTTGAACAGAAGAGAAATATAAGATTCCTAAAATGAGGGATTATTGGGATGAAGATAAAATGGCCAAGGTTGCGAAGCTACTCACTAAATATTAGGACCTATTTCCCACAAATTTTTCAGAGTTAAAATATATTATCGGGGGTCTTGGTGTGATGAAGATCACTACGAAACCAGATTCTAGGCATGTCAAGCATCGCCCTTATAGATTGAATCCTAAGTATAAGTAGAAGCTCAAGGAGGATCTAGAGAAAATGGTTGCTGTAGGGATCATTGAACCAAAAGAAGAATCAGATTAGGTAAGCCCCATGGTGGTCCAAAAAAATAAGACCAAAAGAGAAATCAGGATTTGTGTGGATCTGCGCAAGTTGAATGATGCCTCTATGCATGACCCTTTTCCAACTCCATTTTCTAATGAGGTATTGGAAAATTTGGGTGGGTAGGAGGCCTACTCATTCATCAAGGGATTTTCTAGATAGCACCACATAATAATCATGCTTGAAGACATAAGTAAGACAACCTTTGCAATAGAATTGGGATCATTCCAATACACCGTAATTCCATTCGGTCTGAATAATGTGCCAGCTATATTCTCATGCATGGTGGTAGCTTCTTTTGAGTACATACCTAATTTATTATAAGTATATTTTGATGATTTAAAATGTATTTGACTTATTGATGAAGCATGTTTCCAGTCTCCGCTTAATGTTGGACACTTGTCAGAAGTATTAGATCTCGCTGAATCTGAAGAAGTGCATATTTTGTTTCCCTTTCATGATTTTTTTTTGTCATATTGTCTGTCAACAGACATTGATGGTCAATCCATCTAATATTGTTATTATTTTTAACCTAGAGGCTCCAATGAATGTGAAGCAGTTGCGCTCAATTTTCGGGTGGACTGGCTATTATAGAAATTTTTTTCAAGACTATGCACTGATCACTGCGCCGATGGAGAAGTTTCTAAAGAAGGACTCCTCTTTTTGCTTAGACGAGGACTACTAGAAGAGTTTAGAGTTGATTAAGGAGAAAATTGTGACTGCGCCTATATTGGTATTTTCAGACTAGACAAAGGAATTCCATGTACACATTGATGCTTCGTGTATCACGTTAGGAGTTGTAATCGCGTAGCCAAGAGATGGAGATATTGATCACCCAATTGCATTTGCGAGCATAAAATTGTTAAGTGCTGAGCACCATTACTTGACAATAGAGAGAGAAGGGTCAGTTGTGGTTTATGTGCTATAGAAGTTTGTTCACTATTTGCTAGGAGGTAATTTTAAGATGTTCACTTATCACTCTGCTTTGAAGTACCTGGTCAACAAGCCTGTGTTGGGGGGGAAGATTTGTATATGGATCCTATTTTTTCAAGAATATGATTCTGAGGTGATTGTAAAGCCAGAGAGATTGAATGCAGGTCTATACCATTTGTCGCGCATTGAAAGTGGATATGAGCCAACTAGTTTGGAGGATAGATTACCAGACGCGCAACTATTTTCCATTAAATTAGTTGATGACCACTTCACAGATATTATCCACTTCCTGACCAATAAAATTGGGCCTACAGAGTATAGAGTTAAGTAGAAAAAATAATTTTCCTTACACGCAACAGGCTTTACTTTTCTTCCTGGCCAGTTGTATAAGATGTGAGATGATGAGGTATTGAGGTGATATGTGCCGGATTTTGAAAGGAAGAGCATCCTAGTAGAATCACATGCGGGGGATGGAGGAGGTCACTATTCAAGGAAACAAACTGCATAGAAGATTTTGAGGGTTGGTTTGTAGTGATGCAAAAGAATCTTTTCACACTTGTGCTTTGTGTCAAAGAACGAGGAAAAACTTGTGCAGAGATGAAATTCCACTACAATGACAAGTGACTTTGTTGTCTATTGATAAATGGGCCATTTACTTTGTAGTATCGATCAACCCTCTCAGGAAGAATACTGGTGCACACTATATCATTACTGTGGTGAATTATTAGACGAGATAGGCAGAGGCTAAGCCTACAAAGGATTGCACAGCAAAAACAACTTCCCACATCATTTTTGAGAATATTTTGACAAGGTTTGGGTGTCATAAGATTTTTGATGAGCGACCAGGGTACACATTTTGTGAATGAGACCATTCAAACCTTAATAATGGACTTTAATATGCACCATTAGAAGAGTACCCGATATCATCCATAGGAAAATGGTACGGTATAAGCCTTTAATAATATTTTGGAGAATGCACTCACAAAGATCTACAATGCTAATCAGAACAATTGGGATGTGCATGTACCCATGGCTTTTGTGGGTATATAGGACCACATGCAAGAAATTGACAGCAAAAACCCCTTTCAAGTTGGTGTATGGACAAGAAGTTGTTATGTCGATGGAGTATATTGTCCCTAGTCTACGCATTGTAGTGGTAACTAACATGGATGATCAAGATACTGTGGAAGGGCAACTGTCATAGCTAGTTACGTTGGAGGAGAATAGATTCATTGTTGGTTTCCATCAGCAAGTGCAAAAGGAGCGCGAAAAGGCTTGGCATGAAAAACACATGAGGTAGAATATTTACAAGGAAGATGATTTGGTTTTTCTATATGACAACAAGTTTGCGCGCCACCCAGGAAAGTTCAAAATGCATTGGCTTGGACCTTATATTGTGAAGGAGGTGCAGTAAATCTGGTTACCTTATGTGGTGAATTCCTTCCTCGATATGTGAATGGAAGTCAGTTGAAACCATATAAGGATGATTCGATCCCAACGTGTGCCAAATGACTATATGGTCAGAGAAGTATCGTAGTGCCCCAGACACTTGTGAGAGGGTGTGAGACCATAAAGAAGTCTTTCAAGCATAGGAGAAGTATATGTGTGTGCGACGAGGATTGAGAAAGTGAGGGTATCTGTGACAGTCATGCAAAGGTTGTGCTAGGATGTTGAAACAACCATAGATGGGCCAAAATCTAGCCATTGGAACAATCAATATGGATGAGACAACTTTATTTGTGGAGGATATTATGCCAAATTTGGAGATTTTTCAGCATTTATGAGTCCGCATCAATGGACTTCAGGTTGCTTAGGCCACACCATCACTATAAATATGGTAGGAAGGGCCGCATTAGTTCCCTTTGCTTTCCAAGAGATATGTGTCTATTTATCTCGTTGTGTTTGCTTGGTTTTATGTTTGAGCACTCAGAAACATTTTTTGAAACATTGCACCAAATAGGTTTAGGAAATTTAGCCCCTCCAAGTATGACTGCAACAAAGCCTACCCCCTTTGTGACGCTCGCTAAAGAAACACCTACGTCGAAATGTCAACCTGAAAATATGAAGAAATGGTAGACCTCAGAGATTCAGAAGTCTCTGCGCAAGAAGAATTCAAAGCCTAAATTAACCCTAGTTGAGTGAAAAAAGAGACCAATGGCTGAAGAACCATAAGTGATCATTGAGGAAGATATTATCAAAGAAATAGACCTAATGTAGTGGCTTCCCAAGTACATGGCACTGCACAAGCCATCTGTGGAAGTCACGGGGGACTCAAATAAGTTCAAGTTCCATATCGACACACCATTTATCCTGCATAATGTGTCATTTGAAGGGGAAATTTTTGCAAAAGTGCCTTTACTGAAATTGGAAGACTGGGACCTTGCTAACCACGCAAAGTTTCGTGAACCTGTGCCATCAAAATATTTGGAGTAGGTGCGCTATGACGGAGGAGCCATCACGGTTGAATGAAAGACATGGGCATTAGGGTTACAACAGCCCTGGCTGGTGAACCTACTGAACATCCCACACTTTGGGAAGAACACGATTAATGCTATTTTTTTGCACCAACTACCTTTCCTTGTCCATGATAATTGTATGTTTCTAGGAGATCCCATCCAGATCGATGACATGTTAATTCATTGGATCACCAAGTTTCCTTACCATGGGTAGGATCCAGGGGCAGCCTTCGGTGGGAAGGGACTGGAGACAAAGGTCATGGATGAGGTTAAAAATAATTATGGGGTAAAAAGGAACACCAGAGGATTTTTCATTGTAGATATCAATTCCCTGATAGTTAAATTTTCCAACATGATCCTTGCATTAAAAATGATTAAGAAGTGTCGCGAAACATAGGTACCTGCATATGTCATTAAGCTAGATGTGCAATGCATGAAAGGGGTCCAATATAATTTGGTGAATTACCTTCGCACTAAATTTTTGGAAAACATTTGCGAGGCGCAAGAAGATGGAAACATTTTTATTATGCTTGGCTTTCGTTGTTGGTCGCACTGATTGGTTGGAGACTGTCATTCCTGTCTAAGTTACTAGATATTGAGCCTGATGTCTGTGAGGTTTACAAGTATGCATCATTATGGAACCCTAAGCTTCCATCTAGGATAAAAAAAATAAAATATTCTGGGTGATATTTAATGCAGAAATATTTCAAGCGATGCAGTCCAAGCCATATCTGTCTCCTAGATTGTACAAGAAATAGAAGCACATTGTGGACTTTAAGACAAAATTGCATAATTTTCATGTCGATACAAAGAGGGACATGGAAGGTATCTTGTATGAGCTTCCATACATGGTTACATAGGATGACCTTGATTGCACTATGAAAATGTGGCCCCCCTTATGGCTCGGAGCAAGTACAACTAGTCGTGTGTCATCCTCAGTACCATTGAAGACCCCTATGAGGCCACGCACACCAATAGATCATCCAAAAGATGCGAAAAAGGACCAAGAACCAAAAAATATGGCAGAGACATTTGACTTGGGTAGTGATGATTAGATGGAAGATAAGGATGGAGACAGTGCCGATGCACTGACCAACACACGACTAGGAACCAAAAGAGGGAAAGCCTTTATGAAGACATGGAGTAATCCATTAATGCTAACCAAGGATGATTTTGAAAAAAATGGCAACATAGTCGAGACAGTCATCGAGGATGTATGGAAAAAGGTAGACACACAATATAACTTGGTCCTTGATGGCATGCAACAAGGGCTCCAACAATTCAGAATGCAAGCCAGCAAAATACAAGTGATCGCATGACAAGCGAGAGAGTTCAACTTTTGGCACCCATCCAGTTCAAAATTTCGTAAATTTCAAGTTTCAAGTGCAACACTTCATGTTGCTAGTTCTGAGCTGTGTGCGGCCATTCCTAAAGGATCTGATTTTGAGATTGACTTGGTTGTTTTCCCCAATGGAAGATGCATGCTATGCATATGATTATCATGGAAAAGCTGCAGTACATAGAGTACAAGGAATTTTAGGACACCACGATAGCTCAGCAGAAAGCCACAACAATGCTTAAGGGTCAGCAGTTCACAGAGGATGCATTTCGCGCCGATGAAAGCCAACGTGGCCATTTGGAAACCATGATTGATTAGCTCTGCTCTGGTCTCCTAGAAATCATAGTGCCCATGACTGCAGTGCTCACTTCCAAATTGGAAAGTCTAGTAGTCGCCTTGAAAGCGTCCAGATCAGAAGTAGCTAGAGTATGTTCAGAGCTTGAGCAGAAGATAGCAAATTTACAAATGAAATTGCAGCCCGAGAAGCCTCTAGAATTTTGCGTACAACATGTCAAAGTAGTGAATGAATCAACTGCTAGCGTCACGACTGCTATGGATTCTTGCATCCAATTGCTAGAGGAGGCCATGGGAATTTGGACCTCCTTCGAAGATGACCCTGCCACATAGAAGCTGAAGGTGGATCTCTCGGCCAAGGAAAAATAATTTAAGGGGATCCAAGTTCTTGTGGCGACCTTGGTGCCAACCCAACGATTGGCCCGTTTGCAGGAAATCCGAGCCATTCAAGAAGATATCAACACATTGCACTGCCTGGAAATGCTGGTTGACAAAATAATGCAACGTTCGGATGAAAAGGCCTTACAACTGTCCCAAAACATCGATGGTGCCCTCAAAGGCCTACACCAGACCCAAAGAATTATCTGTAATATTCCAAATTTTCTGTCAGCTAATTGGAATATTAGAGTTCTTACTTTTCTTATTTAGCAAAGTAAATAAAAGGGTGGAGGGACCCATAAACCCAATACATGAATAAAATCCACTTCTATATTGTGAATGTGGGTTAATTGATGAGTGGGGTAGCATTATGGAGTAGTGGAGTAGCATAATAATGAAGAAAGAGTGGAATTCATAGAGAATTAATAAGGAATATGAATGAGATAATGGAGGAATAAATGCAAGATGATGGATATAGTGGACAAGCAATTGCAGAGATGATGGAGGAAGTGGAGAGTAATTGTAGTAGTGATGGAGATAATGGAGGATAGTATGGTCTTTATGGAGGCTAGTGGCCACATGTGCAACGTGTCTATGAGGTGGGCCAAGGCTAGGAAAGGGTCAAAACCATAAAAGGAAGATGAGGGCACCAAAGGAGGGGAGTATGGATTTTTATTCTTGAGTGTCGTAAGACATTTATTTACACGCTTAAGCTGTTTAGCTAAGTCTGATGTGTTTTTTAGCACCGGGTGTTCCCGAGCAGGAATCCCACCCTTACCCATGGGGGATTTCGAGTGCTTACTTTGGGAAGGTTTTCTTCGGCAGCATTCATCATCTAGAAATCAGTGCCACTTTCATCCACTCTCATATGCACTTCCAGCTATATGAATTACGCATTATTGAACTTGGGTTTGAGAGTTGGAAGGTTTTTCTCAATACTTCAGCTAAGAAACCCGTGCATGGATCAGCCCTTCACACTGTGGATCCATTGCTGTAATATTCAAAATCTGGAATTTCTACAATAATGAGAATACCCTAAGGTATTCCAAAGTTTTATATGCATAAATATGCCTTATAACATATTTCCAATGATAGATCCTTCAGTTAAATGATTATGCATCAACTTATAACTCACTTTGGAGTCAAAAGGGTGGGGAAAAGAGGTGATTTCGGCCCTAAAATGAGTTTATTCAGGTATCGTTGTTAGTATGAATCCTTCGTCGAAGTGTACGAAAAAGGACCACTTTAGCTACGCATAACTAATAGCCCTAACAACAATAGTGGCTGCCAAACATCTTCAGATCTGCGGTTAGTAATAAAAATGCTACAACAACCAGATCTATAAATGGAAAGACATTAAGCAGTAAAGTAAAGGGTTTGCTCCATGCATCCAACAGACAAGACAAGAACGCAATTTTTTGAAAGAATTTTTATATTACAGGCAACTGGGAGGAAACAAGAAGGTATCCAAATTTCTCTCTCAATGGGGATGGGTTCGTAGTCCTCGCACTTTATCTAAGCTTCTCTAGTTGATGAAAACCTAATGCAAAAATTAGAGCTCAAAGGGGAGCAAAAATGAAAAAAATGAGACCAAGTGTAGATCCGCAGTGATCTAATAGGCAACAAAAGGTGAAGAATGATGGGAAACCTTCCTATTTATAACAAAATATTGAGTCATTCTAGATCTTGGTGCATGATTAAAATAATGTTAACCAAATCTAGATCCACCTTTTATGGAATATTTTAATATATTTGTTGGAGGGAAAAGGTATTTGACTTGGGTCAAATCCCTTGATTAGTCAAAAATAAATAAATAAATGATTTATTTATCTTTTTAAGGAAGTGGTTGGAAGATAATCAAATAAATAATGATTTATTTAATTATTTGTGGGAGATTTGGTCATATTTAACAAGGAATATTATCTAAATAAGATTTAAATAATTATTCCTAGAAATTAATAAGATAAATAAAGGTTTATCTAATTAATTTCTTTGATTTTGGGTTAAACATGACTGGGAATAATAATTAAATTATGGTTTAATTAATTATTCCATTGGGAAAATCAAACAAATATGGGTTTGTTTAATATTTCCTTTTGGGGTTTCCTGTTTTAACATAGTGAAAGTGGTTTTACTTAGGGTAAAACTGGTCTTACATGGTGTACTTGGGTCCATCTAATGATAATAAGTTAGATGACCAAAAAATGGTGTAACAATCGTTGTAAAAATAAGGTCGGATGAAAATTATATGTGATATATTAGGTAATGAGGGACCTATGCTGCAAATTTCAGCTCAAAAAAATAATTCTAGCTATGTTAAACAATTCCTCCTTCCCCAACTAGGCTTAAAAACCCTGATTTCCCATGGCTTAAATTATGCAGAATGTACTGAAGCTTCTAAAATGTGATTTTTTAAGGGTTTAAATAAAATGATGATGGAAAATAAGTATGGAAATTTTAGAATATTATTCAATGGCTTACACTAAGAAAAACAGATCTTTTCATAAAGAAAGGCCTCAACATGAGGTGCTACAACCATGATAAAAGACTGCATAACCATGACAACGTTATTTTTAGGGATGAAGCGGTAGTTTATTAATTATACAGATCTATATCAGATCTGTACATAACAAGTTAGATCCAATATAGATCCATGTACAAGAAAGGCTGATCTATACATTCCCCTTGGGGTTTTGCTCAAAACATGAAGCACCAGAAGTAGATATGAGATCTAAGAATGCAGATCTGCAAAATGATTCAGAAATTTCTGAATATTAAAATGGTACAGCGTATCAGATCTGAAACAAACATGGATTTGATGGCCAATCTATGGATCACCACAGTGAAAGGAAGAATCCCAACACGAGAGATCTCTCCTCCAAAATGCAGGCAAAACACCCTGTAGCTGTAGATTTGAAAATAACGTTGTCTAGGGAGTAGAACAACACTATAGCCTATTAGAATGGAATGTCATGATGCCAAGGTGTATATTTGAAGCACAATCAGCAAATGAACTCTTCCAGGAGGTTAAAATACATAGTCACTGAGAAGAGCCATTGATATCATCTAGATCTGAGCAGATCTAGATCTCCACTTGCTCCAAATCACAAAGACAGCTCAAACCTCAACAAGAGTAGCACTGTAAATGTAAGGTGAAGCTTGGCCCAAGCCTGATAGTGGAGAAGTTAGAACAATTCTCCTCCAAGAGCTACTCAAGGAAGGAGGTGGGATTGCTGAACAGGAATGCCCAACAAGGGATGTCTAAGCAGACAATACCTTGAGAATTGATAATCTTCAACAACCCTTTTCCTTGCTTCCCTCCTCTTCCTTTTAAAATATAGGAATCTTTCCAAACCCTAAACCACCTTGAATCACTTAACCCTTTTCACATTAGATCCTCCTTCTAGAACTGCGCTGTCCCTTAAAGAGGTTCAATGCATCTATACTGCGCTGTTGATTTGGTCAAAAATTGCCCACCCTTGTGATTTAGACCCATTCACACCTGCAGGAGTTTATTTAAGTAGCACAGATATGTCTCTGTTCACATAGGAATTGATTTATTGTTAGTTTTCAGGAGTTTTACATGTCCTCCTTCACAATTTATTCATCAATCATGAAATGTAAAATAAACAAGGAAAAATTAATATTCCTATTAGCTGAAGCTAATTTAGGAATATTACAGTCTCCCCCTCCAAAATGTTGCTTGTCCTTAAGAAACTACAAGGGTGCTGCAAAACTTCCCCTTCTTCTCTTGTGGCCTCCTCATCTATTAGTCTCCACCATTGCTCTGAATCTTCTGCAATAGCTCTGTCTTCCAATGGTCCTCCCTCAATATGCAAGCTAGCCTTTGGTGAATAAATGAAAGGGCTCTCATTATGAAGAAATGGAAGGTTGTTGTGGAAAAATTCTTGCTGATCCATGTCCTCCTCAAGATAGAAGTGATGACAATCATGAGGATTTTCATGATCCATAAAAGACTCCCATCTCGACGCTATCATCCAAATGAAGTGGATCACCTCCCAGCTTGGAAATCCATAGAATAACTCCCCCCAAACACATATGATAGGAATGTTACCAACAAACATATGGCTCACTCTACAAAGACACAAGTGATTTATCATAGTGGCCATACAGAATCTCATGCTCCCATGGAAGCATGCAATGCAAAAAGAGTGGAGGGCTCCTTCCCCCAAGGACACACCCCACCAGAGTACCTCCTCTCCCACCATGTTTCCAAGAGTAAGAACATTTTCAACATAAGAAATCATGATTAGAATCATGCTAGCTTCCATATATGATAAATGAGAAGGGAGATTTTCCCTCATGTGCAACCAGCGCAATTTTATCCTTAACTGCCATAGAATAGGATATGAAAAGTGTCTCCCCCAACACTTGTTTGCTGCCTCATCCCTTCTGAATGCTTGGAAGAAATGCATCATAGTAGGTGTAAAAGAATCACACCCTAAAGAATGTAATAGCTTTCCAAGATCCTCCAAGGAATGACCAGCGTCAACATGGTTCATGGTTTTGAGTAGCCCATGAAACCCCTCATAAATAGTGCCCCCCTTTGGAGTAATGTTCTGCAAATGAGTGTTAGAAAAATATAAGCATATAGGAGATACATGATAACATTCAGAATACAAGTCCCTCTATATAATTGTTTTACATCAGTGGCGTAACTCATGGATGAGTTCCCTCTCACACTCAATGAGTAAGGAGATGAGAATGATGGCTCTCCCCAAGAGCTATGTTCCTACTCCTCTACTAAGTAATCCATGCACATCTTCATATGAGAGTGCACCTCTTCTTTTAAACCTTCCCATATGAAACCACCCAAGAGTGTATGATATGCTCTAATGAAACCAGTGGGTTTGGAAAGAAGGATCTCATAGGTGGCATCTAGTAGTCTCTCCTTGAGCTTGGAGTCACTAAACAAAAGAATAAGATTATAGAAATAGATAACTCCATCAACCACCTTGAACCTCTAATCCACTACTTCCCCATTAAGAACCCCCCATGTAAAAAGGTCCTTGGAGTACTCCATCATGAGTTGGGAATCCAAATAAGGATCCAAGCTCTCCAAGAATGATAACGTTGTAGAGGTCTGAAATGTAGCCCCTGTCTTCTCATGGCTCCCTTACTGACTTCCTTGACATCAAAGTCACATGTTGGAGCATCATAATATTCCTTTTTCTTCCCCATTTGCAGTTGATCTTGCTCAAGACAAGATTGAAGCATATGGAAATCAACTTCCCCTCGGAAAGTTGTTGTCTTCCAAAACTTCCTCCTTTTGGCCCATACATACAAGAGGGTTAGGATATCCTTGCCATCTTCAGAAATCTTCCTTGTGAATGAAGAGATCATGGGCTACCCCAAAGATATGGAGTTTCCATGTGTCCTCATGCTCATGCCATCATAGATCTCTGATTTCTCCTCTCTCAGTGCAGATATCTGAGTAGGAGTTAGCAATGCCCCCTTCAGGAAATTGCTCATCTCTCTTCTGAATTTATGAGAGATTCTTTGCACTGTGCTAGCTTCTCCCATGGCTCCATCCTTAGAAAAGTATGCATATTTTTCCCATAGTTGAGATAACACTTTAGATTTCCTCCTATCAAGAGGTGCTCCCGGTAAAGTACGTCCTTGCAAAGAGGTGTCAAGGCATAGAGTAGAATGTGGATGTAGGTAGACAGATTTTCCCCTACCTTTAGCGCATAGGTCCTCTTGCCTTCTTTGTGCTTCCAAGATTTGGAGCAGAGAAGGGTTCATGTTCTTCACCTTGAGATGCCCTTCCTCCTCTTTTCTTTCTTCTATCTCCAAGATCTCACCATTTGACAATGATGGTACATGATGCTCATGTGTGATGCGAAGAGCTCTATGTGTGAGACCTTGTGGAACTCCTTGCAAGAGTTTCTTCTCTTGGAGAAAGTGCTGCAAATTTATCTTCATGGGGTGCTTGAGGTGCATTTGTTGTGACTGTGTTATCATCTTCTTTCTTCTCCTCCTCTTCAATAACTGAAATTGTCTCATCATCGATAAGAGACCTTAGATATTGGTCATCTATTGAAGGGGAAACCTTCATGCTTTCCTCTTGAGAAAAGGACCCTTCACTCAAAGGAGATCTTGCCCTTGGAAAGGCATAAAAAAAAATTACACCTTATTCCATGGTCTACATAAATGGAGTTGGATTCATAGACCCTTCCAACTCATGCAAAATATTTTTTTGATGTGGTTTGATAGTGTCAACAGAATATGTTACACATGGAGCTTCATCAAACCTTTCTATCAATATTTCAATAAACCTTGCATAAGTAGGTGTATTGGCATTCTTCAAGGAAAAAGACTCAAACAACCACCAAGCATATGATTTACCTTCAAAATGCAGTGCTTCTACTTTGATGGCTTCAATCTCTGAAACTTGATGTTGTTGCACAAAGTTATTTAGCTCCTCCACCCAAACCCTAACTGGACATTTAGGTGATCCATCAAAGATAGATAGATAAAATCTACCCTTACCATGATGTTCCTCCTTTGTGCCTTTTCTTTCCTTGACTTTTTAGAACCCTTGGAATATCAAAGTATCTTTGAACTCCTTGGATTGAGCTTTATACTCCTCCAAATACTCTCTAAGAGTCTCCTTTTTGGGCACATCTCCTTTCTTCCTCTTCATGAAGAAATCACAGACAGAACGCTGAATATTTGGTGATATGGATGAGTGAATAAATACATGAGATGAGGATTGAGAATTTTCCTCATGGATATATCTTGTATATCTGATAGGAAGATCTTTCTTCTTTCGAAACTTATTAGGAGTTTCACTTCTTCTTCTTTCTTCTTCTTGTGCAACCTCCTTGGAGAGGTTCTTCTTATATATGAAAAATAATTAGAGTAAAATCATATTTTTCATAATTCTGACCTTTCTCCTTGATATAAAGCACTTTGTCTTGAAGCCACAGGCTGAGCCAAAGATCTTTCTTTGATACCACTGTAATATTTCAAATCTGGAATTTCTACAACAATGAGAATACCCTGAGGTATTCCAGAGTTGGAGATATAGAAATATGCCTTATAAATATTTAAAATTACATATCCTTCAATTAAATTACTATGCAGCAACTTATAACTCACTCTGGACTCAAAAAGGTGGGGAAAAGAGGTGGTTTCAGCCCTAAAATGAGTGTATTAAGGTATCTGCATAAAAATAAAATGAGATGATAGTTGGATATGATATAATAGGTCATGAAAGACCTATGCTCTGAATTTTAGCTCAAAAAAATAATTCTAGCTATGTTAAACAGTTCCTCCTTCCCCAACTAGGCTTAAAAACCCTCATTTCCCATGGCTTAAATTATGCAGAATGTATTGAAGCTTCTACAGCGTGATTTTCTAAAAGGTTTAACTGAAATAACGATGGAAAATAAGTATGGAAAGTTTATAATATGATTAAATGGCTTACACTAAGAAAAACAAATCTTTTCATAAAGAAAGGCCTAAAAATGAGGTGCTACAACCATGATAAAAGACTGCATAACCATGACAATGCTATTTTTATGGATAAAGAAGTAGTTTATTAATTATTTAAATATAGATCAGATATTTACATAAAAATTTAGATTCAGTACAGATCCATGTACAAGAAAGGCTGATGTATACATTCCCCTTGGGGTTTTGCTCAAAACATGAAGCACCAGAAATAGATCTGAGATTTAAGAATGCAGATCTGCAAAATTATTTAGAAATTTCTGAATATGACAATGGTAAAACAGATAAGATCTGAAACAAACATGGATTTGATGGCCAATCCATGGATCACCATAGTGAAAGAAAGAATCCCAACACCGGAGATCTCTCCTCCAAAATGTAGGAAAAACACCTTGCAGCTGTAGATCTACAAATAATGTTGTCTAGGGAGTGGAACAACGTTGTAGCCTCTGTAAATGGAATGGCTTGATACCAAGGTGTATATATGAAGCACAATCAGCAAATGAACTCTTCGAGGAGGTTAAAAGACACACTCACTAAGAAGAGCCATTGTTATCATCTAGATCTGAGCAGATCTAGATCTCCACTTGCTGCAACTCGTAAAGATAGCTCAACCATCAATAGGAGAAGAACTATAAATGTAAGGTGAAGCTTGGCTCAAGCATGATAGTGGACAAGTTAGAACAATTCTCCTCCAAGAGCTGCTCAAGGAAGGAGGTGGGATTCCTGAACAGGAATGACCAACAAGGGATGTCTAAGTAGACAATACCTTGAGAATTGATAATCTTCAACAAATCTCTTCCTTTCTGCCCTCCTCTTCCTTTTATAAGATAGGAGTCTTGCCAAACCCTAAACCACCTTGAATCACTTAACCCTTTTCACATTAGATCCTCCTTCTAGAACTGCGTTGTCCCTCAAAGAGTTTAAATGCATCTAGACTGCATTGTTGACTTGGTCAAAGATGGCCCACTCTTGTGATTTAGACCCATTCACACCCGTAGGAGTTTATTTAAATAGCCCAGATATGTCCCTATTCACATAGGCATTGATTTATTCTTAGTTTGCAGGAGTTTTACATGTCCTCCTTCACAATTTATTCATCAATTATGAAATGTAAAATAAACAAGGAAAAATTAATATTCCTATTAGCTGAAGCTAATTTAGGAATATTAAAATTGCAGTCTTCTAGGAGTTTCATTTTCATATCCGGCATTAGGCCATCTATCTATTCTCCTATGCAGCAACATTTCCTACAGAAATTGTAAAATTCTACCGTGAGGGTTTGAGGAGAAGAGGAAGTTACAAGCAACTCAGCCTGGAATCTTGTAAGGGATTAATCATTCACTTCGAGGATATCTTCAAAAGCCTGGGATTAGCATTTTATTATCTGTCAAAATACTGCATCATCATCCCTCCTAGAAAGTGTAGTATTTCTCAACAGTTGTGCATGCAACAGCTGCATGTTCAACGAAGGAGCTAGAACTCAAGTTTTGAGCTCAAGAAATGGGAGAAGGGACCAACGCTTCAGTTAGTGAGCTTAGTGGGTGCTATTGCAATAGATAGATCATTATTTCAGCACTAGATTAGTAGTTGTCTCCAGGGAGTGCGTAATTAAGCTAGCAGGGGTACAGTGTGCAACCCAAAAAGGGCTAAAATTCCAAACTCAAAATCTTCCCAAACCATTTCTGGGTTTTTATGAGTTTTTTGAGTGGAGTCTGTGGTTAAAATCCCAAATATTTCTAAGCATTCTAGTACCCTCTCACACATAGATCTTCTTCCTAGCATGAGAAATTTCCAACAATAGCAGTAGTTTATACTTTCTAGTGTTAGGATTTAGAGTTGTTTCAACCATATTTGGATGGCTTGAGTGTTATAGTGTTATTTATCACCTTCATATAATTGATGATTAACACTTTGGCCTTGGGAACCCTTTCCTCTAGACTTGAATATTTTTCTCAAAACAAGTATCTTAAAACCCATACACGATTCTGCCCAGACTTTTTCGCGTATATACGCGAGTCCATTCATAGATATCCGCGTATACCTTTTTAATTATTAAAAAATATATAAAATCCCTATATTTGAGGCGGGTTTTATGGTTATTCCAGTAATTCAACCACCCCAGCCCATGGCCCAACTACTTTTAACTGTAGAAACTAATTTGGGGGGGTATAAAAGCCCCTCAAAGTTATGGCCTAAGAGAGAGAGAAAAAATATAGATATCATACTCTGTTGGAGCCCTATTAAAGTCTGATGTTCCCATGACTCTTGCACTTCCCAGATATATTCAGGAAACCCTAATTTCCTTGAGATGCTCATCACTCTATATGACATCTATTGTGCACACATCTTGAAAGAATTCTTGTGAGGCTAGGGATGGACGGATCCAGAGGATGGTATGCTCGAAGGCCATGGCGAGATTCAGGTGATCTCTCCATGTTTTGATTATTGTACGTGTCATTCATAATAAGAAGAGGCATCTTGGTCTCGAGATTTATGTGTTAATGATGCTTTATATATGTGTAATAATAATTATTTGAACATTTCATATTGTTTTGATGATATTTTACATGGCTTTCACTAACATCTAGGAACTATATATGTTGTACGACTAGGTCTTTGTGTTCGTTATTTATGGATTTACAAGTTTTCGAGCACAAATTGTTGTAGGGGGTTTGCACCCCACGGGATCTACATCAACGAAGGAAATTTCGGGTAAGTTCTACAACCAGTAGTATCTAGTTTTTAGCGTAGAAGTTGGTTAAAGTGAGTCCTTCTTGAATGGCACACCCCTGATCTGTGAAGGTTGTCAACACAAGACCTTTAGGGTATAAATTCCCGAAAAAGAAATGGTGACTCTCCTGGGGATCACATTCTTGTGATTTTCCGTTTGGGTTGTTTCATCTACCTTGTGGGTTCCCAACAATTTTTATCACTTTTATCAGTTTAGCAAGTCCTTTTTCAGTTAGACAGAAGACCTTGTCTTTTGAATAGGCTCAACTTTTTGTTTTTTTTCCTTATTCTGGTTTACATATGCATTTTTTTCTTTACAAAGTCACGTATACATGATTTTTTTGCAAAGGGACCCGCGTATACACGAGTTTTCTTTGTTACCGTTGCGTATGCATGCTTGTTTCCTTATGAAAAAGTGTGTATGCTTGGGAAAATTTTTAATTTTTAATTTCTAGCACCTGTGGTCTTGTCTGTCTATGTTGAGTTGTTCCTATAGCATCCTGAAGACCTCTAGACTATGTTTGAAGTAACTTTTTATTTGTTTCTCTCTTGCTTGAATGAAAACCTAACCATTCGGTGAAATCCTAGTTTTGTGTATTAGCAATTGCGGCTTGAGAACCAAGAACCTTCTCTGAAGATTCTCGGTTATCCTGGACATTCAAAACATCAAGCTCTTACTCGTTTGCTCTTCTTGGCCTTATGCGTTACTTTGAATTTGATTTTTTTCTTCTTGGTGTACTTGGTTTTCTTGATTTCATAGTCTTGTCTTGTTCCAATTTTTGAAAGATCTCTTTTTGATTTTTTGGAGTTGTTATTCACTGCAAGATTATGCTATTGTACTGAGTTGATTGATTGATTTTCTTTCTTCTTTTTTCTCGCATAAGCCCCACTATGAAAGTTGCGTGGTTGGCTTGAGTACTTTGAAGCCTTGGATTGAAACTCATGTCCGTCTGATTTAGTTTTTGGATAGTTTCATTTGTCTTCTTGAAATATCTTTTTCTTTCTTAGATAATTTGAAAAGCTCAAAAAAAAAATTGGGTTTTCCTTTGCTTTTTTCTTTATCTTTTTTTATGATTTATTTTTCATCTTTTGAAGCTTTTGGTCAAGTTTTTAGTCTTCAGTCCATGCCTTGATTTGGAAGGAATTTTTCCATTTATTTTCCTCTTTTATGTGAAGTGATTTTTGGCATTTTTATACACAGGAGTTCTGATTAGGAACTATCCTTGTTGACGGTCAAAAAATGATTGAACTTTTTCTTTCCCTAGAGACTTCCCTTTTTCTTCTTTAGAACTAGCATCTTGGAATTTGCGTTGCATTGGTAGTTTTAATTTAAGTGCATTCAATAATTCTGTATTATTTTTCATAAATTTCTAAGTTGTGAGTGACTGAAAAGAAAAGAAACTTTTTTGTTGTTAGTTTTGTAGAACCTGAGTAGAAGCCAATCTTCATTGAAAGGAAATCATTGCATTTGCATGTAGTTTGGTTTTCACTGGTTTCTTCTGTGTCTTACAAACACCATCAGTTTCACTTATGTGCACCTCTGACTTAAGTAACAACCCTTATAAAATAAGCGATATAATTAAAAACAACTAGTAGTTTTTGTATTATTGTAAATAATCTTACACCAACTAGCTAGGTTGTAGGGCCTTGGATTAGGTGAGTGGAGAGTTAACTCTCCAAGGCCGCTCAAACTGTTAAACATATAAGTTGATTAATAAGCAAAATCCAACACCGTTAGGTGGACTAGGAAATCTCTCCTATAGAGAGTCAAGCGTGAGGGATATGTAGGCAGAGAAGAGAGATACCCCCTCTCCTATTTGCTGAATCTTGACCTAAGACTGTTCCTCTCGGCTGCCGATACAGATTGGTGCCAATAGTTACCTATATTGGGGATCACGCAGGTGACTACGGGGGGGAATACCCATGGTACCTGAAGTAGACATAGCGTCACTTCCATCAGTACTTCTAGAGGGTGCCCTTGTGAAGCTTGGGTACTTGCACTGGCAAAGGCTGTTGTTAGGAGATCAGCATAATTATTTCTGTTACCTTTGATAATGGACTTGGGTCGTAATTACCCTAGAATACTCTCAGAAGGTCCTCTTATTTCACTTACTCGTATTTTGGTGTCCAGCCCTCATCACCTGGAGCGGAAATACTTGAGATTTTCTTGTTTGGCTGGATCCTAGGAAATTTTTAGAGAGTGATCTTTGCTCCTACATTGCTTAGCTTCAGATATTTTTTGAGTCTAATATAAATATCTTAAAGTGGCTGACCTATTGCCTCGTCGATTGAGCTGGTTTGTGGGTTGTCTCTCGTGAGTGCCGATCCTTCTTCAAGGTGCAGGTGTAATTTGGAGGGTGATTTTCACCCAGTGGTTTCAGACGTAGAGGAGAGAGATCCTCCGTCGAGACTTGTTGTATCTATGGGTGGTTCTGGTGTTGGTGTCAGTTAAGAGAGGAGTGCATTACTCATATTGAGAGTCTTATTTCCGACATAAGAGGTAGAAGTAGAAGAAGTTCCTCAACCTGTTGAGTCTCTTCCATATCCTCTTCCTACTAATAATCCTTTCATCATTCAGTACATCGGACCCGAGTCTCAGAGACCCACAAGTCCTTATCCTTCATATTCACACCTTTCGATGGCCACGACTGGGAACACAACTTCGAGTGTGAGTGCAAGTGTTCAGACCCATCTTTCGGTAGAAGGAGGGGGAACTATTGTTGTATCTACGATCACTTCTAGTACTATTTTTTTTTGCTCTGGTCACACCCAAGAACATGCTTCACAATCTAGTCCCTTCTCTGTTTGGATGCCCACTAGTGGGATTCCTTCTTTCTCTTTTTCTACTGCATCTGCACCCATGTCTTCTATGGCTAGCGAATTAGCTTCTTATCAAGGGTTCCCCTTTGGGAGTGGGAATGTACCTCCCCTTAGGATCTTTACCTTTTGCTTCTCAAACCCAGGGTTTCCATCCATGGTCTAGAGGTCAAATTTATAATACCTTTATAGGTTGGAACCCTATTTTTGTGGCGATTGGAGCGTGGAATCAGTTTCTCATTGGTCAGCAAGGGAATGCTCCTTTTCCTTCATCGAGTACTTCGCAGGCCTTTTCCCTGTTTGAAAATTCTTGGAACCCTTATCAAGGGGTTTCCTCTCCATTCACTACTTCAGTGGGGGGGAATGGTCTTGTCTATAGTAACTCCATGTTTGGGGGGGGGGGGGCGTCCTTCTTCGAATACTGGGTTACAAGGATTTCCCTATGGCCCAACATTCTCTATGAATAGTTTTTGGTAACCTAGTGCCTCAAAAAATTCAGGCTATTATTTTCAAAACATTGGGAACCCTTCCTTGGGAGGATGAAATTCCCAGGCTCCTCCTTGGTTACCATTTCCGGCAACGTTGAAATTTCCATATTTGTCAAAATTGACTAATGATCGGATTCGATAAAGTCTGCGGTGGCCTTCGGTCCCCACCAAACTCCCCTTAGACATTCCAAAGTTTTAAGGGAAGAATGGAGAGGATCCGGCAGGTCACATCACCACTTTTCATTTATGGTGCTCATCCAAATCCCTAATTGATGATTCGATTAGGTTGAGATTATTTCAATGCACCTTGACGAGAAATGTAGCCAAGTGGTATATTGAGTTAACTGGGGGAATTTTGGTCACTTTTGGAGATTTGGCTACTATATTATTAAACCATTTTTCAGTTCCCTATTCATTATGACGTCGGGACTGATCTCCTAACTAATTTTCAGCAGGATAAGGCAACTCACATTTCTGATCATATTCAGGAATGGCACAAAAGGAAGAGGCTCATTAAAGCCCATATTCCAAATGAATTCCTTCTGGAATGGTTTCTAAAGTATTTGCAGCTAGATATTTCTAAATATGTATCCCTATCAGGGGTATTTTCAGAAGAGAAAGCTATTTTTAGGGCTAAAAAATTGGAATTGATTTATTCTCAGTCTGGGTTCCTCAATAAAATACTTTCGGATGTTCCTCACTCCAAATTAGACTTGTCCAAAATGAAACCTGGTCCTCATGGTGATGGGATTATTGGGTTGATCGATAGTGGTGCAACTAACATGTTTAGTCAATTGTAGTAGTTGTCTAAACAATCTTCTTCTTCTAGTCAGGATGTGCCTTCGGTGTCTACCCCTTCTCAGTCCTTGTCAATTAATGTCATCCAGAATTCTAACCCCAAAGAAAATCAACAATCCGATGGGAATAAGAAAGGATGGAATAACAAAAATAAAGGTAAATATGGGAAGGGGAATGCGAACAAAGCCAACGACAATGTTGGAGAGGGTCAAAAGGATAATAAGAGGAAAGTAAATTTTCCATGCAAGTTATGCACTAGAGACCATATTACACACCTTTTCCCTAAAATTCAGAATGTGCAACACTTGTTAGCTCAACAGGGTTCTTCCAATTCCCAGCTTGTACTAACAAACCCTTTTCCCCAAGGGTAGAAGTTGATTGCTGGCGCGAATCAAAATACGGGGGCTCCCTGTGGGGGCAGCCAGGAAGGGGAAATTTCATCAAACATATATATGATGAGTGGTCATGTAGATATCACTACGAGATCTCGTGATTATGGAGAAGTTGAGTCTTCTAAAGCTAAGGGTACTCCTGATAGTGTTGAACCACTTCATATTACGAAGCCTACTGTGGAGCCTATACCTCGGATGCCGAAGGCATATTCAAAACACACGACGATTAATCCAAATGCCAAGGCTGCTCAGAACTACTCAATTGTAGAAGATCTGGCCCAGAGACCCTTTGCTATGTCTGAATTAGAGGCGCTCCAGTCTTTTCCTGCTCATTGAAGTGCTTTTCTCACCGCTATTGGGGCTGTAGATCCAAAAAACTCTCTTATGATTAATTTTGATATGTCTAATTTTAAAAAGAGACTCCCTCATCATATGGCTTTCCATATTAGATTGAGTTCTAGAAAATGTAATATCTTTTGAACGGTCTTTGATGAAGGTGCTTCCACGTGTGTAATGTCCCTTGCATATTGGAAGGTTATTTAATCTTCTGCAGCTGTTCCTTCTGCTACTCTTCTGACTACGTTTGACGGTCTTTCTCACAGGCTGCATGGTATTGTTCCAGCTTTGCCCATCTGTGTTGGGGGAAAAACTATCGATATTGTGGTTGATATAGTTGATTAAAGCTTGGATCTATGACATGGATTCCATTGCATCCTCTTTATTTCGTATTGTTTGTTTTCCTCATGAAGGGAGAATCATCACAATTGACCAATTGGATTGTTCTCTTTTAGATCAGAATGCATCTTCTAACTCAACTGTTCCTTTGGTGGATAATACCAAGGCACCTGTTGAGAATTTGGGGGTTGGAATATATTATTCTTTGATGGGAAATTTTGATCGTCCACCTCCCTCCATTCATATTAATGAAATTTCATCCTCCAGGGCTCCCATTCGAAGAGAGTTTTTCAGAACTAATTCTTTTTTGGATCCTTCGACCTTACCTTCTCCTACCTCCACATTAGCAGAAGGTCAAGTGGGTGGAATGGCATTTTCAATGTCTGCAGCTAATATTGTTGATAAATCTATTGTTGACTCTACAAAGTCCATTCCAGTTTCTCTTTCACCAGAGGAATTGGATGAAGTTGTGTCTCTTTCTTGGACTCTTATTTCATCTTCAGCCCAGGATTTTCTAGATACCACTCTCCAATCTGAAGAGGCCATCCTAGAAGCAATGACTGGTGTAGAGAGACCGTGGGATGATTTTCATCATCGGTCTTACTTTCTACTAGATTTGAGAGAAGTTGAATCAAGTTTTCGTAGCTCTCAGTCTTCTGGTTATGTTCACCCAATATTGAATCCCTTAGCACCAGCACAGGTTTTTTCTGAAGGGAACATGGCTGTGATTTCACCTACTATCACGGTGAACATTTCCAGAAATCCCAATGTCATCAAAAATGTTTTTATTGGAGCTGAATGTTCCCCTGAAGAAGTTCAAATTTATACCGATCTCTTCTGAGAGTTTAGGGATGTGTTTTCTTGGTATTATGAGGAAATTCTGGGTATAGATCCATCTATTGTCCAGCATGATATCAAGGTGTATGAAAACACTAATCCTGTTAGGAAAAAGCTTCCTTTGGTCAACCCTAGGAAGGCAACAACTATCAAAGATGAGGTAGAGAAGCTGCTTAAGGCTCGGTTCATTTTTCCTGTTCCTTTGACATAATGGGTTTCGAATCCAGTTCTTGTGGACAAGAAACAAGGAACGATTTAGGTTTGTATTGATTTCAGGGATCTAAATAAAGAATGTCGTAAATATAACTACCCCACACCATTTATAGATCAAATTAAAGATGAGTGTGAGGGAAATGAGATTTTATCCTTCATGGATGGTTTCTCTGGATGTAATAAAATTACTATCTATCCTAAAGATCAGCATAAGACTGCGTTTATTTGTCCTTGGGGTACCTTTTCTTACAAGAAGATGCCTTTTGGCCTTAAAAATGTTGGAGCTACTTTTCAGCAGGCTATGTCCTATGCCTTTGATGACATCAAGCATATCATCAAGGCATATTTGGATGATTTAGCTGCTCGTTCTCGTAAGAGAATTGATCATCCTTCTCACCTTCGTCAAGTATTTGAGCGATGTCGGTATTAAAAAATCTAGTTGAATCCAAACAAGTGTGTTTTTGTGGTCACATCTGGTCATTTTTATTTATTTATTGTGTCTACGGAAGGGATTCGAGTAGATCCCTTCAAGGTTGAGGCAATACTTCAGTTGCCTCTGCCGTCTTCAATTCGTCAACTTTAAAGTCTAGAAGGAAAAGCTAATTTTCTGCAGAGATTTATCGTAAATTATGATGAGATTACGAAAGGGTTTATGTGATTGTTAAAGAAAGGAGTTCCATTTTTTGGGATGAGTTTTCTTAGTGCTCATTCGATGCTTTGAAAAAAGCATTGACATTTGCACCTATACTGAGTCCACCTAATTATAGCAAAGATTTCCTATTGTATATCGCGGCAGCACAATCTATCATTGGTATGGCTCTGGTTCAGGAAGATGATGCTCTCTTAGAGCATGTTATATAATACCTTAGTTGAGGATTGGTAGGACCTAAAATCTGGTACTCTCCGATATAAAAGATTGATTTAGCAACTATCCATGCTGTGCAGTGGCTCAGACATTATATTCTTCTTCGAAAAAACTATATTTTGGCAGCAGTCAATCCATTTCAATTTATTCTGAGTAGGTGAGTGATTGGGGGAAAATACGATTGATGGATTGTGATTTTACAGGAATTTGATCTTGAGTTTATGTCTTCCAAGTCCAAGAAATCATTGGTTTTTTGCGGAATTGATTTCTGAGTTGCCCTGTGGAGAAGAGATTGTTTATGATGAATCCTGCTTAGATGAGCATCTTTTTCTCATTTCTTCATAGGATCCTTGGTATGGGGATCTCATAGTATATCTCCAGACTGTGAAGTTTCCCTTGACTTTTTCAAAATATGAGCATCCTAAGTTACACCATCTAGCTAAAAGTTACTTAATGATTGGTGACACTTTATATTATCATGTGGTTGATTCAATCCTTAGGCGATGCTTAACTCTCGAAGAAGCTAAGGTTGTGTTGAATGATTGCCATACTGGAGCTTTTGGTGGTCATTTATCTGGGCTTGGTACAACCCAAAATGTTTTGCGTGCAGGATAATTTTGGCCTTCAATTTTTAAAGATTGTATGGAAGCAGTCAAAAATTGTCATCCATGTCAGGTTTATACTCGAAAAATGCACACTCATACGACTTTGCTCTTTCCTGTCATCACTGTTGGTCCCTTTACAAAGTGGGGTATTGATTATACTACTTATAACTCGCCTTCAACTAAAGGTCACAAGTACATTATTGTAGCCATAGACTACTTTACGAAGTGGGTTGAGGATATGCCTAATTTTGGGGACGATGGTGAGACAACAACTCTTTTTCTCTTCAATCAAGTCATTTCTCGCTTTGGTATTCTGAAAGAGATTGTCACTGATCATGGCGGTCATTTTCAGAATAGCATGATGGCTGAATTGGCTCTGAAATTAGGTTTTCGGTAGGAGCATTCATCTCCATATTATCCCCAAGCCAATGGGCAGGTGGAAGCCGTCAACAAATCCTTGAAGACCATTCTTCAATAGACAATTGATAAAGCTCGATCCAATTGGAACATTATGTTGTATCATGTGCTTTGGGAATACCAGATGTCAGTTAAAACTGCAACTGGTTTTACTCTGTTTCAACTAGCTTACGGGTTGGAATCTATATTTCCCATTGAATGTGAAATTCGTTCTCTTAAGTTAGCTGTAGAGCTTCTTCCTGACACCTCTAGTCTTTAAGAATGTCTCCTTCACCTGGAACATCTCGATGAGCAGCGTCAGGATGTCGCCATGATGAATGAGGCACATAAGAAACAGACTCAAATTCAGTATGATAAAGCGGTCAAACCTAGGTTTTTCTCCGAAGGAGACCTTTTCTTGGGATATGCACAAGAGAAGGATGCCCTAGGAGTAGGAAATTTTAAATCTATGTGGTATGGCCCCTTCATTGTTGAAAAGGTCCTAAAAAAAGGAGCTTATGTTTTGGTTGATTTTGATGGGAATGAGTTGGCGGAGCCTAGAAATGGGCTCTATTTAAAAAAGTACTATGCCTAGGCTTTGGCCTAGCACCTTACTTTTGTATATATTTTTTGTTTTTGTACATATCTAAGTTTTTGTTTTTTTATGTGATTATGATGCATTTGATCTGCTTTGGAAGGTTGTGTTGCATGTCATGAGTCATTTTGGTTTCGCTGATGGTGTTAGTAGACATACCCAGAACTTGGCTTCTGTGGCTTGGGTACTTCATTATCCGTCCGGTCAGTTGTTGGTTTCAATAGGTGTCTGTGTTGGTCCTGCTTCGAAAAATTTAGCAAAATACACTACAATATTTTTTCTACTCTCAGAAGCAATATCTTTGGGTGTTGATTCGTTAGTAGTGTTCTTGGACTCCCAGTTAGCGGTTTCACAGTTGAACAACACATATTGGGTTCGAGACCAATTTTTGCACCAATTTTTTTTTAGGGTTCATTTGTTACAGAGAATTTTAATTTATAACATTCATTCCTATTCATCGAGCTGATAATTGGATGGCAGACTTATTAGCTAATCAAGAAATTGATTGGCATATTCATCATTCAACATTTTAATCAATATATCAAATACATCATCTATTTTTCATACATTTGAGTCACCACATCACACACACACACACACACACACACACACACACACACACACACACACACACATATATATCATCATCAGAGTGTTAAAAAATATACAAAATTTGGACCCATCTTTCCTACAAAATTTGGGCTTAAGCCCCATCATGTTCAGTATCAAAAATATATTACAGTCATCCGGTAAAAACTATATATCTAATCTTGTGGTCCCTTCCCAACATTCGTGTTCCTATAGAACACGATAGAAGTTGCTACATGGTAGAATAACCACAGCCAGTCTCGTGGTGCTCCCACTACTCGTCTCTGGATAGCCTCTAGTAAGTCCTCCACTACAGACATAGGCACATGGCGAGTCAAACTATCCAAGTTTATCTAAATGGCATGGAGGGTCCTACCAGGGTCTTCAACATCTGCCTCACCTCTATGACACTTATGCCTTGGGTATCCTTTAGGTCTGACTGGTCCCATATCTGCATCATGATCATTATAATCTTGTAAGTAATTTGAGTCCAATCAAAAAACATTTTTCTCATTATTATATTTTGAAAAAATTCAAAAAAGTCATATCATCAAAAATAAAAAATACCAATCTCACCGATTGCACCCCATGCTGCATCAGGTGGAAGGACTAGATCTGGATCACCGCAAAAATCCATCCTAGCATAGGGATACTCCTCCATGGAAATAACTTGTTCCTCCCACCATTGGAAGAGCTCGTCATCCCATGTGGTCTGGGGAACTTCACTTCCCCCCAATCTCTTCATCATGTCAGCCCACTGGGCTATTCTTGTATCTTTGGGGCTACTGATGGTAGAGATTAGTTTGGGTCGAAGCCTTGAAATCCTCTCAAAGAAGAATGTCAGTAAGATGGTTCCATATCCAAAATTTTTAGTTTTAACTTTCCGGATCGAATACACTTGTCTCTTCATGTTGCTCAACAAGGTTGTGCACTAATCAAAGAGGTGAATCAAGCATTCTACCACAATACTCATCTGAGTCTTGGATTCCTGGTGTAGGGAAGCGGATCCTGCTACCTTTCTCATGGTAAAAAGGAGAATTTTCATGTATAATTCTTTCAAATATTTTATTGAAATATGAGTCCCTAATTTTTGAGACCCCTCTATGCAATAGACATTGATGTAATATTCCACAGTAAGCCCTCCTAAAGGCTTTCTATGAAAATCCACTAGATATCCTCTCTGTGAGAGCCCAATAATGAATTATATGTCTTCTACATCTATGCGTATAGGAATTTGATATATCATGAAGCAGTATTCCTCCGGTTCCCAGTGATCTACCAAAATTTGAAGCAACTGGACATTACTTTTCATATTTGGCATTTTGAAGAATTTGTGCAATTCGCAATTTTGAAGGATATCGAGCGAATTTTGATCTTCCATTAATTCAGTATCAATGGAACTATGCTCATGCTCCCTCCAACTTATGGAAATCCTCGAAAAACTCATCAATTCATTCATTAGGTTCATAGTTTAAATTTTCTATCTGTGCATACGCGGCTTCCTTTACACACATTTGCGTATCATACGCAGTTTTTTCCAAACGAATCCATTTATGCGTAGAGGGTTTCATCAAAATAAATGTTTCCTACAGTCAAATTTTCAAATTTTTCTCTTAAAATGGAATGAAATTGATGGCAAAGATAAGTTAATAGCCTACTTGACTAATTCAGTGCAATTTGATGGTGGATTGCTCCTGTTCTAAGAAGGGAAAATTTTTCTCCAAAGTTGCTCCTCCACTCTTTCAATGTGACAATGATCCACATATGAGGTTAATGGTCTATTTATACCTAGAATTTGAATTTTTTTTGCCAAATTTCTTTATGCTTATTTTTCAAATCTGTCTCAAGCTATATAACCATGTTTCTTGTAAGTTTTTGGAAAGGTATTTTTTCAGGGACATTTTACTGAAGTTGATATTTTTTCTGGTTTCTTTGGATCCATGATCTCTGACCTGTCATGGCAAGTATATGATTTTGAACTGGCATATAGGTTAGGGAATCCACTTTTTGTTGCATTTTGCATACTAGCCTCCATTCTGATCACTTTCCATAGGGTTGATCCCATCCTGTCATGAGTATTTAACCCATTTTACTTGTCGATTTTTAATCATGAATTAGTGGTAGAGCCTTCCTTTACATGGGATTCCTAGTTAGTTCCTCGCTAGCATTTGTCTCCCATGCTGCAATCTATGTAGGCTAAGGAGTCCTCTTTAGTTCTTCCATGACATATACGTTGAAGCTGCATTCTTATTCTTCTTCGCTACCATTTTTTTGGCCATCACCCTAGAGGCTCCCTTTTTGGTTGTCGAGTTGTATTTCTGCATTTCATATTGACTACTTGTTTATCTTGGCCTTTAGCCAGCTTCATTTGGAATCAATGTTTAAGCCATCTTTTGACCTTGAATTTCTGCACAAGTTAAACCATGCAATCACTTAGCTACCATGACTTGGCACCTTGATACCTATGGATGGAACACTCCTTTGAGTATCACTTACCGGTTTCTGCCACCTTGCATTGAGCAGAGGATTGTTCCTATCCCCAGAACTAGTGCATCTGTTTTATGATACTCGTTCTATCCATTGTACTATATCATTATTTTATTCCTCTTCACACTTTGAAAATGAAAAAGAAAAGAAAAAATATGTGAAAAATATCGGGAACATGATATTAATTCATATTTTGATGGCAGCTACAGTGTCAGTTTTGTCGCCCTTGAACAAAGCACAAATAACTAAGTCTTTCCTTCAGTTGGGATGGTTTTAGTTTTGACTTAGGAGAAGCCATAACCTTGTAACATGCATCAGTTCTCCCCCGGTTGGTTATCTCTTCCAATCATATGGAGGGTTTGTTCGTGCCTCCTGCATGACAAACTTATACAAAGTTATCATCTACTGCCATAGTCAATATGTGTCGTTCTTTTGTTCAAGGGAAGTTAACCTAAGTCAGCCTATCTGTGGTGTCTATTGACTCATTTTTTAGTCAGCCTCCTAGTCTTGTCAGTGTCTTGTTCTATCACATCAGATATTTGGTCCTATGCTCATGCTAGTTTGAGAAGGTCTCCATTGACTTCTTGCTGGAGGGTTTGTCTCTTATCAACTACAACATATTGCTCTGAGAGAAAACAGAGAGTTACACCCTGGCCCTATTTACATCATTGATAGGTGACCTTGTGCTCAGCATTTGATCATCATCATGGGTCTTTGACTGAGTGGTTTCCCTTGTGTTCGATATCAACTTACATTATCACACCTAGGATTCGTGTAGTACCTTGATTTGCATTTGACCCTATCAGTGGATATCTCACCTCTTTATCAGATTTCATTATTGGTTGGCTTAGAGGGTTTGTGCCGTGGGCTAGCTTCATCTTGTGCATGCCGGAAATGTACTTTGGGTTGGTTACTTCACTCTACTTCATCTGATTCCTTCCAAATTTTGGCCTGCGGGTTACACTCACACTGGAATGATGTGGGATGCCTTAATGACTTCCTTCCAGCAGATCTTTTCCCATCGACTCTAACTCATTGCTCTGGTAATAATTTTGTCAGTACCTTAGGATTTGAAGTCATCAGTGGCATATTCTTCACCATCGATAGTGAGGATACATCATTTCCTCTTGATTGGTGGATTATTTCAAGTGTTTGACTTGAACTCATTTAGTTTCACTTGTTGGATTGTACTGGGGCACCTCGACGCTCATTTTCATTATTAGTGGGTAGTCTCGTATTTGTTAATGGTATACATTAATGACCAGTAATCAAATGATTTCTCACATGGTCGACTTCAGCTCATTTATTCCCATTGTGTAGAATTGTGCCATAGAGATCGGTGAAGACCTCGGGTTTGCATCAGCATGATTCGGTTCACTTAGACAACTCCTTCAGTTTTCTGCCAATGATAACGTACACCCTTATATGTTGCAGTTTCACCACAACATCATCTTATATGTTGGCTCCCGAGTTGCGTGTTGTACCATTTGTTCCACCACTTATGATTTGGTACTTGGAGATTTAGTTGTGACTTTTATGATCAGATATCTATTGCAACATCGTTGATCAGTCTTCTATATGTGATACTTGGACCTGATTCTAACTTGCACTTCCAGGCAGTGATCAATGATCAGATGATTCATTATGTACTTTACATTTTGTCAGCTATACTTTTATACATTTTGGATCCGCTCTATATTCCATATGAGGACATGCTTTTTATTTTACTGAGCATGGGTATGCCCACCTCAGACATGAGCTATCTCTCTGATTTCTCTCACTGGATTTTTGGCAGGCCAAAATCCGGTGAAGTCCACTCTAGTCCTTGCAAGGTTCTTTCTATGCACATAATACATTTCGACCATCATGTACCCCTTCTGACCTCATATATTAGGGGGCATCTGTTATAGTGTTATTTCTCACCTTTATATACTTGATTATTTACACCTTGGCCTTGGGCACCCTTTCCTCTAAACTTGAATATTTCTCTCAAAAACAGTATCTTAAAATCCATACTCGATTCTGCCCAGAATTTTCTACGTATATATGCGATTCCATTCATAGATATCCATGTATACCTTTTTAATTATTAAAAAATATATAAAATCCCTATATTTGAGGCGGGTTTGATGGTTATTCCAATAATTCAACCACCCCCGCCCGTGGCCCAACTTCTTCTAACTGCATAAACTGATTTGGGGGAGTATAAAGCCCCTCAAAGGTATGACCTAAGAGAGAGAGAAAAGATATAGATATTGTACTCTGTTGGAGCCCTATTCAAGTCTGATGTTCCCATGCCTCCTGCACTTCCCATACATATTCAGGAAACCCTTGTTTCCTTGAGATGATAATCACTCTATATGACATCTATTGTGCACACATCTTGGAAGAATTCTTGCAAGGCTAGGGCTAGATGGATCCAGAGGACAATATGCTCGAAGGTCGTGGCAGGATTCAGGTGATCTCTCCACGTTTTGATTATTGTACGTGTCATTCATAATAAGAAGAGCCATCATGTTCCCAAGATTTATGTGTTAATGATGCTTTATATATGTTTAATAATCATTAATTGAACATTTCATATTGTTTTCATGATATTATACATGGCTTTCACTAACATCTAGGAACTATATATGCTGTAAAACTAGGTTTTTGTGTTTGTTCTTTGTGGATTTATGGGATTTGGAGCACAAAGTGCTGTAGGGGGTTTGCACCCCACGGGATCTACATCAACCGAGGAACTTTTGGGTAAGTTCTGCAACTAGTAGTATCTATTTTTTAGCGTAGAAGTTGGTTAAAGTGAGTCCTTATTGAATGGCATGCCCCTGATCTATGAAGGTTGTCAACCCAAGACCTTTAGGGTTTAAATTCCCAAAACATTGAGTGCATTCAGTTTGGAGCACTATGTACATTCATTTTCTATGATATTAATGATATGGCTCAGTTGTTCCTACTCCTATATATGATGTTTTTATGTATTCCAAGATTTTTCCAGTTCTACAAGTTTTATTCTTATTTTACCTTAGTTGGAATTGTGCATATGTTCTATATTCCTATCTTTCCTATTTTTTCGGTATTACAATGGTATCAGAGCTTGATCTTTGGCTCAACTTGTGGAGATTGCATGACATTAGAAGAATAAGAAGGAGAAGCAGAAAAAGAAGAGGTCTACAATGGTAGAAGGATTGAGTTTTTCCACACTTCTCTTCAGATAAATGTAGGATCTCACCATGGAGATCAAAGAAATGAGAAGGGAAAGGAAAATGGAAACCTCAAGAGGGTTTCAAAATGGAGAAGTTCCAAGCACTTCCTATCAGTGGTATAAGCAACCAGTGATGCATAAAGTTCCACAACGCCCTAATATGCCCACTTTCCGTGAAAAAGGAACTGAATGGCATGGATATGGAGGATATTTGGAGCATGAGACTCTGAGTGACTATATTGTAGAGTACAAATATCAATCTAGAGCATTTAAATAGAATCTAATTTATAGTAGTTTTTCCAGATTAAAGAGAACCAGACACCCTACAACATCAATAGAAGAAGAGGGCATGTGCATAATAGATTCATCCTTCCTACATTCGATGGGTCATACAAAAGCACATCAAAGGCTTGGATTAAGAAGTTAGATGACTTCTTCCAGCCACACCTAGTAGCAGAAGCAGAGGCTATTCAGATTTTAGTGCTACACCTTGAGGGAGAAGAAAAGGACTGGTGGTTCGACAGATTGAAACATGCAAGAGTGACCACATATGGAGAGTTCACTCAAATATTGTTAAAGAGGTTTGATAGAAGAAACCTGGAGGCACATTCCATTGAGACATTCTCAAATAATAAATGGAAAGTGTATGAGGAGTAGAACGGAGATGTTATTATTGATAAATAAGGTGGAGATCAGCTACCACCACCACCAGTAGTAGAAGGAGTAGTTGCACATATCAGAGGAGCCCTTCATTTTCACCATATGTTCCCAAGGATTCAGCATTGAGAGTCCAAGACACGATTCCGGAGGTGCGTGAGGAAGAGGAAGAAGATACCGGCATTGGTGCAACAATAGAGGATCAGCCATCATCATCACCAGATGTTCGAGAAGAAATTTCATTGGTTGGAGGGATTCTTGTAGCTTTGCAAGATGTTCCCAAGCAGTAGTTGATCCAAGGTGTGCAAAAATTTCCACCCCATATTTTTTCAACACATCGTCTTGATATTTGTGGGGTCATGCCATTAGGGAAATTTCATGACCAAGGGTTAGAGAAAATTGCTGATTTGGAGTAGCAGAATATCACTACGCAAAGGACCGTTGACTGGTTCAAGGAGAAGATGTATAGCTATCCCAGTTTGAAATTGTTGAGCTGCACACAAAACTTTGTATTGGAGTGTAGAGTTTCTTAGGGTGGGATTAGCACAGTCCTATTACATGAAAGCTTTACAATAGCTTTCGATATCTGGAAGTTACTGTCACATGACCTGTTGTATTATATTTACGACAAAGAGATACTGGCCATTATGCATGCATTGGCCAAATTTTGACATTTTTTATTGGCAGAATATTTTGGGTGAAGACCAACCACCATAGTCTCCAACATATTTTTAATGAGGAGCAGCAGTTGCAGAGGAGGCAACAATGGTGGATTAGTAAAATGCAATACTATGAGTTCATTATTTTGTATGGAGAGGGAAATGTGACAGTAGATGCACTATCATGGAGATCAGCAACGTTGTCATTGAGGAGCAATGATGATTTGAGGGCCCAATTATTATTTGAGAATTCTGAAGACCGCTACTCTTATGAAGCATTAGATGTGTAGATGGTAGATGGTAGAAATCATGTAATGGATAACATCTTCCATTATTGGGATACAACCTTCTTGATGAGCACCTTACAGATGAAAGAGAAGTTTCTGCATGCAGCATGTTCATAACCTCATGGGTTCTACCGGGCCATCAAGGAGGATGCACTTCAACATATCATGGAGTGAAAATATTGTGATGATATTGTGGATGATGGTATTGTTGACATTGATCCGTTGTCGATGTATGCACATTTCTTTGACATTTTCACATGGCACATCTCTTCACCCGTGACCGAATTATCTTTCTGGGATTTCATCATGCTTCACGGTCTTCCCAAGGCCATAGATAGTGATGAGGATAGCTATTATATGATCAGTTTTTTGTGGGAGCTTCTCCATTGGGTGGATACTGAGCTTGTGCATGATATGAGTCATCACCCACAGTTGGATGGATGGATGGAGATGATGAGAAAGTGGCTGAAAGGTTACTTGAATATCTATGACACAGGGAAATAGGAAGCATGGTTTCACTATCTCCTCTTGGGTGAGTATGGTTACCACTCGATATTCTAGATTGGTATGTTCCATGCCTTGCACAACACTAAGGTGATGTAGCAGCAAGAGACATGGCTATGTTGGCTACTCTGGGAGAGTATGGCCAAGACATTGCATTTTATATGGCCATTGGTATATCACTATTTCCTACCTTGCACCATAGTGATGAGATGTAGAAGATGGAGGCATGGTTGCGCTGGTTACTTTTGAGAGATTTTGGCAATCAAATGACATATCACATGTCAATGGGTATGTTTTTCTTTGGGAATTTGCATGATACTCATATGATGTGGAAGTAGGAAACCTGGCTATGTTGGTTTCTATTAGGAGAATCTGGTGTTACATTCTACATGTCAATCAGTATATCATTGTTTTGTGCTTTGCATTATGATGATGTGGGGTGGAACCAAGAATCATTGTTGTGCTGGTTACTCTTGGCAGAATATCAGTTGACATTTTCCCACTCCTTGCATAATGATGATGTGGGATGGCAACATGAAGCCTTACTGCATTGGCTTCTATTAGGAGAGTATGGCCACCATCATTAGGGGAATTTTGAGGTCTAAAATGGGCCTCCTAAGGAAATTATGAAATAATAGTGGAAATAATAAAATAAGATTTGGTTACATCATCATATTTTAGAGGGAAAAGAGAAAAAACTACTTTTTGAACTCGTATTTTCAACTTATCTCCCAAATTTTTTACTCAAATTTTAAGTGAGAGTCCCTGTTCGATGCAAAACTTAATTCCTCATCCAAGAATTACCCATGTTTCATATTTTCGATGCATCCTTCTACACGAAAAATGAGAAATACATGAAATATGTGATTGGAATCACAATTTTTCATGTATTTCTCATTTTTCATTTAGTAGGGTCCATAAAAATTATGCAACATGGGTACTCCCTAGATGAGGAATTAAATTTTACATCCAAAGAGTAATTTGGCTCGAAATTTGAGTAAAAAATTTGAGAGATAAGTTGAAAATACAAGTTGAAAAAGTAGTTTTATTATTTTATTATTTTTTAATCTTTTTACCCTTTTACTTAAAAAATGGTGAATAATCCCCCATGGTTGACTTCATCATCTTGAATCCTATTGGTTCGCATAAAGTTGATTTTGGTTGTACATTTTTCTTATGAGGCCCATTTTAGACCTCAAAATTCCCCTAATGACTTGGTATGATGATGAGGTGGTGTGGCAACAAGAGGCATTGCTACAGTGTCTGCTATTTAGAGAGTATGGTTCAACATTTCACATGTCAATCCATATGTCTCTATTTCCTACTTTTCATAGCATTGAGATGATGATTAGAGAAATCAAGGTCACTAGGGCCAAGGATTGGAGCATGGAGAGACACAACCTACTACATGCAGCATGGGTTGGAGAGATAGTTTATGAGTTCGAACTTTCCACTTTGGGAAGGAACCACTACACTTCACATATCTCATGCAGAGAAGAGGCCCTTGGACAACAGATGGTTTCCACTTGGGAACACATTGATGAGGAGAGGCATCTAGCTAAACAGCTAGAGGCCATTTTAGACATTATATAGAGGTAGCTACGGAGCTGGGAATTCATAACAAATTGGAGCAGATGGGGAAACCTTCCATATGAGGATGCCACTTGGGAGGGAAATGGATTTCTGCAGCATCCACTTTTTGCAGTTTCTTGAGGAAAAGTAAAATTTTGGTGGCGAGGACTATAATATTCCAAATTTTCCATCACCTAATTGGAATATTAGAGTTTTTACTTTTCTTATTTAGATAAGTAAATAAATGGGTGGAGGGGCCCATAAACCCAGTAGATGAATAAAATCCACTTATATAGTGTGAATGTGGGTTAATTGAGTATTGCAGTAGGATTATGGAGTAGTGGAGCACCATAATAATGAAGAAATAATGGAGGTCATAGAGCATTAATGAGGAGGATGATGGAGATAGTGGAGGAGTAAATGCAAGATGATGGAGATAATGGAGAATAAATTGCATAGATGATGGTGGAAGTGGTGCACTAAATGCACACATGATGGAGGAAGTGGAGAGTAATTGCAGCAGTGATGCAGATCATGGAGGATAGCACAATATTTATGGAGGCTAGTGGCCACAGGCGCAGCGCAGTTATGAGGTGGGATAAGGATAAGGAAGGCTGAAAACCATAAAAGGAAGAGGAGGGCAGTCTCGATTTTTATTGTTGAATGTCGTAAGAAATTTCTTTGCACACTTAAGTTGTTTAGCTAAGTCTGTTATGCTATTTAGCACCAGGTGTTCCCAAGAAGGAATCCCACCCTTACTCATGTGGGACTTCAAGTGCTTACTCTGGGATGGTTTTATTGGGTAGTATTCATCATCCGAAAATCAGTGACACTTTCAGCCACTCTCATATGCACTTCCAGCTACAGGAATTACGCATTCCTAAACTTGGGTTTGAGAGTTGGAAGGTTTTTCTTTGTACTTAAGTTGAGAAACTTGTGGATGGTTCAACACTTCACATAATGTATCTATTTAATTCTTCTGGGAGTTTCACTATCACATCCGGCATTAGGCCATCCATCTATTCTCCCATGCAGCAACATTTTCAGGAGAAATGGTGTAACTTTTAAGTGAGGGTTTGAGGAGAAGAGGAAGTTCCAAGCAACTTAGCTTGGAATCCTATGATGGATTAATCCTTCACTCCGGGGATCACTTCAGCAACCTAGGATCAAAATTTTATTATCTATCATTAGGTTACATCATCAACCCTCCTAGACAACATAGTATTTCCTACTAGTTGTGCATGCAGCAACTGTATATCAGTGGAGGAGCTAGAACTCAAGATTTGAGCTTGGGAATCAGGAGAAGGGACCAACCATTTAGTTAGTGAGCTTAGTGGGTTATATTTCATTAGATATATCATTGTTTCAGCCCCAGATCAGCATTTGTCTCTAGGGAGTGTGTAATTCAACCAACAGGGGTGCACTGTACAACCCAAAAAGGGTCGAAATTCCAAACTCAAAATCTGGCCAAACCATTTTTGGGTTTTTCTAGGTTTTTGTACTAGTGTTTGTGGTTAATTCTTAGATCTTTCATATCATTCGAGTAACCTCTTGTACATAGATGTTCTTCACAGTATAATAAGTTTCCAAGAGTAGCAACAATTTATACTTTCTAGTGCTAGGATTTAGATTTGTTTCAACCATCTTTGTATGGCTTGAATGCATCCATTTTGGAGCATTGTGTACATTCATTTACTATGATATTAATGATATGGCTTAATTTTTTCTACTCTTATGTATGATGTTTTGATGTATTTCTGCATTTTTCCAGTTCTTCATGTTTTATTCTTATTTTACCGTAGTTGGAATTGTGTATATGTTCTATATTCTTGTCTTTCCCATTTTGGGATACTACAATGGTATAAAAGCATGATATTTGGCTCAAATTGTGGGAATTTCATGACATCAAAAGAATAATAAGAAGAAGTAAAAAAAGAATAGGTCTACAATGGCGGAAGGTTTGAGTTTTGCCACACTTATGTTCAGATATATGCAGGAGCTTGCCATGGAGATAAAATAAATGAGAAGGGAAAGGCACAAAGAAACCTCAAGAGGGTTTCACAATGGAGAAGGTTACAATAAATTCCTATCAGCATTATAAGCAACTGGCGGTGTAGAAAGTTCCACAATGCCTTACTATGCTCACTCTCCTTGCAAAAGTAACTGAATGGCATGGAGATGGAGGATATTTGGAGCATGGGACTCTGAGTGATTATCTTGCAGAGTACAAATCTGAATCTAGAGAATTTAAAGAGAATTTGACTTTCCAGCAATTTTTCCAGATTAAAGAGAACCGGAGACCCCACAACAACAATAGAAGAAAATGGAATAGGCATAATATATTATTCCTTCCTACATTCGATGGGTCATCCAAAAGCATAAAAAAATGCATGTATGGAGAAGTTAGATGATATCTTCTAGCTACACCTAATAGCGGAAGTAGAGGCTATTTAGATTGTAGTGCTACACCTTGAAGGTGAAGCAAAGGACTGGTGGTTTGACAGATTGAAAAATGCAAGAGTGATTGCTCAAATATTGGTAAAGAAGTTACCCAGAGGCACATTATGTTAGACTCGTGTAATTCACAATATCACAAGGTGATTGAATATTTTGTATCAATCATATGAAATTATCAATAATATTTCATCCTGAAAATTATTTCTAGTAAGAAGCCAAGTATGAAATATCAGGAAGATATTTGTAGTTAATGTTTCATTTAGATTAGTCTACAAGTGTTTCCATCAGAAATTCCTCAGAAGTAGCTCTCCAATGATATATATTGCGTCGAAGTCCGACTCCTGAATCAAAAGATAGAGAAGGATGAAGTTTTCTCCTGTAAACAATAAAATCGAGAAAATCTCCTAATTATGAAATTATTTATTTTTGAATTATTAAAATTAATTCAGAAATAAATAATAAATATAAACTCTAAAAACTTTATAATTATTTCATGTTCTACCCCACATTCATGAATTAGCATGTCCCTTATGTTATAACCCTCTAGATGTGTGCAAATAAATCGAAGGGCTATTAAGTTATTTCAACATTTAACCATATGGGGGTCTAAAAAGTGGTTTTCACTTTTTACCACATTTTACAGCTGTCAAACTCACATAAATTTTTCATCCCCCAAGCCTAAACCTCTTAATACCTTACCCCCACCAGACCCCCCTCCGAAAACCATTAACTTTGTCGTTCAACTTTTGTGCAATCATATATCTATGAAATTAATGAATAGGACAACAAAAATATCATGATAAAAGGGGACAGAGGTAAAAATAATTTACAGGTACATGTGAAACTGAAGTTATAGTTACAGAGTTAAAGGAATTTACATGTACATGTAAATTTGGGGGTAAAAACAGAAACATGGCATGGTTTTGAAAACAACACATGGTTGGTACATGTAAATTTGGAATTACTTTTATAGTGGTAAAAGAATAAAAAGGACATGGTTTTTTTTTCAAAATCCACGAGGAAAAGGAAAGTGACACTTGGATGTGAAAAAAATATTTTTCAAATGAATATATTGAAAAATTTAATCATAAAATTCATTTTATGATTTAATTAAAATATATTTTTTCTCAAATAGTTGTGAAAAAATAAAGGATGATGAAAGTTAGCAAATCAGGTTTCAAGGAACTAAATCAACAATTAAAATAATTCGACAGATTCAACAGTGAGAAGTTTTATCCCTTTCCATATTTTTGTGAAAAGCAAGAGCACAAGTGGTAGTGGAAGGTATATTTTAGTGAGACTTGTTGACAGTAGAGAATGATGAGTAAATTTATGGCCCAAAAACAGGGATAATGTCAACACAGTCACCGATCAGCCAAAAGAAATTAGTGTCGCATCAAATTTAATGATCATGCAACAACAACCCGAAAAGTAGGGCCAACTGTCAGATTTATTTATCATTGCCTCTTCATGACCACCTCAGCCAATTTTGGGCTTACCTTTTAATTCATGAAGAGCTGTCAGATTTAATACCACAAGCGGTGCATGTCAGATGTATTTTGTCTTAGCCATTGCATTGCTAGACTTGTCTAATTTTTTCTTTGTTGTAATTAATGAAATATTGTCGAAGTAGATAGGGAAATCAATGCAATTTTTAGTTAAATACCACATGTATTGGAAGTATGAAAGGTTGGACCCTGCATGTAAGAACCTTTTATATTGGAGCATTGTAACTTTTTGAAGTTGGGCATCAATAAAAAGAGACAATTTACAGGATACTTGAGTTGTGTTATATGGTGATGTGTTTCCTCTCTATGTTAAATGTTTCCATTTTTTTTCCTTACTGTGCATCTATTTATCTGATTGTATAGCATAAATTTTAGATTAATATTTTCTGTTGGAGCAGCTTAATTCTATTTGTGTTTACCATGTGACTGTTTTCTTCTGAAGTCTGGTTAGAGCATTATTATATTCTCTTTAATCATTACTGAGCATTACTATTTCCTCCATCTCATAATTCACACTGCTCTCGAGACCTAATTAGCATAGTTACCTTTCCATGTGATGCTATTGAAAACTTTGATGCACCAATCCAACCTTTCATGACACCATAGCCCAATGGATTAGTTTCTATAGATCTACTCATCCAACCAAAAAAATCAATCAAAACAACCCATCCCCATAATAAATGTAACTAGCCTAACATCAACACTCATAACATAAAGATAAAATTAAATGAGCCACCTAAGATTAAATTAGGTTCTACCAAGCCACCAAAGAGAACTTCTCATGGAGAGACCTCAAGGAGGATATACTTTGACATATCATGGAGTGAAAATATTGTCATTATATTTTGGAGAATGGTATTGTCAACATTGATCCGTTGTCGAGGTATGCACATTTCTTCGACATTTTCACACGGTACATCTCTTCACCTGTGACTGGCTTATATTTCTGGGATGTATTCATCCTTCATGGTCTTCTCAAGGCCATAGATAGTGATGAGGAGAGCTATTATATGTACATTTTTTGGCGGGAGCTTTTACATTGGGTGGATACTGAGCTTGTGCATGATATGGGTCATCACCCACAATTGGATGGATGGATGGAGATGATGATAAAGTGGCTGAAAAGCTACTTACATCTCTATCACACATGGAAACAGGAAGCATGGTTGCACTGAATGCCTTGGGTGAGTACGATTACCACCCGACATTTCAGATTTGTATGTTCCATGCCTTGCACTACACTAAGGTGATGCAGCAGCAGGAGGCATGGCTACATTGGCTACTCTTGGGAGAGTATGGCCAAGACATTGCATTTTATATGCCCATTGGTATATCATTTTTTCCTACCTTGCACAGTAGTGATGAGATGCAACGACTGGAGGCTTGGTTGTGTTGGTTACTTTTGAGAGAGTTTGGCCATCACATGACATATAACATTTCAATGGGTATGTTATTTTTTGGGACTTTTCATGATACTCATATGATGTGGTAGCAGGAAGCCTATCTATGTTGGTTTCTATTATGAGAATCTGTTGTGACATTCTACATGTCTATCAGTATATAATTACTTCATGCTTTGCATTATGATCGTGTGGGGTGGAATCAAGAATCATTCTTGCGTTGGTTACTCTTTGGAGAATATGGATTGAGATTCTCCCATACCTTGCATAATGATGATGTGGGATGGAAACAGGAAGCCTTGCTTCATTGGCTTATGTTACGAGAGTATGGCCACCATACTTGGTATGATGATGAGGTGGTGTGGCAGCAAGAGGAATTTCCACGGTGGCTACTATTGGGAGAGTATGGTTTCAAATTTCCACTACAAGGAAAAGACCCTCTAGTGGAGGTTATAAAGGAGGTTTTTAGTGTTATAAAATTGGCCAAAAATGTCAAAAAAAAATATGCTACCACATCCATTTCTAGGTACGGAGGTTTTGGCAGAGCTTTTCATGGAAATTCAACACAACTAAAAAAAAAGGGTGGCCGGAGGTTATTACGGATATGTTTTCATCGGTGCACTACTATGGATTTAACGCACCAGTGCGTACATGGAGACGGCACCCCGGGGCGGTCTAGGGCAAATGCACCGGGCCATTAGTGTATAAAATGACACCAAGCGTAGTGTTGGTGATACAACGCATGGGGCTGTTCTAATTGGTCTTGGGATTTGAGCGGTGCCCATAGGTCATATCAACACACCGGTGCATATACCTTTATGATGCACCGGTGCACCATATCACAGAAAGGCACCGAGATTTATAATTGGTATCAGTATTCGTGCGGTGCACATGGATCATATAAATGCACCGGTGCTTATAGATACATAAATGCCCCGGTACATAGTATCACGCAAATGAACAAATACTTATAATTGGTATTGGTATTTTTGTGGTGCCCATAGATCATAAATGCACCGATGCATATAGACATCGGTGCGTATAGGCACTGGTGCGTATAGAGACATAAACGCACCGGTTGATAGTTATTGACACACACCGGTTTTCTTTTTGTTTTTTAGAAACATTGACCTATGACAGTCCAATTATTATGATTGTTTTAAATCCATTATTCATGAAAATTCGACACATATTATAACAATATTAAGATTAATTACATTTTTATTAATGCATTTGAATGTGTTTCTTGGATTAATTTGTTATATCATATCAGAATTATTGTGGTTTTTAAAATTCATTATTCATCAAAAGTCGACAAACATATATCTGATAAGAATATTCATATGAATTAAATTTTTATTAGTGCATTTGAGAACGACAATGGAGAATGCAATAGAATAAATTAAAACATATTTTATGATTATATATATAATGTATATGAATAAGACAATCTTTATCATAGAAAATGGGACAATTAATATTCGTATCCCTTTGTCTTTCAATTGGGACACTATGTCCATTACATTAAACAAAATGTATTATTTCATAGACATATTTCAAAAAATAAAATGCCTTGCTTTGATATCCAAACATAGTGATCATCATTCTTCGCTCGAACTACTGTCACTGCTAGAGCTACTTCCATGACTTCGATTATTTTATGGAATTTTGTGTTCACGACGTTGATTGTTTTCTTCTTCTTCACCTTCCAGATACAAACATAAAAATAAACTGAAATGAGTTTATACACATTGTTGAGAATAATGAAAATTGCAATATTAAATAATATACATCAATGTAAATCGAAAATAAAAATGACGTACCATAGCAACAATTGACTCATAAACTATACACATTCTTTCAAAATCATGTACCATGCCATCTTTCAAAAATTCATCTGTTGGCGCAGTTCCATACTTTGTTTCCTGCAAGTTTTATACCCCATAACAAATCATATATTTAATATAAAACATGTTTTTGTTCTATTAATTATAGACGGAGCTAAGTAAAACAAGATCGATATATTCTTAAAATTCCACAATTAAATTATGATATGCCAACATATACTCACAACCCATATTTAACCCAATTTCAATCAATTCGTCTGATGGTTCTTCTTTTTATGTGAGCACCTGTTTGAAGACACTCAATGATGATTTTTGTAAAACAACTTAAAAAATAAAAAAATGAAATCTAGTTAAGTTGTTATAAGGAAGTAAAAATTACTCACAAACTTAGAGATCAACCATTTTCTTCCTTGTTTTCCTCTTTTATGTGCTGAATGGGTTCCATTTTCTTTTCTTTTCTGCAAGAAAATTCTTGAAAATTAATATTTAATGCTAAATTGTTTATTTATTGTACCTAATGATCGAAAAATTCAATGATTACATATTACATTTGAAGCACGTTGTTGTTGTTGGAAAAAACATCTATACATTCATTCCACTAGATCACTCAAGATTTTGTAAAAGTTTTTCCCCCTTTTGTTAACTTCGAGCACCACTCCAGATGAGCTAAGGAGCAATTGATATTCATTTGCATGTTCTGTTTTTTTTATTTTCTTAAAACAAAATTCCTTTTCTGAGTTGTTGGTCCCTGTAGAAAATTAAACAAATGTTAATTAGTAGACTGTTTGACACATGTTATCTAATAATTTTAGGTATATAATTAATGATAATTAAAAAAAGTGTAATATCCCAAAATGGGATCTGTCAGCAAGGCATGACTGGAAAACACATTTTCCAAGAATGGTTGCTACAAGAATTGAAACCAAGACCTGGGTCCCTTATATCAATGTATCTAAGTCTGAAATCCAAGAGGAGGCTCCAAAGAAATCCCTTTAGGTGAGTTAAACAGATCTCCCACACCTACTTGCCTTCACAAAGTGCCCGATGAAGGGACTGCAACAATGTATGAACATACAATGGAATGGAAGCATTATTATTATGAGCTGTGAGAGATTAAGATACAAATAACCTTCCATTTTATATTATAGCAGCAGAAGTATACAATTCTTTGAGGAATCAATCACTGAAGCTAGGCAATGAGAGCCTCAACAGAACATGTACAAGAATTATGAGAACACTGCCACACAGAAATTACATACGACTATATCAACGCAGTTTAATGGAGACACTGCAACATAAAAAATTATAATACAATTATATGAAAGTATTAGGCTCAAGAAATGTGGGGGAGCAAGCTCTTGACCCCTGAAAACAATAGTACAACAATCCTTGGAAGGATTGGCTACAATATAGATACAAATGGAAAAACTGCAGGAATGTCAGAGTTGCAGGGTAGCAGCTGCAAATAAAAACTGGAATGAATGGAGATGGCTGAATAAGATGTTGAATCTGAGGTAAAAATCCTCCAATGGATATCCCGAGTGCAAGGCTGATCCTAGCACTGAAGATCTCACCGTCCGAGATAGTGGTGCAAAACCCCACTGCAGATGCACACTGAAATAACGCAGTCTAGAGAAGGGACTGCGTTTTTGATGATGGGAGATGATTGTACTAATGCCAAGATATGAAAATCAGCTTTGAAACCTTCCTCAATAATCTTCCTGAGGAATAGAAGCTCCCTCCTCTGAAAGATGAGCCAAGGAATGGTGTTGTGGAACCCTCCACTGCAACACCTTGCAACACAACGTTACACTTGAGCAGAAATAATGCTATAGCTGAAGGAATGGCTTTGGCCTTGAGCCCAGATGTGGAGAAATAAAGTTAAATCCTTTAAGAGGCCTCTAAAGAAGGAGAGGAAATCCTAAACAAGAATCCCTCGTTCTAAACAGCACTACAGCTCAGCTAAACAACCGGAGACTGCCAATAGTCTACTAGACAAAAATCAAAATACTCAAACACATCTCTCTATGGCTGCCTCTTCCTCCTTTTATGCAAGTGAATGTATCTTTTCCCTGGACCCCACACATTAGGGTTTCTTCCACAAGTGATCTTCCTCCCTCTCAAACTGCATTGTCTTCCCAAGCAAGCCACACCCTCTTAGGCAGCGTTGTTGACTTGGTCAAAATTGACCTTATCCCCATGCATTTGCCCCTTTTTACACTGGAAGGTGAAAAATAAAGCTAATCCATAGATCCCTTTCACACTATGATGGATTTATTCCTACTTATCAATCTCTTTATCCATTTTATTCACCTCCTAGATGATATAAGAAAAAATTGATATTCCAATTTGTTGCATGCAAATTTTTGAATATTACAGTCCTCCCCTCTCAAAGATTGCTTGTCCTCAAGCAAGTCCAAGGATAGATTAAGTTGTGTCTCCTCCTCTCCCTGTAGCATCCATGTATGATGATCTCCCCCAAGTAAATAGATGTTATCTCATCAATCAAGTCTCCATATTGCTCCTCCTCAGCATGCAAGTCAGCTATCAAGCTATCATCATGTAAAGTTGAAATAATTAAGGGGATAGAAAAGTGATGTCTAGAGGTACCCTTGAGGAATGGGATCTGAAATATAATGGGAACTATCTCTCCCATATGGATCCTCCATCCCCAAGCTATTGACCATGAAAAATGAGTTACCTCCCAACTAGGCAACTCCTGGAAACTGTCCTCCACCTTTAGCTCCGAAAAAGTAGGTGGGATGAAATCTTGCATATGTTAGGCAACGTAGTCTACCTCATGCTTTCCTCCTCTCCACTTAAGAAAAGTGTAGAGTGTCTGCTGATCTTGGGCTGCAATAAGGTTTCCCTCAAGTGGCAAGATGAGGAGTAGATCTCCAAGGACCTCTCCTCCAACGCTACAAATCATGCTGGCCCAAATATACCCATATATGATGAGTTGGAAATCATCATCATATGGCATCATATCCATCATATGGCTCACCTCATAAGAAAAAAAATGTGTTGCTCTAGTGGCCATACCATCTCCCATGCTCCCCTTAGAACATGTAGTGAAAAAAGTGTGGGAGGATTCTCCCTCAAAGGACACATTCACCCAATGTGTCTTTCTCCCAAGCATGCTCCTCCTAAAGACAAAAACAATAGAACCACAGGGAGAAAAAATGAGAATCATGCCTGCTGCCATATGTAACAAATGAGAAGGAAAATGGTACCTCAAGTTCAAACAATGCAGCTTGACTCTCAAATGCAACAGAGACTGATAAAATGTGTGGCTTCTCAACCACTTGCCTGCTACTCCAATCTCATCATAAGTATGGAGGAAGTGAGTGATGCATGGTGTAGAATGAGCATGTCCTCCACAATATATCTCTTCCCCAAGTCCTCCTAGGGAATGGCCATCAATCATGCTTATGGCATCAACTAAACCATGAGGTCTAGAAAAAATAATGCTCCTCCTTGGAGCATCATCCTGTGCATGTATGGTTAAGGGATGCATATATACATTATACAAATAATCATGTAAGAAAAAATGAATACCCTTACCATATATTCTTCTCATACAAAGGGACTGGCTCATAAATGATTCTCCTCAATTCCTCAAAGAGAAAAGGGGTGGTTGTGCTAACTCCCCATCTCCATATGATCTATGCATCTTCTCATATGCTGATATCTCTCCTCCTCAAAACCCTTCCAAGAATACTCCTCCATGATGGTGTGGTATGCTCTCATAGAATAAGTGGGGCTGAAAAGGAAATCATCATGAGATGCTTGTAGAAACTTCTCCTTGAGCTTGGAAGCTCCAGATAAGAAGATCCTACCATGATAGAAGATGACCCCATCTCTGACTGAATACCCCTCCTCATGCAAATGGTAATACAATATCATACAAGTGAAAAGATCCTTGGAATACTCCACCAACAGCTGGGATTTCCAATATGGATCTATCCTCCATAGTGATAGATGATTTCTCATGAAGAGAAATTGTCATATGGTAATCCTCCTCTTTGACATCTCCCATGCGAAAGATGCAGGTTGGAAGGTTGCTATCCTTCCCCTACTGCTTCTGCCATAGCGCAGAATCTGAAATGGAAGTGGGTACTGATGATGTTGAGAGAATGCTCCCTCTCTCCTTGATTCTACCCAGGAATCCTAGCATTGTATCAAGCTCTCCCAGGGTCCCCACTCCTCTGAAATAACTGAGTGGTGCCTCAACTGGTGAAGCATCCATCCTCCTCCGCTGATCCAGTGGTCTCCTCAGAAAAATATCTCCATGCAATGAGACATCATCTTCAAGAGATGAATGCATATATGAATTGACAAATCTGTCCATGCCCTTACTGCGCAATCTAGTCTTCTCCTTGGGTGCATCAACCTCCTGAAGTGGATAGGGGTGTGTACATCTCATCTTAGGATGCTGGTCCTCCTCCCTACCTCTTCCTTGTGTCTCTAAGGTTCCACACCTTCTAAAAAATGGCACATGAGTTGTGCCTTTATCTCCACACATGAGATCCTGGGGACTTCCTCCCAAAGATGCAAGAACCCCTTTACTTGGAGCAAGAGTTCCTCCTTCCTCTACATGAGGCACTAGATAATCTCTAGATGTGATAGAGTTGTTTCCCTTAATCTCTACAACATGAATTCGAAACCTCCCAATGATAGGATCCCTCTTTGAAAAAGAGACTTCCATGTTTCCTTGCTGAAAGGTATGAGATGAAATTTTTCCTTCCGGCAAGGTATGGTGCAAGTTTTCAGCCTCCTCCATGGTTTTCTGAAGTGGAATTGCATTTTCATTCCAGGGTTTTGTTTGAGTTCCCTTGTTTAGCTCCACCAGTGTGTCTCATGAATCCTTCCATCAAATATTTTCACTAAGGCCTTAGTGAAACTTGCATAATATGTAATGTTTACATTTTTTAAAGAAAAGGATTCATAGATATACCAGGCATAGGCCTTACCTCTCATATGTAGTGCTGCAACTTTGATGGCTTCATCTTGAGGAATTTGGTGCTACTGCAAGAAGTCATCTAACTCCTCCACCCAAGATTTGGTTGAACGTGTAGGTGAAACTTCAAAGGTAGATAAAATAAATATATGCTGCTGCTCTCTCCCCTTCACCTCGATCTTGCAAAACTTTGAAAACTAAGATGATCTTGGAATTTCTGAGTTTGAGACTCATACTCTTTTAGCAACTCACTAAGAGTTTCCTTCCTAGCAACCTCTTCTCCTCTTTCCATCTCTCTTCCGGAAATCCTGGGCATGTGATTGCGCTGTGTATTAGGGTGTGTGGCTTCTTGCTCACACTCTTCATATGTCAATCTAGAGTTTGCTTTAGATTCAAACTCTCTTGGAGATTCTTCATACATCTCCCTCTTTATCTTCTTGAAATCTTCATGAATATTATGTACATATTTAGGAAGAATATTTGTAGTTCTATCCCCTTTCTCTTCTCCAAAAGAAGGAGTATTTTCCCTACTCATCTCTCTATCTCCTTTTCGATGACAATAGGAAGTGCAAGGTCCTTCCTCTTCTTTATGCTTATCCTCATTGGGGAGGTTCTTCATGGATTTGAAATATGATGAGATAAAAACCATCCTCTCCTTCGGCTAAGACTCACAGGCTGAGCCAATATTGTAGCTTACATACCACTGTAATATCCTAAAATGGGAACTATTAGCAAGGCATGACTGGAAAACGAATTTTCCAAGAATGGATGCTAAAGGAATTGAAACCAAGACCTGAATCCCTTAGATCAATGTACCTAAGTATGAAATCCAAGAGGATGCTCTAAATAAATCCCTCTAGGTGGGTTAAACAGATCTCCCACACCTAGTTTCCTTCACAAAGTGGCTGATGAAGGGACTGCAACAATGTATGAACATACAATAGAATGAAAAAATTATTATTATGAGATGTGAGACATGAAGATACAAATAGCCTTCCCTTTGATATTATAGCAATAGAAGTATACAATGCTTTGACAAATCAATCACTCAAGCTAGGCAATGAGAGCCTCAATAGAACATGTAGGAGAATTATGAGAACACTGCTACACAGAAATTACATAAGGCTATATCAGCGCAGTTTAATGGAGACAATGAAAGATAAAAAATTATAATACAATGATATGATAGTATTATGCTCAAGAAATGTGGGGGATTAAGCTCTCGAGACCTGAAAACAATAGTACAACAATCCTTGGAAGGATTGGCTACAATATATATACAAATGGAAAAACTGCAGGAATGTCGGAGTTGTAAGGTAGAAACTACAACTCAAAACTAGAATGAATGGAGATGGAAAAATAATATGTCCAATTTGAATTAAACCTCCTCCAATGGATCTCTCGAGGGCAAGGCTGATCCTAGCACTGAATATCTCACCCTTTGAGATAGTGGTGCAAACCCCCACTGCAGATACACACTGAAATAACATAGTCTAGAGAAGGGAATGAACTGTTGAGGATGGGAGATGCTTGGCCTGATGCTAAGAAATGAAAATCAGCTCTGAAACATTCCTCACTAACCTTCCCAAGGAATATAACCTCCATCCTCTGAAATATGAGCCAAGGAATGGTGTTTTGGAACCCTCCACTGCAACACCTTGCAACACAACGTTACACTTGAGCAGAAATAATGATGTAGCTAAAGGAATGGCTTTGGCCTTGAGCCTGGATGTGGAGAAATGAAGTGAAATCCTTCAAGAGGCCTCTCAAGAAGGAGAGGAAATCCTAAACAAGAATCCCTTATGCTAAACAGCACTGCAACTCATCTAAATAACCGAAGACTGTAAATAGTCTACTAGACCAAAATCAAAATACTCAGACATGTCTCTCTATGGCTGCCTCTTCCTCCTTTTATGCAAGTGAATGTCTCTTTTCCCTGGACCCCACACGTTAGGGTTTCTTCCACAAGTGATCTTCCTCCCTCTCAAACTGCATTATCTTACCAAGCAAGCCACACCCTCTTAGGCAACGCTGTTGACTCGGTCAAACTTGACCTTGTCCCCATGCATTTGCCCCTTTTTACACTGGAAGATGCAAAATAAAGCTACTCCATAGATCCCTTTCACACTATGAGGGATTTATTCCTACTTATGGGTGTTTTTACCCATTTTATTCACCTCCTAGATGATATAATCACAAATTAATATTTCAATTTGCTGCATGAAAATTTTGGAATATTACAAAAAGAAACTCATATTGGATCGATAATATTTTTTCATTCACTTGATTCATCCTTTTGCAATTTTTCCATTAAAATTTTACGCTCTTCTGGTCCTAGATCAGAAATAATCATATCTAGCTTTATCATTTTGAGGCTCTGCATGATACATAATAAACAATACATATTAGTTAAACTTACATATAGTTCACAAATAATATTTTTTATAAATAATTTACAAAGAACTTGCCTTTTTTGCTTTTCTTGATGTGTTAAGAGTATTTTTGTTACTTGATCTCTTGTCAGACATTTCTTCATCAATCTGAAACTAGTACCATATCAATCATTAATATATTTATCAATAAATTCTCAAATTTTTAGGTAGAAAATAAATCTCAAGACATCGGTGCACCTTTCGTGGGGTCCGCACCGCAGCCAGTGCGTGTGAATATTAAGAACACACCGCAAAATAGTATAATACACCGTATAGTGCATTTGGTATTACAAACGCACTGCAAAAAATAGTGTAATAGACCTAACGGTGTGGGGGGTATTATAAATGCACCGCAAAAATGGTGTAATACATCGTACGGTGCTTGCCTAGTTAAATGGATCACCGGTGCCCTATTTGAGATTTGGTGCACAGATTTAGAAAAAACAAATTCAATTTTTTTACTACATTACTTGTGTGGTGCGCTTTATAATACAAAGCACCGGTGTGGTAGCGTACGCAGGGCGCACCGATAAAGAAAAATCCATTTTTTCAAAAATTCATGAAATGGTCGAATGGATTGGGATTCGACTATGCAATTCGTCCCCTGGGTTGGACTTCAATATAAAATGAAAAACCCTAATTATGAAATCACAGAAACATGGAGAAGAAAGCGGAAAAAAATGAAGGGTTTATGGTAAAAATGGATAAAACTGTAGAAAAAAGTAAAAAACTACAGAAAAAAGTAAAAAAAAAAACAAATTTAATGATGAGATGGTTTCGAATTTTATGATACAGGGTTTAAATCACCAGAGTTTTGGTTTATGATTGTATGAATACTTCTGTTCGAACGTATTTCACTGCTCCATAGTGCCCTCCTCCTCTCTTGCTCTAGGTCTGTCTCCTGCAAATATTTGGCTGAAAAGTTTAGCAAAAATAGTGAAATAATGAAAAGTGTTTAGTATTTAAAGAATTATTTTATGAAATTATATTTTCAAAAATATTTTGCCACCCATTTTTCAAATTGTCGCTTTTTTTTTCACTTAAAGAAAATAGAGTTGCGTTTATTCGTTACGAGTGCGGTAGAGTTTTGACGCACTAGTGCGTCGTATTAATATGACGCCCCAGGGCATGTTAGGAAGATAAGCACACCAGACTGTATAATTTTTTTTATTTTTTTATGTAAGATCATAATAAAATAATGATAATTATAAAGTACATGAATTTATTTTCATTATTTTCTAAACTTTATTATGTTACAAAAAATTCATATTATTATAGATTTGTTATTTTACAATTATTTGCAAATTTAGAAATTTAAATATTTTAATAAAATCATTTCACATTAATACAATTAAAATTTTCACATTAATAGAATTAAAATTTTACAAATATTTTACATACAATTACAATTAAAAGTACAATTACAATTAGAATTAAAATTACAATTAAAATTTTACATTAATTACACATACATGAATTACCATTAGAATTAGAATTAGAATTAGAAGTACAATTTTAATTTTACATACAATTACATTTACAATTTTATACAGAATTACATTTACATTTACAATTACAATTTTACAAATATTTTACATACAATTCAATTAAAATTACAATTACAAATACAATTACAATTTCAAAATTTTACATACAATTACATTTACAATTTTACATAGAATTACATTTACATTTACAATTACAATTTTACAAATATTTTACATACAATTTAGTTAAAATTACAATTACAAATGCAATTAATATTTTAGAATTTTACATAAAATTACATTTACAATTACAATTAAAATTTTATAAATATTTTACATACAATTCAATTAAAATTACAATTACAAATACAATTACAATTTTAGAATTTTACATACAATTAGAATTATAATTAAACTTTTACAATTTTTCATATATACAATTACAATCATTTCAGAATAAATTAAATATTACAATTACAATTAAAATTTTACATTAATAAATATTTTACATACAATTACAGTTAAAATTAAAATTAGTACAAATACAAATACACTTTTACAATTTTACATACAATTAAAATTTAAAAATTTAAATTACAATTACACTCACAACATAATATTTAATAAATATCATGGTCATTTAATATCAAAATTAATTAATAAACATCATCACGATCATGATAACCATCGTACAAACATCATATTCAACTAATAAACACATTCAAACATCAAATTAACATTATATATTAACATCATCACAACATGAACATCAAATATACATCTCAATATGTCAAATAACTCATGCTATCACATATACATATCTATCTGCAAGCTAAACATTAAATGAACATATCTAACATGACCTAACAATATGCGCCACATCATGATGATCACCAACATGAAAATTATGTACAATTGCAACATGAGCATAAAATACATGGACCATATATATATATAACTAAATAATGTTAAAAATATACAACTGTAATATAAATGTCATGGATCAGGCACTGGTGGTAGTATACCAAGATGATCAATAGCAGTACAAGTGGATGCATGCTCAATAAATCTGGGTGCAACCTCGATAGCCGATGGTTGAGCTTGGTCATGATCATGATCACAAGTACTGATGGATGCATCTGTTGGTGGTAGTACAACATCAATATGACCAGTAGTAGTGGATGCCTTCTCAACCAATAGTTCAGCCTCGGTGGTCGATGGTCTAGCCTGCTCATGATCATGACTAGTAATGATGGATGCTGAAGGCTGCTGACTGGATGTGGCTGATGGTCCAGCCTCATCTCCATGATGACTGTCAGATGCTGCCAGTGAAGCCTCATGCTCATTAGGCGCGCTGCGAGGTGAACGATCATGAGATGCATGTGAGTCTCTACTCGCGGACTATCCATCACATGCTGCGGCTCGACTATGCCTATAGCTACATTTCATCCTCCTGAGTCACGTAATAGCTGTCGTAGATCCTATGACATGCCGCATTAGGCTATACATGTCACGCGGCATGCATCTCCACATCTTTAACAACCTAGCATCATCCTGTATGTCTCTGTAATAAGCAGGCCTGATGCTCGCATCAATGATCAATGCACAGAGTTGGTTTCCCAACTCCATCCTATATCTAGTCTCACGTCGACCACGCCTAGTAAAAGGTGGCACCAGTGCACAATGAGCAGGAGAATGTCTCTCTATTGCACTAGCCTGATCATGATCATCCTCAGCATCAGGCATGTCCTGATCATCATTATCAGGATCCACACTTGGATCATGTGGTGGAACCGGCATCTCCTCGCCATCAAAAGAGCCAATGTATTCAAAATATATACAAGTACACAACAATAATTAGAAAATCTCATTACACAATTTAATAAAAACAAGTTAGAGAACATGTTAGAATAAATGTAAATAGAACAGTAATATTACCTCTATCATCTGGCGGCTCATCAGCTATGAAGAGGATGTTGGAACACCCTCGCCAATCTAAGCTAGCATAAGGACATGGAACCATAATGAAGGGATGCAGCCTGTCAACACTCGCTAGTAAGTCCAGTGAATCATGTGATATCCTTGCTGGAAACAAAATGTCTCTTCTCTTGGGCATCATTTGCCCCCACATATGCATCTGGGCCTCAAACATCGGTCTACAAGGCTGTCGAACAAAACTAGGTCTCACCTCTGGAAACCTCTCAAAAAATAAACAAAACAGCTCTAAATAAAAAGGGAAGTTGACCCTCCCTTGTGCATGAGGATGACATATATCTAAGGCCGTACAAAACTGCCGCAAAAAAAATGGGAGACCACGTGACAAGCCGTGGCTGCTGTACTAAAGAATCGACATAATATAAAAGAGAGCAACTAATGCGTTGCTTGTCACTAGTGTTGTGCAAAATGGTTGAAATGATAAGGGAGAGGAACTGAACGTCCTGTCTACCAAAAGCACCTATATGTAACTGACCTCTAGGTACGTGAAACTCTGAAGGAGACAATACATGTGCTCCAATGTATCCCTGGGAGTAAAGTAACTAACTCCCTGCTACACAACCAGCTGGCACATTTGGGAATGAGGGAAAATCCACCCCTCTCCTCAATAGTCCTGTAATAAAATAAATATCCTCCTTAGTGGGTGTGTACCACTAGTCAGGACCAACCTAGAAAGCCTGTCGGTGGGCATTCCACCTGCGGATAAGATAACTCAAAAACACACTATGGGCCTTTAGGGAAGTAGCCTCCTCGTAGAACTTGAGGAGGCCTACTTGCCTAAGGATCACCTAGGTATCTGCAGTAATAGGGCGAGGGTATGCATCTCTCTCCCTCTCTCGAGCCTCCCATTGGCGAATCATGTCATACTGTTCAGCCTGTTGTTGCCGCTATTTCTCTTCTTCTCTTTGAATCATTTCCATATTAATTTTTTTTTTTTATTAAAACAGAAATGTATTTAGGAATATACACACACACATATATATATATATATATATATATATATATATATATTTGAAAAAAAACCAGACAAACAAGTCGGTGTGCCATAAAAATAGTCACGCACCTGTAATGATGTGTCTTAAGAATGTAGTGCACTGGTGCCGATGCCCCTAATGAAATATAATGCATCAGTCGTGGTGCAACTGTCTATTTTTCAAGCACCGTTACCTTTATCAAAGTTTAGAATAGCGGTGCGCTGACTGAAATATACGCCCCGGTGCATATAGTCGTGTCAGCGCACCAACTAATGGACAATTACATAGTCGACGATGCAATCTTTTACCCAGCTGCACTGTTGACCCTCTCGGAATCCAAAATGCGGTGCGCTGACATAAACCGGGGTAGATAATTCTGTCAATGCACTGAATTTTGATTCCCGTGGTCAATGGTGTGCCTAGATAAATGAGCGCACCGGATTTTATTTATTTTGTTTAGTTTAAAATTATTCGGGGTGCCTTTCGGTACTACCCTGGAAATGGTGTGTATACCGTTAGCACCGGTGGCAGTGCAACCTATAAATTTTACAGGAAGCACCACTATCTGGTGCGAGCTGAATAGTTTCGACGCACCATGCGACAAATTTTTATTTTTATTTTTTAATTGTTATTTTTAAGTTTATTTAAATTTCTAATCCGCTAAAAGGCTTAATTATGGAAAAACTATAAAAATACCTCTACATTTCGCCGTCGAGGAGGCATATTGGCTATAAAATTTGCAAAAGAAAATTTTCCCACCATTTTTCAAAATGAAAGCTGGAGATTGCTAGCCAATGTAGAGCAGCAGTGCATACAATGGGTGCAATGAGAGCACCGATGTCAGGGCCGCTCAGACAACGGGAAATGGCACCAGTGCTTGAGAGCTCTAGAGCACTGAGGAAAGTGAAAAAGGAGGTTTTTTTGCCATAATTTTTTTTTATTTAACTATGTTTCAGTGCACGGGGTTTTATAGGCATACCAGTATGCTTACCTACAACCCTACAGGGCTTTGTAAAATTTTGCACATTGTTTATAATGCACCGGGGCGGTGCCCTAACACCACACCAGGATGTTTCAGTTTTGGCGCAAAATTTTGATGATGCACCAGGGCGGAATATCCATAAAGCACTGGTGCAGAATAGTCATAAAGCACTGGTTTTTTGGCCTTAATTTTTTTTTTTGTGTAATGCTATTCTGGTGCGTGCGGTTTATAGGCGCATCGGTGCTCTTGGATAAGAATGCACCAGTGCGTTTTTTTTTGTTGCGGTGTATTATGATGCACCGGTGCAAAAGTGTGCTGAAGCATCAGTGCGTTATAGTAATAGGATGCCCCGGAGGTGTGTGTACATCGTGCATGCTGTTCGGTGTGGCAATGTTTCGTGTGGAATGGTGCATTCTATGGTAGGGCGCGCATCGGTAATTGAGAGCTCAAGACCACTAGAAAAATGAAAATTCTAGTTTTTTGCCGTAATTTTTTTTAATCTAACCCTTTACCAGTGCGTGTGGTTTATACGCACACCAGTTCTGTTTCTTACAAATGCACTGGTCGGTTTGTTTCTTGGCACAATGTATTATGATGCATCAATGAGGTTGATTTCTAAAGAATCAGGTTGTTTCGGTTTTGGCACGGTGTTTTATAATGCATCGACTCGAAAGAGTTGTCATGCATCGGTGCTATAGAATAATAGGACACACCAGGCGAGTTTGTATGGAGTTCTTGGTGTCCGGTGTGCCAATGTTTTGGTCTACATTGGTGCTTTCTCAGTTCCTCCGCACCGGGGTGACATTTAATGATAAGCACACCGAGAGGAAAGCATCCGCAAAAACCTCTACCCGCAAACCTCCTCTAGTAACCTCTACTACAAGCAGATGTATGGGGTATTTTTCTGTGGGGTTCCTCACAAACATCCACTGGAGGGTCTTTTCCTTGTAGTGTTCACATGTCAATCCATTTATCTCTATTTCTTACTTTGCATAGTGTTGAGATTATGCTTAGAGCAAGAAAGGCCACGAAACCAAGGATTGGAGCATGGAGAGACACAACCTACTCCATGTAGCATGGTTTGGAGAGATAGTTTATGAGTTTGGACTTTCCACTTAGGGAAGGAACCACTACACTTCACATATATCATGGAGAGAAGAGGCTCTTGGACAACATATGGTTTCCACTTGGGAACTGATTCATGAGAAGAGGCATCTAGCTACACAACTAGAGGCCATTCTAGACATTCTGGAGAGGCAACTATTGAGCTTGGAATTCATAACACATTGGAGCATATGGGGAACCTTCCATATGAGGATGCCACATGGGAGGGAGATGGATTTTTGCAGGATCCACTTTTGTGGTTGCTTGAGGACAAGCAACATATTGGCGGGGAGGGATGTAATATTCCAAATTTTCCATCAGCTAATTGGAATATTATAGTTATTACTTTTCTTTTTTAGTTAAGTAAATAAAAGGGTGGAGGGACCCATAAACCCAATAGATGAATAAAATCCACTTCTAAAATGTGAATGTGGGTTAATCGAGTAGTGGATTAGCATTATGGAGTAGTGGAGCAACATAATAATGAAGAAAGAGTGGAGGTCATAGAATATTAATGAGGAATATGATGGAGATAGTGGAGGAATAAATGCAAGATGATGGATATAGTGGAGAAGCAATTGCAGAGATGATGGAGGAAGTGGAGAGTAATTGCAAAAGTGATGGAGATCATGGAGGACAACACAGTCTCTATGGAGGCTAGTGGCCACATGTGTAGCGCAGTTATGATGTGGGCCAAGGCTAGGGAAGGCTTACAACCATAAAAGGAAGATGAATGTAGCAAAGGAGGGGAGTTTGGATTTTTATTGTTGAGTGTCGTAAGACATTTCTTTGCACACTTAATATTTTTAGCTAAGTCTGTTATGTTTTTTAGCACCGGCTGATCCTGAGGTAGAATCCCACCCTTACCCATGGGGGACTTTGAGTGCCTACTCTGGTAAGGTTTTTTTGGGCATGATTCATCATCCAACAATCAATGCCACTTTCAGCCACTCTCATCTCCACTTCCGGCTACAGGAATTATGGATTCTTGAACTTGGGTTTGAGAGTTGGAAGGTTGTTCTTAGTAATTCAGCTGAGAAACCTATGGAGGGAGAAACCCTTCACAATATGGATCCATTGCAGTATTTCAGAAGTTTAATTGTTATATCTCGCATTATACCATCCATATATTCTCATATGCAACAACATTTGCTGCAGAAATTACATAATTCTACAGTGAGGGTTTGAGGAGAAGAGGAAGTTCCAAGCAACTCAGATTGGTATCTTGTGAGGGATTAATCCTTCACCTCAGGGATCAATTTAGAAGCCTAGGATTAGCATTGTATTATCTATCAGTAGGCTACATAATCATCGCTCCTAGACATAGTAGTATTTCCCAGCAGTTGTGCATGAAACAACTACATATTCAATGGAGGAGCTAGAACTCAAGTTTTGAGCTTCGGAATCGGGAGAAGGGACCAACCCTTAAGTTAGTGAGTTGAGTGGGTGATATTTCAGAAGATAGATCATTCATTTATCCCCATATTAACATTTGTCTCCATGGAGTGCGTATTAGCTAGTAAGGGTGTAGTGTGCAACCCAAAAAGGGCTGAAATTCCAACTCAAAATATGGCCAAACAATTTCTGTGTGTTTCTTGGTTTTGCAAGTAGAGTCCATGTTTAAAATCATAGATCTTTCTGAGCACTCCAGTAGCTTCTCTTACATAGATCTTATTCATAATAGCAACAGTTTCTAGCAACGATAATAGTTTATACTTTCCATTGTTAGGATTTAGAGTTGTTTCAACCATCTTTGTATGGCCTGAGTGCATTCATTTTGGAGCACTATGTACATTAATTTTCTGTGCTATTAATTATATGTCTCAGCTTTTTCTACTCCTATGTATGATTTTTTTATGTATTTTGACATTTTTCCAGTTCTACATGTTTTATTCTTATTTTACCGTAGTTGGAATTTTTCATATTTTCTATATTCATGTCTTTCCCATTTTGGGATATTACAATGTGTAATATTCCCAAATGGGAAAAGAAATAATATAGTGAAAAACCATGGAAATAGCAGTGTAAACATTACATAAAAGTAAAAGGCCAATAAGGAAACCTTTCATTTATTATAACAACAACAAAATATGCATAAGAAATGGGCCATAAGATGTACAATAAGAAAGAACAAGTCTCCAATGGACAAAATCCCTCAAAAGAGGTGTTGCTACTATATATAAAGAGTTGGAAGAATGCTACAACATTGTTTAAAAGGAACTGCTACAAAAAATGATTAAAAAATAGATCTAGGGCTAATATATGCCACAAAATATCGATCTAATACAGATCTAGGCATTATACAACCTCCTTTGAAGAACCCCTCAAGGGTTTTCAGCAAAACACCATGTACAAGATGGGGATTTAAGCCTTAGGGCTGAAGATCCACTAAAAAATATAGAGCTGAAAAGTGTGGATGATTCGATATGATAACTAATGTAGACTCCTCCAATAGACTCTCTAGATCAAACGCTGATCCATTCTCTAGAAAACCTCCTCTCCAAATGGTGTGCCAAAACCACCCTGCAACTCCTCCTACAAAATAATGCAGATCTGGAAATAAAATGTGTTGTAGGGGAAAATAAATATATGGCTTGATGCGAAGATATAAAAATATGCACAAGGGCCTTCCTTACTATCCTCCCAATGGAAAGGAACCCTTCTCCACTGAAAATAAGAAATCAAATGACCCAAATATGGTCTCCATTGCTGCAACCTCCAAAACAACTTAACCCTCAACAGGATCTATGCTTTAAATCAAAGATGAATCTTAGCCTTAAGAGTGAAAGTGGAAAATGTAATACAAGACTCCTCCAAGAGCTTTTCAATGGAAGAGGTGGGATTCTAGATTAGGAACACCTAGTTCCAAACAACAGTCAATCTCAGCTAAACAACTAGAGAAAGATATATGTCTAAACATACCATATATTCAGAAATATCAAATACATCAAAATAATGAATATGGTTTCCATCCTCTTCCTTTTATAAGATATGAGCTTCCAAACCCTAAGCCCCATCCAATAATGGCACTAATTCCATGCAAATAATCTCCATCTAAAACTATGTTGTCTTTCATTGATGGCCACTCCTCCATGACAACATTGTTGATTTGGACAAAGTTGACCCAGTCAAGGTTTTCCAGCCCCTTTTCACACCTTAGGGTGCTCAATTATACCGCCATGATATATCATTTTCACATTGGAATTTATTTACTCATTATTAAGGAGAATTATCGACCTCCATTTTCCTCTTATTCATAAAATAAAGCAGCAAAAAAATTAATAATATTCCAACTAGCTCATGGCTAATTGGGAATATTACTATCCTCCCTTGCCAAATGTTTCTTATCCTCAAGCAACTAACAAGGTGAGTGCTGCAACTCTTCTCCTCCATCATTGGTGACACTATCATCTGATAAGTTTCCCTCATAAGCTAAGTGTCTCCCAATCCATACCTCCATGAAATGCTCCTCCAAAGTTCTTATGAGATGCAAATAATTCATCCCACAAGGAGACAATAGTTCCAATGAAAAAAACATGGTTTTCCCTATGTTCCCCCTCAAACATGTAGCGTAATGAACATGGAGAATATCTCTCCCATAGGTCACATACATTCCTCCCTTCCTCTCTCCAGTCATTCCCATAAAAATAATAAGCACATCATCAATGTATGGGATCAAAATTCACATAAATGTAACTTGTAAATTGAGGTCTATTGGGTTTTGCTTTTGGTCTTATTTTGCTCAAAGAAAATTACTAATCCATCTATTTTCCATCCATTTTCCATTCATTTATTCCATTTTGATATATATTTGATATCTATTCAGGTATTTAATTTTAATTTTTCAAATTCTAAAGTTTTTATGAAAGTTTGGTTTTTAGTGCAAAATTGGCAGATTCAGAAATTCCCGTAATAGCTCTATGGTTGATGTGGTTGCAGAACACTTGGGCACGAATTGAATGCATGGATGGACAGCTTGGCAACTAGGATTAAGCCAGCTATGCTTAGTTCAAACAGAACAAGCTTTATTAGGCCCATTTGGTTCTAGTCAATCATGACTAGTCATTTAGAAATCCCATAGAAATAGGGCAGTTTTGAGATTCTATGGGATTGGCCATATTTCTTGGGATAAGAATAATGAATTAGACTTAGATAGGTGGATGAGAGTAGATGGGTTTGTTTGAGTGAAAATAGATCAGTTTGTTTCATGAGACTTCTTATTTAAAGCCAAAGCTTTGATGGCTTATGTATTATTGACTTATAATACTTTTATATTGTGACAACTTTGGATTGAGGAGTTAATTTGAAGACTTGTGTTGTTATCATTTTTCTGTTCAATGCTATGGATGTGTAACTGAAGTTAAGCTTCTGAGATCATTTATCAAGTGTGCAAGGCAAGGGTGGAAGGGCCCCCATTCCAAGCTAAGTACAGTTTCTTGTTAACTAGTTTTATTTCCTTGTAAATCTGATGATTGTAGAACTGGTTTTTCAAAGCTTTATTTCAGATTTCTTCATGGTTCATGCATAATGATTGGTTTCATTAGTTCATAATTTGTTCATCACTTTATCAAGTTTGAAAAACAGGTGTTCAAGTTGAACATCCCTTCTATTAAAATGATGAATTATAATTAGTTTCTTTGGTTTGCATGCAAGTAGTTTCTTATTGTGATTTTGAGTATTGAGATGAATAAATTATGATGAAATATTTTATGTGTCTCTTAAGTTAAGAGCTTCTTTCAGTAACAATTTATCCATCTTAAGTTCTTGATTTTAATCTCCGATTCATTAAGTGATAGTTGAGGCAAAGGTGGACTTCTTGAGTCAAGAACCATCTCAATATTTTTCCTCTACTTTGAACAAGTTGAATTAGAGTTGTAGGATGTATTGTTTTTGAATAAATTATCTTTCAAGGATTGATTATATTAGATATTCACATATAGTGAACTTGCCTCAAAGCATAAACAACCCGGATTGATAATAAATACTTGTGTTAGTTTAGATACATAAATTAGCTCAACATTTTGGCGCTGTTGCCGGGGAGGCAAATATCGGCATAGTCAATAGAAAGAAAAAAAAAACAAAAACAGTAGTTACACTTTTTAGTTATGTTTCTTTACGCCTAGACATAGAGATCCTCAAGGTAGATTTATTAAAAACCCCCCACAAATAGAGATAGGATCATCAAACACCCCAGTTACTGGTAATCCAATCATTGAAGAATTGGCAGAAAAACAAAGAAGTGGACAAAGATTAACTTTGATTGAGAGGCAAACTTTGTTAGCTTGGGAAGCAAAGCAAAAACAATCTTCAACTTCTGGAAAACAAAAAGAAATTATCAAAGGAAAACAATCTTTATTTCCATCCATAAATCCTCCTATCTTCGACCGACCTGAAACTCCACTTAAAATTGAAACAAATCAACCAATGGCAGAAGAGGGACATGGATCTGCTATTCTCACTCCTGAACAACGAGCTGCATATGAAATACAAAGAGCAGAATGGAGAAGAAAAAGAGAGGAGGACGCAAAACAAGAAAATGATAGAAAAATAGAAAATGATCGAAAAAGACAAGAAGATGAGACTACTTTTGGCTTTCCAATAATAGACACAAGTGCAATATTAGGAGAAGAAGTGAAAATGAAAAATATTCCACCTTCTGTATTGCCAAATTTTTATGGAATGTCCACAGAGGATCCTGATGCATTTATGTTTTAATTTGATATTCTATGTAGAACATATGGATACACTGATGACATTCATAAACTTCGTCTTTTCCCTGCAACATTAAAAGCAGCAGCTTTGAAATGGTTTATGGTTTTAGGAGAACAAACAATAGCTTCTTGGGATGATATGAGATCAGTCTTCCTTAAAAAATATCAAGCTTATTGTAGATCTAGAGATTCAAAGGAAGATATTTTTAGAATGACACAACAAGAAGATGAAAGTTTAGAAGAATATTTGGAAAGATTCTTATATAATCTACAGAAATCTAAACAACACTCTCTAAATCAAGAAACCATTCGAACAATCTTTCTCAAGGGTATAAGGGATGAATACCTTGACATCTTGAATGTGATGGGTAAAGGAGACATTTCAAACCTACCATTCGAAGAAATTGTTGACTTATGTCAAAAATATTCTAGAGGAAGAGCAAAAACAGGAAGAAGAGAAGTAAGTTCAAAAGCAGCAAAGTCAGCCGCAGGAGGGATAACAAGAGCTGAAATAGGAAGTTTATTGGAGAATTTCAAAACAGATCTCTTGAGTACATTAGGGACACAAGTAGATGTGCTAAAGGAAAATAAGAGGAAAGAAGAACAAGAACAAGCTCTAGCAATATTTTGTCCCAAATGTAGAAAGAAACATCCATTGAGAGAATGTCCTTTGGATAGTGTTCAGAGTGTTCAGGTTTGTGGTCTTTGTACAGAAAAGCATTCCACAGAAAATTGTCTAAAATTGAAAGAATTACAAATGAATTCAATGGAAGAAGTGCCAGGAATGGAAGGTTTTTATTATGTAGCACCACGAAGACCATGGCAACCTAGGATGCTTCAACAAAATCAGCAGCAATTCCCTCAACAAAATTACCTTTATCCACCTCAAAATCCTTGGACACCTCCAATGCCATGGCAAGCTTGGCCTCCACAACAATATCCACAACAACCTGCACAAGGTTGGAGAGGATATGGTTATGGAAACCAACCACCTCAACAATATCAACAACAATACCAGCAACAATACCAACAGCCATTTACATATCCACAATATCCTCAATCCATACCATTTCAACAACAACATTCTGCATATCCACAAACCATCCCGTTTCCACAGCAAAATCCTCCACCGTTGTTAACCCAACCACAACAGTTACAGCTACCCACAAATCAACCCAGACCAACTCAATTACCAGCCCAACCAATTGCAAATCCGAATAATAAGGTGGACAAAGCTGCATACACTGTAGAGGAAGCAACATGTTTTCCCACATATTCAATTCTTCCTCTTAATGAAGTCCATCTAAGGTCTGGAAAAGTGCTTAAAAAGGATTCTCCTCCAATTATAGAAGAACCAATCGAACAAGGAGAATCACCTGAAACATCACAAACTAAGATACAAATTCAGAAAGGAACAAACATTACAACTGAAACACCACCTTATCCTGAAAGGTTAGTGGAACAACAAAAAGAAATAACCCTTCCTGAATTTGATATTTTAGATGAGTTAAAAAATTCTTATGTAAAAATTCCTTTGTTGAAGGCAATTAAAGAAATACCAATATATGCTAAAACAATAAAGGAATTGTGCATTAAGAAATCACAGAAAAAGAAGAAGGATCCTACTACAATCCAAGTCATTGGTAAACTAGCAAGTCTCATGTCTACACAAACCAAAGTAGAAAAATATATTGATCATGGTATCCCTATGGTTACTATATCAATAAATAATTTCTCAGTACCCAACACATTAATAGACTTGGGAGCAGCTATAAATGTAATGACAATGGAGACAATGAAAACTTTGCATTTGAACAACATTAGATCAACCTCTACAATCTTAGAATTAGCAGACATATCTAAAGTTGTTCCTGAAGGAATATTGGAAGATATTATAGTCTCTTTGGATTCATGGGAGTATCCTGTTGACTTCCTTATTCTGCAACCAAAAACAAATTTGGGAGGACATCCTCTAATCTTAGGCAGACCATGGTTAGCTACCGCTAATGCCTTCATAGGATGCAGATCAGGAAGCATGATTATTTCACATGGAGATGAAAAGAAACACATTGCTCTTTATTCACCTGCACAATCAACTTCTTTAGAATCAGTGCTTGAAGCTCAAGAAAAACAGCAAACTAAATCAGTTTTAAGTATAAATCAATTCTTTGATTTAAGAGAAGAAGAAGAAAATGAAGACTTAATGGATCTTTTCATTTCAGAACCAAGTATTTCAGAGCAGCTTAGAGAAGTTCAATATGAAGCTGCAAATAACCTTTTGAATCAATGTTTTCAGGAAACCTGTACTGTTCAAACTTTGCGAAATTCTTTTATAGACATCTTTCCTGTAAACACAATTTCCAATCCAACAATAAAAACAATTGAGGTAAATCCTGGAAAACATTTAAACATTGGAAATGAGTTGCAATCAGCACAAGAGCAAGAGGTGATTGCATTATTACAGAAATATTCAAAAGCTTTTGCCTGGGATTATACTGACATGCAAGGAATTCATCCTAACACATGTGTCCACCACATCTATACAGATAATGAACTCAAACCTGTAAGACAACCTCAAAGACGAATGAATCCCATGATGAAAGAAATAGTGAAAGAAGAACTGCAAAAATTATTAAATGTTGGGTTCATCTATCCTATTTCAGATAGTCAATGGGTTTCTCCACTGGTTATTGTTCCAAAGAAAAATGGAAAGTGGAGGGTATGTGTGGATTATCGAGAACTAAACAAAGCTACACTAAAGGATCATTTTCCTCTACCATTTATTGATCAAGTGTTAGACTCATTAGCTGGAAAGAAATTCTTCTCTTTCTTGGATGGGTTTAGCGGGTACAACCAGATTAGAATAGCAACAGAAGACCAAGACAAGACAACATTTACTTGCCCATGGGGAACCTATGCATATAATGTTTTGCCATTTGGTTTATGTAATGCACCTGCAACTTTCCAACGAGCAGTGCTTGCAATCTTTGCTGATCTAATTCATGAATGTGTAGAGGTTTATATGGATGACTTTACAGTTTATGGAAACACATATAATGATTGCCTAAATAATCTTGAGAAAGTGCTGAAACGATGTATTGAAACAAATTTGTCATTAAGCAATGAGAAATGCTATATAATGTTGACAGAAGGAATAGTTTTGGGACACCATATTTCTGCTTCAGGAATTAAAGTGGATCCAGCAAAAATCCAAGTCCTAGTAAACTTAATGCCTCCTACAACACAAAAAGAGGTAAGAAGTTTCTTAGGCTATGCAGGCTATTATAGACGATTCATTGAAAAATTCAGTAAAATAGCCCAACCTCTGTTTAAACTATTAGCAAAAGATATTGAATTTCACTGGACAAATGACTGTCAAAATGCATTTCAAAATCTGAAAGAGAAATTATCAATTGCACCCATTCTCCGTGGACCAAATTGGTCTTTGCCATTTCATATATCAACTGATGCATCTGATACTGCAATAGGTGCCTCCCTTGGACAGAAAGAGAACTTGTTCAATTATGCAATATACTTTATAAGCAAGAATTTAACACCTGCAGAATTGAACTATACAGTCACAGAGAAAGAAATGTTAGCCGTTATACATGCAGTAAACAAATTCAGACATTATATAACAGGATATCAAGTTTTCATTCATACAGATCATTCAGCAATCAAATACTTGATGAATAAACCCATCACCAATGGAAGAATAACAAGATGGTTAATGTTATTGCAAGAATTTAATATCACAATACAAGACCGGCCAGGCAAGGAAAATCAAGTGGCTGACTTTCTGTCCCGCATACATTCACCCAATGATCCAAATCCGGTTGCAGATAACTTTCCCGATGAACACCTATTTGCTATCAAAGTAAGAACACCATGGTTTGCAGACATTGCAAACTATTTATCTTCTGGAAAGTTTCCAACCCAATTCACTAAAAAGCAAAGACACAAAATTGTTAGAGAGAGTTCTAGGTATAGTTGGGTAAATGGTGATTTATTTTATACTGGTTCAGATTTGATAATTAGAAAATGTGTGCGAGAAGATGAAATATTAGATATTCTAAGGGCATGTCATGATGAACCATGTGGTGGCCATTTTGCAGATAAACGAACAGCATATAAGGTGCTGCAACTGGGCTACTACTGGCCATCCATCTTCAAAGACTCTAAGAAATATGTCAAGCAATGTGACAGTTGCCAGAGAACAGGGAGACCAATTACAAGAGATGAGATGCCACTGAAGCCACAGGTCCTGATAGAACCATTTGAGCAATGGGCACTTGACTTTGTTGGACCCATCAATCCACCATCAAATGGAAAGAAGTACATCTTAGTATGTACAGATTATGTAACCAAGTGGGTAGAGGCTAAAGCAGTGAATAGAGCAACAGAAGATACAGTGGTCAACTTTCTTTTTAAAGAAATCTTTGTCAGATATGGAGTACCTAGACAAATTGTAACAGATCAAGGAACACAATTTACATCAAAACTGGTACGAGATCTAACAGAGAAATACAAGATCAAACACAGGACATCTACACCATATCATCCTCAAGCAAATGGGCAGGTTGAATCAACAAACAAAGTCCTAGAAAATATCATGACAAAAACAGTACAGCAGAACAGAAAAGATTGGTCTGAAAAATTACAAGATGCACTATGGGCCTATAGAATTACATGGAAGAATACAACTGGTTTTAGTCCATACCAGTTAGTATATTGAAAAGAGGCCTTATTGCCTATAGAGTTTCAGATACAAACATACAGACTAGCAGCTGAATTAGGACTAGACCTGACAGAAGCACAACAGCAGCGGATCATGGAACTGAATCAGTTAGATGAGCATCGTCAACAAGCCATAGAACATACTACATTGGTGCAACAACAAAGAATGAAGTGGCACGACAGATATATCAAAACAAAGAAATTTCGCAAGGGAGATTGGGCATTACTTTTTGACTCCAAGTTCAAAGATTTCAAAGCAAAGTTCACAACACACTGGCTAGGCCCATATGAAATTGATGAAATCTTCGACAATGGAGCAGTCAAAATCAAGACAATTGACCAGGACTCCACCTGCTTTATAGTGAATGGACATAGGCTCAAAGTTTATAATAGGCCTATCAGTAAAGAAGCATTTATGAAACAACTGATAGAAGATACAGAACTGGAAGTCATGGCACATCAGGCTCAACCATCTTCCAGTCATGTAGTTGAATAAAAAAACATATAGAGAAAAATAAAAAATAAAAAATAAAAAATAATAATAATAATAATAATAATAATAATTTGTTTGCTAGTGAAAACCAGGCAACTGGCACTAAGCAAACACGAATTCATAGGGGAAAACCAGGGCAACTTGGACTCTATGAATTCCTTTTTCTTGTTCTAATGTTCTCACATAATTTCAATACAGGTACTCTCCATCAACAACTGACTTGAGGACAAGTCATATCTTAAACAAGGGGGAGACTTGTATTAGATCTTTAGCTGGAAAGCTGAAGTATAGAAGGAACTTGTATTGTCAACAGAGGGACCTGAGAGACCCGCCAATGTCAAAACAACATGTGCATATTATATAAGCAGTGCAGAGGGACCTGAAACAAAGAATCATTACAAAGGGACCTGATTTTTCAATTCAAGAACCAGAGCATAAAGAACAAGGAGCAGCAATAAAATTTACTTTTTGATTCATCTACAACATCTGATTTCATTCCACCTGTACAAACATCATCCAGGGAAGTATATGTATAGTCATTTTGTGCTTGAAATTCAAATTTTTCTTAGGAATTTTTAGTTTTTGTTAAGTTAAAGTTAGTACCTGAGGATATTCATTATTCCTTATACATATCCTATATTCCTATTACCCCTATACATATTCCATTTCATTCATACACATTTCCTATACATATTCCCTATAACCCTAAGTATTTTTCTTTAGAAGCAAAAGACCAAGCTAGGACAACTTCTTCCACCTGCACATACAAATCAAGCATTAGTATGGTGATGATTTTAAACATGACCTAAGATGGTCATTTTAAAATCATAAAGGTGTGCATATAAGGCAAAGCAAATAATGCGCTATATTAAAATATATACCATAGTTCAAATAAGGAATGCGTTAAAGCCATAAAATCCAACGCAAAAGATATAAGGTTAATACATATGGTATATGAAACCAACGCGCATATGGCATAAGGATAAGCGAAGGTATATGATAGGAAAGGGCGCATACAAAATGGAGGACGGCCATATGGCACGATTGTTATGATCTGGCAGGGTTGTATAATTGGCAGGGTATGGAGAAATGATAATTGCATATACAATGCTGGAATATCATTGCACGTATAAACACACGACGGTGGAAATAATTCATGCATATCATTCAAAATATCACACGACGGTGGAAATGATACGTGCATATCATTCAAACATAGCACACGGTGGTGGTAATAACATTCAAAACAAAATGATGATTTGGCATCCTCATGACATAGTCGGGTGACTGGTCAAAGAGGACGGCCATACCAACTGCGCATCATAACACCAATAGGCACAGTACAACCATGAACTCGGTCAATTCATGACCGTTTAGACCTCAGTCCTCATTTCCAAAGCTCAGAAAGAAGGCGTTTTGAAACAAAACATCATTCCGGAGAAGAGAGAAGGCGTTTGAAGCAGCAAAATAGTGAAAATCATTCCGGAAAAGCAAGAAGGCGGATTTAAGAAAGGAAATCGCTCCGGGTTCAACGATCAGAGATAGCAGATTTTCAGGATTAAGTCAGGTAACAGTGAAGTTTATTTACGCTCGGAAACTGTGGGATATTGTTTGTCATTAACCATTAAATCGTTTGCCTTGCCACCAGTTTAATTGACCGAAGTAAAAGGGATTTGGAGCGCCCGGTTACACTCCACGCGCTCGTTGATAGTCAGGTAACGCTACAAATCCGTGATCATCTCCAGTTGACAGCACTTACGGATATGTTGATAAGATTTTAATGCGCAGCATTTTAATGAAAACTCATTGCATGGATAACACGTTAGAAATTTTAACGGAATGCTGTGATTGAAGTCAAGAACAGAGTTGTTATGGCATGGCGGTAGTTGTTGACTAAATGCGCACTGAACCGTGTTCTGTTGAGTGAATTGTGCGCATTAACATTTTAACAAACAGTTAACATGAAAATGGAAAACGCCATAAACACTTGCTGCCACTGCATTTTTGTTTTTGTTTTTGATTAAAACAGGGGATCGAATGCCGGATTGTCAAAGTAAATTGCTGGTTGCCAAAGGGAGTCGGGTTGTTGAAGCCGTGTTTATATTTGGTTGAGGCCGAGAGCCTTTTTGCATTTTTATGGTTTTTATGCTGAGTCTGCAAGCAGAAATTTTTGCAAATGCCTTTTCTTAAGCCGAAAACATTTTGGAAATTTTGATTTGATGATGAGGCCGAGAGCACTCTTTAGTTTTTTTGTTTTATATATACACAGTAAATCATGTTTTTTTGGTGATGAGTAAACATGGTTATTGCTGCGTGTGTATTTAATTAAAAAAAAAACAGAGACCAGTGTATTAACAGAAGTATACAGGTGTTGTTTGCATTAAACAGGGAATTCAAATAGTGCTGTTGCAAGGGAATATATCAGAGGTTTAAAAAAGAGGCAGAGTTGAGTTGAGTCAGAGGAGGAAGGTAAGCTTCTTTGCTTCCTGAATTTCATTTAAAAAAAAAAACGATAGTCATAATTTTTATTAAAATGAAGTTAGTAACAGCAGAGGCCTACATTGATTGGTTTACAGAAACAATGGCAAATAGAGTAGAGCCAAAATTTCAGATAGAAAGCTGGGGGAAAGAGACTATAGAAAAAATTTATCAGGCAGGGATGATAGGCTTCTTACAGAAATTTAATGGACATTATGAGGAGATAACCAAAGATTTTATAAAAAATTTCAGTCAAGACCATACTCGAGTAGGAGAAATCATTGTCCCAGTAACCCAAGAATACTTGTCCAAAGCCTTAGATTTGCCAATGATAGGGGAAAAGTATTACAAAGGGCTACACTTCAAGGAGAAAGCATGGACTTTCTTCCTTGAGAAAAACTGGAAGGGGACATTTGATAGGACAAAAGGGATACCCAGGGAATGGTTTAATGAGCCATGGGGAGAATTGGTCTTGATCATCCAAAAGTTCTTGACTTGTGATCGAGGATATAGTGTTGCCCATTTGTATCATGTTAAACTTCTACAGCATATTAAGGGAGAAGATAGGATTAATTTTCCTTATTTCCTATATAAGAGCCTCTTAAGAATGATTGAAACAACAAAACATGAAAACAGGCCTAAAGCAGGACAGATGTATCATCAAGGATTGATCAAAATCCTAGTTGAGTATCAGGTGAGGTCACAGGGCATAGTGTGGAGAGAATTCATGATTAAAAATCATTTTACTGAACAGATTAAGGAAGTACAAGACAAAACAGAACAGGAAAGCAGAGGATTAATGAACTCACCCTTGTATCCCAGAACAAGAGCCAAACAGCAAAATAATATGGCCATGGAAAATGAAATATCTGTTATGTCTATTCCCAAAATATTTACAAATAAAAGTCCAATTAACTTAGACAAGGAAGAAGAAACATATTTCCCAAGACCACAAGAAGAATTTGAGAGGGATTCTTCATATGATGATGAAGCAGCAGCATCATTAATGAAAACAACCCAAGATTTTGAAAAAGAAATCAATGATAGAAGAATCAGGGACTTAACTGACCAATTAAAAATTAGCAAAATTGTGGAAAAATAGTTAAAAGAAGAAAACAAAGCAAATAAGAAAGATAATGCTAAATTGGTCAAAGCAAATGAAAAATTGAAAGAAGAGTTGGGGAGATTGAAAAGGAAAAATGATCTAATTTCTAAACAAGCATTTAAGTGGTTGAAGGAAAAGAATATGTGGCAGGCAAAGTATGAAAAACAGAAGGTCAAAGCAGCTTTTTTTAGGGAAAGACTTGACACAGGTTTGGATTGTTTGGCCAGGGCAGCACAACAGGAAGCATCTACAGGTACAACATCTACTACAGAAATAAGAAGGTCAAAGAGGAATAGGCAAGCATGGGGACATGCTTGATGATAAGCAAGGGAGAGATGTTGGGCCTTAGTTTTGGTCTTATTTTGCTCAAAGAAACTTACTAATACATCTATTTCCCATCCATTTTCCATTCATTTATTCCATTTTGATATATATTTGATATCTATTCAGGTATTTAATTTTAATTTTTCAAATTCTAAAGTTTTTATGAAAGTTTGGTTTTTAGTGCAAAATTGGCAGATTCAGAAATTCCCGTAATAGCTCTATGGTTGATGTGGTTGCAGGACACTTGGGAACGAATTGAATGCATGGATGGACAGCTTGGGAACTAGGACTAAGCCAGCTATACTTAGTTCGAACAGAACAAGCTTTATTAGGCCCATTTGGTGCTAGTCAATCATGACTAGTCATTCAGAAATCCCATAGAAATAGGGCAGTTTTGAGATTCTATGGGATTGGTCATATTTATTGGGATAAGAGTAATGAATTCGACTTAGATAGATGGATGAGAGTAGATGGGTTTGTTTGAGTGAAAATAGATCAGTTTTTTTCATGAGACTTCTTATTTAAAGCCAAAACTTTGATGGCTTATGTATTAACTTAATATACTTTTATGTTGTGACATCTTTGGATTGAGGAGCTAATTTGAAGACTTATGTTATTATTATTTTGCTGTTCAATGCTATGGATGTGTAACTGAATTTAAGCTTCTGAGATCACCTCTCAAGTGTGCAAGGCAAGGGTGGAAGGGCCCCCATTCCAAGCTAAGTACACTTCTTTGTTAACTAGTTTTATTTCCTTGTAATCTGATTATTGTAGAACTGGTTTTTCAAAGCTTTATTTCAGATTGCTTCATGGTTCATGCATAATGATTGATTTCATTAGTTCATAGCTTATTCATCACTTTATCAAGTTGGAAAAACAGGTGTTCAAGTTGAACATCCCTTCTACTAAAATGATGAATTACAACTAGTTTCTTTGGTTTGCATGCAAGTAGTTTCTTATTGTATTGAGATGAATAAATTATGATGAAATACTTTATGTGTCTCTTAAGTTAAGAGCTTCTTTCATTAACAATTTATCCATCTTAAGTTCTTGATTTTAATCTCTGATTCATTAAGTGATAGTTGAGGAAAAGGTGGACTTCTTGAGTCAAGAACCATCTCAATATTTTTCCTCTACTTTGAACAAGTTGAATTAGAGTTGTAGGATGTATTGCTTTTGAATAAATTATCTTTCAAGGATTGATTATATTAGATCTTCACATATAGTGAACTTGCCTCAAAGCATAAACAACCCGGATTGATAATAAATAATTGTGTTAGTTTAGATACATAAATTAGCTCAACAGGGTCATAGTCCCACATGTGGAACCAACGCAGTAAATCCCCTGACTACATCAGATAATGATTTGGTAAGTGATTTCCCCTCCACTTACTTGCTGCCCAAGTCTTCTCACAATGGCTGAAAGTGTGAGATATGTTTGGTGATTTTAGAGTGCACCCACAATGATACGACATCTCCCTATGTCCTCCAAGGGAGTGGCCATGTTTAGAAATGTTTATGGCCCAAAGTTGGCCATGAATTTTATATGGAATAATTCTTATCCTTGGAGTTATGGCCTGCTTATACATGGTAAAGGAATTCAATTAATCATCAAATGAAACACTATGTACATAAGCATGTTCCCTACCAAAGATTCTTCTCATACAAATGGAGTGGTCCATAGATAGATCCCCTCTCATTCAAAAAGAGGAAAGAGGTGGTTGTCATAACTTCTTCATTGAGTTATGTCTCTCTTCCAACTCTGCATGGTTCATGCATCTTTGAAATTTTTTATATATTTCCTTTTCAAAGCCTTCCCAAGTGTAGCTTTCGATGATAGTGTTGTAGGCTCTCATGGAATAAGTATAACTGAAAAGGAAATCTTCATGAGCCCTTTTTAGCAACTTATCCTTGAGCTTGGAGGCTCTAGATAAGAAGATCCTACCATGATAATAGATGAATTCATATTGGACTGAATAACCCTCCTCATGTAGCTGGTAATCAGGTATCATGCATGTGAAAATATCCTTTGAATAATCCACCAACGGTTGGGATTTATAAATTGGATCAATCTTCCATAGTGACAACGCTAATGATTTATCACAAAGAACATATGTCATATGGCTGCCCTTCTCCTTGAAATATCCCATGCCAAAGGTATATGTTGGAAGGTTGATATACTTCCCATGCTTCTCCTCCCACAGTGCAGAATATGAAATGAGAGTGGTTAATGATGATGTTGGGAGAATGCCTACCTCCTCCTTGAGTCTACCCAAGACTCTCAATGCTATATCTTGGCCTTCTAATGCTCCCATTCCTTGAAGACCTATGAATGGTGCATCATGATGTGAGACATGTCTCACCAAATCTGGATCAGGTGGCCTCACAGGTGGTTTACCACAAGATAATGATCTCTCATGGACCAATCTCATATGCATAATATATGGGACTATCATGTCCCTGCTTCCACTATGCAAATCCAAATATATTTCTTTTGTGGAAGTTTCATGATATTTGGGTACCGCTCTTAATGATGCAAGAGTCCCTCTAATTGGAGCAAGTGCTTCATCCTCACCTCTTGGTGGTGGTGGATCATCTCCTACTATTCCAGCACTGTGACTCCTCTCTATTTCTTCTTCTTATTGTTCCTCATCATTTGAGAAGACATCTATGTAGTGTGCCTTCTGTGCTACACATTTATGTCCGAGTGCCCAAGATTCTTGGCATGTGAAGCAAAGATTCCTCCTCCTCAAGTCCCTTCGGACATCATCATCAAGAGGTTTTTTGTATTGGCTTTCCTTTGAAAGAGGAGCCTTATCATATTTTCCCTTTGATGGAAAAGAGGGCTTATGCTGAAATGTTGCCTTTGCTTTTGGCAAGGCATCTTGAATATTTCTAGCCCTTTCAATGGAATATTGAAGGGTAGTGGGCTTGGTAGACTTAACTAACCCATGAAGAGGCTCATCTAACCCATCAATGAACATATAGACCCTTCTTGTTGCAGATAAATCAGGAACCATAACATAAAGTCTTAAAAATTCAGAAATATAAGTTTTTGGATTATCTGATTGTTTAAGCTTTGCGAGCCCCATGAATGGTGCTTCAGGATCTCTTCTATCAAACCTCTCCACCAACCTCCTTGTGAACTTTGAATATGCAGTCACATTGACATGACCCAATGTAGAAAATCCATGGAACCACCAATCATGTGCTTTACCCTCAAGGTGTAATGTTGCTATCTTAAAGGCCTCCATCTATGAAACTTTTTTCAACTAGAAGTAGATTTCAAGCTTCTCTACCCATGATTTGGCAGTGCATTTAGATGACCCATCAAAATTTGGTAAGAAAAATCTGCCCATCGTGTAGTGTAGATCATGATTTTGAATGAATCCTCCACCTCTATTGTGATGCCTAGGTCTCCTATTGTCCTTGATTTGAAAAAATTCTTGAAAAATCAAGTGGTAATTGAATCTCTAATTTTTAGAGTCATACTCCTTGAAATAGTCTTCAAGGGATTCTTTTTCTTGAAATGTTTAATTTCCTATTTCTAATAATGTAGCCATTGTATATCATTGGGAAACTTGTTGTTGTTGCACCGGTTGATCACTCGAGTGATGAGAAATTCCAGAGCCTTCACCACGTTGAAATCCTTTAGGGGATTCCTTGGATATATCCATCCTCATCTCATTTATTTCTCTAGCAATGTCTTTCATAGCTTTGAGAAGAATCTTAGGAAACTCTTTCTCTTCATATTCTCCTCCAGATAAAGGGTTTTTACCCTTGTCTTCTTTGTCATTTGTATAATAAAAAATCCTATGTCTTCTTCTTTGATACCTCTTCTCTCTATCAGTAAGAGGATCTCCTCCTTCAGATGACATATTGGATTTTCAAGATGCACAGGATGTGCCAAGATTATGCTCTGATACCACTATAATATTCCCAAATGGGAAAAGCAGGAATATAGTGCAAAACCATGGAAATAGCATTTTAAATATTACATGAAAGCAAGAGGCCAATATGGAAACCTTTCATTTATTATAACATCAGCAAAATATGCATAGGAAATGGGCCAGAAGATGTAAAATAAGAAAGAACACGCCTCGAATGGACAAAATCCATCAAAAGAGGTGTTGCTACTATATATAAAGAGTTGGAAGACTGCTACAACGCAGTTTAAAAGGCACTGTTAGAGAGAATGATTACGCAATAGATCTAGGGCTCATATATGCCATGAAAGATGGATCTAATACAGATCTAGGCATTATAAAACCTCCTTTGAAGAACCACTCAAGGGTTTTCAACAAAACAACATGTACAATATGGGAATCTAAACCCTAGGGCTGTAGATCCACTGCAAAATATAGATCTAGAAAGTGTGGCTGATACGATATGATAACTAATGAAACCTCCTCCAATAGAATCTCTAGATCATGGGCTGATCCCTTCTCTAGAAAACCTCCTCTCGAAATGGTGTGCCAAAACCACCCAGCAACTTCTCTTACAAAATAACGCAGATCTAGAAATAAACTCTGTTGTAGGGGAAAATAAATGTATGGCCTGATGCCAAGATATGAAAATATGCACAAGGGGCTTCCTTGCTATCCTCCCAATGGAAAGGAACCCTTCTCCACTAAAAATAAGCAATGAAATGGCCTAAAGATTGTCTCCACTGCTGCAACCTGCAAAACAACTCAACCCTCAATAATATTTGTGCTGTAAATGAAAGATGAAGCTTGGAATTAAGCCTAAAAGTGAAAAATGTAGTAAAAGACTCCTCCAATATCTTCTCAATGAAAGAGGTGGGATTCCCGATGAGGAACACCCAGTGCTAAACAACACTCAATCTTAGCTAAACAGTTAGAGAAAGATATATGTCTAAATAGACCATATATTCAGAAATATGAAATAAATCAACATAATGAATATGGCTGCCATCCTATTCCTTTTATAAGTTATGAGCTTCCAAACCCTAAGCCCCATCCAATAATGGCACTACTTCAATGCAAAGCATCTCCATCTAAAACAATGCTTTCTTTCATTGATGGCAAGTCCTCCATGACAGCGCAGTTGATTTGGTCAAAGTTGACCTAGTCAAGGTGTTCTAGCCCCTTTTCACACCTAAGGGTGCTTAATTAAGCTACCAAGATATTTCCTTTTCGCATTGGAATTTATTTATTCATTATTAAGGAGACTTATGGACCTCCATTGTCCTCCTATTCATAAAACAAAGCAACAAAACAAAAATTAATATTCCAAATAGCTCATGGCTAATTGGGAATATTAAACAATGGTATCAGAGCATGATATTTGGCTCAGCTTGTGGTCATTTAATGACATTAGAAGAATAAGAAGAAGAAGCATAAAAAGAAGAGGTCTACAATGGCAGAAGGTTTGAGTTTTTCCACACTTCTCTTCAGATATATGTATGATCTCACCATGGAGATCAAATAAATGAGAAGGGAAAGGCAAAAGGAAACCTTAAGAGGGTTTCAAAATGGAGAAGGTCCAAGCACTTCCTATCAACAGTATAAGCAAGCAATGGTTCAGAAAGTTCCACAACACCCTAATATGGCCACTTTTGTTACAGAAGGAACTGAATGGCATGTATATGGAGGCTATTTGGAGCATGAGACACTTTGAGTGATTATATTGCAGAGTAAAAATCTCAATCTAGATCATTTAAAGAGAATATTACTTTCGAGCAATTTTTCCAGATTAAAGAGAACCGGAGATCCCACAACAGCAATAGAAGAAGAGGTCTAATGAAGAATGGATTCTTATTTCCTACATTCAATGGGTCATCCAAAAGCACGAAAAAGGCTTGGATAGAGAAGTTATATGATTTATTCTAGCTACATCCAGTAGTAGAAGCAGAGGCTATTTAGATTGCAGCGCGACACCTTGAGGGTGAGGCAAAGGACTGGTGGTTCGACAGATTGAAACTTGCAAGAGTGACTGCGTATGAAAAGCTCACTGAAAGATTGGTAAATAGGTTTGATAGAAGAAACCCAGAGGCACATTCCATTGAGACATTCTTCGACAATAAAGAAAAAGTGTATGAGGAGAAGAAGGGATACGTCAGCGCCGATACGCCAGGAGGATATCAGCTACCACCACCACCAGCAACAAAAATATTACTTGCATAGCTTGGAGGAGACCTTGAATTTTGGAAATATTTTCCCAAGACTTCGACGTTGAGAGTCCAAGGCATGATTCAAGAGGTGCATGAGGAAGTGGAAGAAAATACCAGCGTTGGTGCAACAACAGAGGAGAAACCATCACCATCACCAAGAGTTGGAGAAGAAATTGCACCAGTTGGAGGGACTCTTGTAGCTTTGCAAGATGTTCCCAAGCATCAGTTGATCAAAGGTATGCAAAAATTGTTAGAAAATTATATATTATAGAGCAATGCAACACATAAAATATGTGGAAAACACAAGCACACAAAGCACATAAATCCAACGAGACATAGATATACATGGTTCACCTAGTTTGGGCTACCTCCACCTCGAACATCCAGTCCTTCTTTTATATTATCCAGAAAAATGAAGAGACACAACATACAACATATTTTCTCTAATATCCTATGTTCTCACTCAAAGTCTCCCTATCTGTTTCTCACACTGAGAATACACATACAATACACAACCACAATACGATACCCTCATACAAGCGAGGGGTTGCCTTATAGGGAAAAAAACCCTAAACTAAACATAAGTTCTACCATCAGATCATCCGCCTAATGAACAACCTAGATTGAATATAAATTACTATACTTTTACAACGAAATTTTACATCTGTTTTTAGCTTCGGGGACGTTGCCCCTGAAACCGCCCCGCTAGGGCAGGGGGCTCCATAAAGTTGCAACTTCCCCCCCTGGACTCCCCAGGCAGTGTTTAATTACTAGCGATGTTTCCACCCCATTAAGGTAAAGGGTTCCAAAGTTGTGATATAAATTAAACATGATAATCAGGCTCCACACCCAAAAAACATTTCCACCCCAGATTGTTTTAGCACATCATCTTGAGATTTGTGGGGTCATTCCATTAGGTAAATTGCATGAAGAAGGGTTAAACCACATTGTTGATTTGGAGCAGCAGACTATCACTATGCAGAGGACCCTTGACTGGTTCAAGGAGAAGATGTATAACTATCCCAATTTTACATTATTGAGCTGCACACAACATTTTGTGTTGGAGTGTCGAGTTTCTGACGATGGGATTTGCAAAATCCTAATGCAGGGAAGCTCTAAAATAGCTTTCACATGAGCTATCATATTTTATTTACGACAAAGAGATATTGGCCATTATGCATGCATTAGTCAAATTACGACAATTTTTTATCAACAGTAGATTTTGGGTGAAGACCAACCACCATAGTCTCCGACATATTTTTGAGGAGGAGCAGCAGCTGCAGAGGAGGCAGAAATGGTTGATCAGTACAATGTAGGACTATGAGTTCAGCATTGTGTATGAAGAGGGCCACATGATAGTAGATGCACTATCATGGAGATCAACAACGCTGTCACTGAGGAGAAGTGATGATTTGAGGGCCCAATTATTATTTGAGCATTCTGATGATCGTTACACTTATGAAGAATTGGATGGGAATATGGTAGATGGTAGACATCATGTAATGGATAACATCTTCCATTATCAGGATATAGCCTTCTTGATGAGCACCTCATAGCTGAAAGAGAAGTTTCTGCATGCAGCATATTCAGAACCTCATAGATTCTATCAGGCCATCGTAGAGAGGTTCTCATGGAGAGAGCCCAAGGAGGATGCACTTAGACATATCACAGAGTGCAAATATTGTCATCAGATTGTGGAGGATGGTATTATCGACATTGATCTGCTGTCGAGGTATGCACATTGCTTCGACATTTTCACATGGTACATCTCTTCACTCGTGAACAGATTATCTTTTCGAGATGCCTTCATGCTTCATGGTCTTCCCAAGGCCATAATAGTGATGGGGAAAATTATTATATGAGTATTTTTTGGCGAGAGGTTCTCCATTAGGTGGATACTGAGCTGGTGCATGATATGAGTCATCATTCGCAGTGGGATGGATGAATGGAGATGATGATAAAGTGGCTAAAAATATACTTACATATCTATGACATGGGGAAGCAAGAAGCATCGTTGTGCTGGCTGCTCTAGGGTGAGTATGGTTACCACTTGACATTTCATATTGGTATGTTCCAGCAGGAAGCATGGTTGTGTTGGCTGCTCTTGGGTGAGTATAGTTACCACCCGACATTGCAGATTGGTATGTTCCATGCCTTGCACATCACTGAGGTGGTGTAGCAGTAGGAGGCCTGGTTATGCTGGGTAATATTGGGAGAGTATGGCCAAGACATTGCATTTTATATTCCCATTGGTATATCATTTTTTCCTACCTTTCATTGTAGTGATTAGATGCATCAACTGGAGGCATTGTTGTGCTGGTTAATTCTGAGAGAGTTTGGCCATCACATGACATATCACATGTCAATGGGTATGTTATTGCTTGGAAATTTGCATGATACTCATATGATATGGCAGCAGGAAGCCTGGCTATGTTGGTTTCTATTAGGAGAATCTGGTGTGACATTCTACATTTCATTCAGTATATCATTGCTTCATGCTTTGCATTATGATGATGTGGGGTGGAAGTAAGAATCATTGTTTCGCAGGTTACTTTTGGGAGAATATGGATTGACATTCTCTCATAACTTTCATAATAATGATGTGGGATGGAAACATGAAGCCTTACTACATTGGATTCTGTTAGGAGAGTATGGCCACCGTACTTGGTATGATGATGAGGTGGTGTTGCATCAAGAGGCATTGCTGTGATGCATGCTATCGGGAGAGTATGGTTCAAAATTTCAAATGTCAATCCATATGTCTCTATTTCCTACTTTGCATAGTGTTGAGATGATGCTTAGAGCAAGAAAGGACACCAGAGCCAAGGATTGGAGCATGGAGAGAGACAACCTCCTCCAAATAACATGGTTTGGAGAGATAGTTTGTGAGTTGGTACTTTCCACTTGGGGAAGGAACCACTACACTTCACATATATCATGCAGAGAGGAGGCTCTTGGACAGCAGATTGTTGCAACTTGGGGACTCATTAATGAGGAGAGGCATCTAGATACACAACTCGAGGCCATTCTAGAAATTCTAGAGAGGCAGCTATGGAGTTAGGCATTCATAACACATTGGAGTAGATGGAGAAACCTTCCATATGAGGAAGCAATTTGGGAGGGAGATGGATTTCTGCAGCATCCACTTTTGCAGTTGCTTGAGGACAAGAAACATTTTGGTGGGGAGGACTGTAATATTACAAATTTTTCATCAGTTAATTGGAATATTAGATTTCTTACTTTTATTATTTATTTAAGTAAATAAAAGGGTGGAGGGACCCATAAACCTATTAGATGAATAAAATCCACTTTTATAGTGTGAATGTGGGTTAATTGAGTAGTAGAGTAGCATTATGAAGTAGCGAAACAACATAATAATGAAGAAAGAGTGGAGGCCATAAAGAAATAACGAGGAAGATGATGGAGATAGTGGAGGAATAAATGCAAGATGATGGAAAAATGGAGAAGCAATTGTAGAGATGATCGTGGAAGTGGTACATTAAATGCACATTATGGAGGAAGTGGAGAGTAATTGCAGCAGTGATGGAGATCATGGAGGACATCACAGTCTTTATGGAGTCTAGTGGCCACATGTGCAACACAGTTATGGCGTGGGCCAAGGCTAGTGAAGGCTCACAACCATAAAAGGAAGATGAGGGTAGCAAAGGACGGGAGTCTGGATTTTTATTGTTGAGTTTCGTAAGACATTTCTTTGCACGCTTAAGCTATTTAGGTAAGTCTATTGTGCTATTTAGCACCAAGTGTTCTCAAATGAGAATCCCACACTTACCCATGGGGGAATTCGAGTGCCTACTCTGGGAAGTTTTTCTTGCTAACCATTAATCATCCGGAAATCAATGCCACTTTCATCCACTCTCATCTGCACTTCCATCTACAAGAATTACACATTCCTAAAGTTGGGTTAGACAGTTGGAAGGTTGTTCTCAGTACTTTAGCTTAGAAACCTGCGGAGGTATCAAGCCTTCACACTGTGGATACATTGTGTTTTTTGAGTTTCATTGTGATATCCGTCACTAGGCCATCCATCTATTCTCCTATGCAGAAACATTTCCTGCAGAAATTGCATAATTCTATAGTGAGGGTTTGAGGAGAAGAGGAAGTTCCAAGCAACTCTGCTTGGAATCCTGTGAGGGATTAATCCTTCACTCTGGTGATCATTTCAGCAGAATGGGATCATCATTGTGTTATATATCAGTAGGATACATCATCAACCCTCCTAAACAATGCAGTATTTCCCAACAGTTGTGCATGCAATAGTTGCATATTCAGTAGAGGAGCCAGAACTCAAGTTTTGAGCTTGGAAATTGGGAGAAGGGAGAAGACCTTCACTTAGTGAGATAAATGGGTGATATTGAGGTAGATAGATCATTATTTCAGCCCCAGATCATCATTTTTCTCCAAGGAGTGCATAATTTAGCTAGCGGGGGTGCAGTGTGCAACCCAAAAAGAGCTGAAATTCCAAACTCAAAATATGACCAAACCGTTTCTGGGTTTTTGTGGGTTTTTTTAGTAGAGGCTATGGTTAAAATATTGGATCTTTCTATGTAATCCATTAGCATCACGCACATAGATATTCTTTATACCAACATTAGTTTTGAGTAACAGCAATGATTTATACTTCACGGTGCTTGGATTAAGAGTTGTTTCAACCATCTTTAGATGACTTGTGTGCATTCATTTTGGAGCACTGTGTGAAATCATTTGTTGTGATATTAATGATATGGCTCAACTTTTTCTGCTCCTATGTATGATTTTTTGATGTATTCCGACATTTTTCCATTTCTACATGTTTTATTCATATTTTACCATAGTTGGAATCATGCATATGTTCTATATTCGTGTCTTTATTATTTTGGGATATTATAGTATTAACCTAGAAGTTGAGGGGCCAACTACGTAGAAATTGATCAAAGAAGTACAACATGTTGCAGCATAGATTACAAAAGTCATTCAACAACTTAAAACTTCCATTGAGGTGTTGAAGGATAAGATGGAGGAACCAAGACCAAAGTGACTCAAGATGAGTGACTAGATTTTTTTCGGGGTCTATTGGGATGGGGTCCCCTAAGCTCAAGTTTTTGGAATAATTTGGGTTAAATTTTTTTGAAACATGCTCCGCACAGAAGTCAAGGGGCATTCGGGTGGGTCAAAGCTCCTTTATAATTGGAATGGGTAAAAATGGAAACCATGAGTATCAAACCATGGTTTCAGAGCATGGTATGTGTACGTCCAAATTCATATAAATATGAAAGGGTTGAGTTGAGTAAGCATATCATATCTTATCTTTGTTTATCTTTATGTATGTTGATGTTTTGATCAAATTTTTGGGCTAGTTTGTGTTCGGTCTGGGTAGAAAGGCTCTTGTTGGCTATGTGCATGGAGAGCTAGTCCTGGGCTATGTGAAAGAAATCTACTGTTGTGTGCACAGAAGGAAGTAATTGTATTGTATCAAAGAATTATTAATCAAGAATAATTTTTGGCAAATTCTGTTGCAATTTCTGTGTTTATGCATGACTATGTTCACTGGCTATTGATTACTGCAAGTTATAGATATTTTTTTTTTGAATGTGCATTTATCTGAGTTAGTTATCTATGAAAAGATCTATGTGTTCACACAAGTATTACATTTTAATTAAGGATTTTACTAGAGAACTATCTATGTGATTGAGCAAGTATTGTTTTTGCTATGATAAGCTAGATCATATTGAATTATAATAATCTGCTTGCACATATATATTAGGGGTTTCATCTGTGTTAGATATGGATTATGTGAAGTCTCACGCAGGTCTATAAACCTTAGATCTAATAAGTAAGGCTGAAGCCCACATCAAACTCTCGCTCAGGGTACACAGACCTAGTTTAGCACCCCCCCATAATACTTTAGGTGAGACTTTAGTCTGCTCGAGCAGATCACTACCAAAAGGGCCAGTAGTTGGGGGGTTTTGTTGGTTGCACAGAACACTTCGAACTTGGGTCAGGACCCCTACGGCTTACAACAATCAATTTCAAATTATGGTTTTTCAATATGTTCTTCTCATCAATAGCTCTATATCGACTATCTATTTGTCCAATTCAAATACTTTTTCTAGAAGTTATTCCCTCAAAACATTTAGCATGATAAGTCCAAATTTTCACTTATCTTTCCTGTATATTTCTATTGGGATTTTGATAGAATTTTGTCCTAAAATAAAAATTCTATGATGAGAGGTTTCTTTTTATCATAAATTTTTTTTTTAACTACTTACATACAAAATTCTGACCTTCCGGCTGAAAATTATGGCCCTTAGAATTTTGGTCGGTCTCTTGAATTTCACAATGATTGTTCTTAGGTCTTAAAATTACATGGCCCACCACCTCACTAACCAATTCACTTGGTTAGAAACATCTCCACTCATTAGGATAAATGTCAATGCTACCTTCAAATTGACGTGGCCCCGCCACCTCAGTAATTTGTCACACCACTTCATTTTTCTACCACCACATACAATTTTTAAGAAAAAATGTATATAATGTATATTATTATTATACACTGATACAATTTGTCTGCTATTTAGTAATTGGGGCCAAGTCCCACTATGACGTTGGTCCCCATGCGCTACTACATCCATGTTAAAAAAAAATAGACACAAATGTATACACTATTTAATGTAACTTAGCATTTAAGTTTCCAAAGAAAAATAAATTTAATTGTTATAGGATTTAATTGTTTTCTCTTTCATTATTTTGTTTCTTTGTGACAAATTATGTCTTTCTTCAGTAGAGAGGTGAATAAAGAAAATGTTTGATAGAAAAGTTACAAATCAAAGAGAATAATTATTCACTCTTAGAAGTTAGACATTATAAGGGGCTTGTTGGTTACTAAAACAAAATAGAAGGTGTAAATCACTTACTATAAGAATTTTAGTTCGAGTAAGCCCCTAATTGTAACGGGAAAATAATTGAACATAATAGTTAACTTGGCTAACTTTTCGGGGTACCCTTAGGTCAAAATATCTTAGAACTTACCCCTGTTCAATAATTTTGTTAAACTGTGGGATACTCTTATGTTGAGATAGCCCTTGATTTTGACCTAGCCCATTTGACACTGAAAAATACTTTTGCACCTGGCCTAAAATTTGACACTGAAAGACCCCATGAAACTAAAACCAAAGGAGAAAATCATTCAACCTAGGTACTATCATTTGGCTAAAGCTATCAAGTACTCATGCTTCAATATAGGCTTGGATTTGTACTAACCCGATTGTCTCATTAATTAATTTGGAGAAATTGGACATTTGTGAGTGCACTAATATGCAAGCATCTTCACTACTGAATCAAAAAACCATCATCGATTTACTGCAATTTTAATTTTCCATTTTTTAGAAAATTATATATTGCAGAGCAATGCAACACATAAAATATGCGGGAAACATAAGCACACAGAACACATAAAACTAGAGAGACACAGATATACGTGGTTCACCCAGTTCGGGCTACGTCCACCCCGAATAGCCAGTGCTTCCTTTCTATTATCCAGCAAAATGAAGAGACACAACCTACAATAGATTTGTTCTAATATCCTTTTTTCTCTCTCACAGTCTCCCTATCTATTTCTCACTCTGATAATACGCATATAATACACAACCACAATACATACCCTCATACAAGTGAGGGGTTGCCTTCTAGGAAAATTAAAACCCTAAACTAAACATAACTTCTACCGTCAGATCATCCGCTTAATGAATGACCTAGATTGACTAGAAACTACTATACTTTTACAAGGCATTTTTTCATCTATTTTTAGCTTCGGGGGCACTGCCCCCGAAACCCGCCCACCACGGGGTGGCTCCATAAAGTTGCAGCCTCCCCACCTGGACCCCCGAGGCAGTGTTTAATTATGCGCGGTGTTGCAGCCCCATTAAGGTACAGGTATCCAATTCTGTGATACAAAATAAACAAGATAATCAGGCTCCACACCCAACAATCTCCCACTTGGAGACTGATTGTAGCAACTCTATCACTGCTTCATTTGTTGCAAAATAACTCCACTTTGGGCCTAGTTGTTTCTCATCTTCATTATCATGCTTGAAGACCAATTGAAACTGAGCATATTCTTAGTTTATCCTTGGTTACAACTTTTGTTAGCATATCAACATGATTATGGATAGTGTGTATCTTTTCCAACTTCAATTGTCCATCTTCCAACACTGACCATTTTAATTGGTACTTGATCTGCATGTGTTTAGTCTTGGTATGAAACAATGAGTTATTCGCAAGATGAATGGAACTTTGGCTATCACTTTATAACGTGCCCATATCATTCTTCTTACCCAATTCATACATAAACCTTTGTAACCAAATCATTTCTTTACTAGCCTCTGTAGCACAACATACTCTTCTTCTGTTGTTGAAAGTGCAACAACACTTTGGATTTTTGAAACCCAACTGACAGCTGCTCCACCTATAGTAAATACATACCCTGTAGTTCTCCTCCTGTTATCTCTTTCACTTGCCAGATCTGCATGAACATATCCCTATAGAGAAATTTTTGAACCACCAAAGAATAATGCTTGATTTGTGGTTCCTCTCAAATATGTGAGAATCCATTTCACTTCCATCCAATTTTATTTTCTTGGATTGTTCATGTACCTTCTTACAACTCCCACTGCATGTGCAATATCAGGCCTTGTGTAGACCATTGCATATATTAAACTTCCAATTGCTGATGCATATGGAACTTTAGACATATAATCCATTTCTTCTTGGGTCTTGTGGCACATCTCCTTACGAAGTTTGAAATGGCTAGCAAAAGGTGTACTAACTAGTTTTTCATTCTGCATGTTAAATCTTTTCAACGCCTTTTGTATGTACTCATTCTGAGACAATGTTAATTTGCGATTTTTCCTGTCTCTAGTTATTCTCATACCAAGGATTTGTTTTGCAGCTCCCAAATCCTTCATTGCAAACGAATTTTCCAATTTTATTTTGATCACATTAATTTCCTGCATGTTAGACCTTGCAACAAGCATGTCATCTACATACAATAACAATACAATATAACTTCCATCATTTTGATTTTTCAAATAAACACAATGATCAGAGTGACATCTAGTATAACCTTTTTCAAACATAAACCTGTCAAATTTTATATACCACTGTCTTGGAGCCTATTTTAATCCATAAAAGCTCTTCTTTAACATGCACACAAATTTTTCTTTCCCTTTGACCTCATATCCTTCTGGTTTCTACATATAGATCACTTCCTCCAAATCTCCATGGAGAAATGTTGTCTTTACATCTAACTGTGCAAGATGTAAATCTTCTGCTGCTACAAGACTTAAAATAGGTCTGATTGAAGTCATCTTAAAAACAGGAGAAAATATTTCATCAAAATCAATACCTTTCTTCTATGAAAACTCCTTCACCACAAGTCTAGCTTTGTACCTCTATTTTCCTCCATCTTCTTCTTTCAACTGGTAAACCCATTTATTTTGCAATGCAGTTTTACCTGCAGGCAACTTGACTAAGTCCCAAGTCTGGTTATGCATTAAGGATTCCATCTCTTCTTCCATGGCTAGCTCCCACTTCTTCCTGCTTTCAACCTGCATTGCTTCTTCATAATATTCGGGTTCACCAAAATGAGTCAACAATAAATAAGATAATGAAGGAGAGTATTGTTCAGGGGGTCTACTTATCCTGGTAGATTTTATAACACCACTTTCAGGTGTTTGAGGTGCCTATTGCTGTTGTGGTGGTGGTTGTTGTTGTGGTTGTTGATTATTATTATTTTCAGGCACCTTTACTTTTTCAGTGACCTCATGAAGAACTATGTATTTTTTTTTCTTTTTCCTGTTTCTTTTCCTGCAACTGATTCTTATACAACACCTTTTCATTGAATATTGCATCTCTTATCCTAATGATTTTGTGATTTTCATAATCATATAAGCGATAACCAAAATAATTAACACCATATCCAATAAAGGTACATTTCTTTGAATTTTCCTCAAGCTTTGTTCTATTTTCTTTATTAATATGGACAAAGGCCTCACAACCAAAAGGATTTAAAAGAGAGTAGTTTACCTTTTTACCTTTCCATGCTTCCTCTGGAATACCACCATCCAAGGAACTTGAAGGCCCCTTTTTATTAGATAAACAACAGTATCTACAACATCTTCCCAAAATAGTAAAGGCAATCCTGCATGCAATCTCATGCACCTTTCACACCCCATGATTGTTCTATTCATCCTTTTTCTTGTGGTGTTCCTGGAACTAGATTCTGTCTGTGAATTCCATGCTTTGAACAGTACCTATCAAACTCTTTGCTACAATATTCACCTCCATTGTCTGATCTGAGATACTTCAACTTATTTCCTGTCTCAATCTCAACCAAATATTTGCATTTTTTGAAAGTATCAAATACATCAGATTTATTCTGAATACAATAAATCTAAGTTTTTCTAGTAGCATCATGAATAAAAGTAACATAATGAGAGCCACCGAAAGACGATACATGAGCAGGTCCCCATACATCTGTATGCACAAGCTGTAATTTTTCGCTATTCTTTTCTTTCCCAACTTTGAGAAATATGACTCTCTTCTATTTTCCATAAATGAAATTCTCACATAAATCCAAATCAATATTCTTCAAACCCAGAAACAAATTTATTGAGTGAAGAATATTCACCCCCTTCTCACTCATGTGTCCAAGCCTATGATGCCATAATGTTGCATCTACTCCTTTGGAAGTTAAAACATTAACAAAGTTAGAAATGTCATTGCATAAATACAATGTACCAACATTTTCTCCTTTTTATATTACCAAGGATCCTTTGGTGACCTTCCACGTTTTATCTGTGAAAGTTGTCACACAACCTTCACCGCCTAACTGCCTATTGAAATCATATTTTTCTTCAGATCTAGAACATGCCTTACCTCCTTTAATAGCCATTGGTTTCCATTCTGCTGTTTTAAAATAACCTTACCCATTCCAAAAAATTTACAGGGTTTATCATCACCCAAATGGACTTGTCCAAAATATCCTTGAACATAGTCATGAAAATATTTCTTATCAGGTGTGGCATGGAATGAGGCCCTTGAATCTACAACCCGAGAATCAGTAAAATTTTCAAAAGAAAGAATTAAAGCATATTGTAACACATCACCTGTCACATTTGCTTCATGAGTGTTTTCTTGTTGTGCGTCTCCTTCTTTTCCCTTTCGATATCTACAATCTTTCTTTAGGTGTCCTTTCTTTCTGCATTTCTAGCACACTATCCCCGATCTGGACTTGGATCTGTGTTTCCTTGATTTACTGCGATATCCTGAGCTCTTTCCTCTTTCCATTCTTCTTCCCCTAGAATCTGCACTCAAAGCATTACCTCATGTCTCACTGGAGATTTTCTGTCACATTTCCTCACTAAGAATAGCACCGACAACATCATCAAACTTTAAATTACTAGATCCAGAGACAGAGTTACTAATGTCCATAACTAAACCATTCCAACTTTCTGGAAATGAGCACAAAAATAACAGAGCTCTAACTTCATATCAAAGTTTACCCCTACAGAACTTAATTGACTGGTAACTGTATTAAAATCATTTAAATGGTCTGCAACAGATCCACCTTCCGACATATTCATATTAAATAAATGTTTCATAAGAAAAAACTTGTTTGAGGTCGAGGTTTTTTCGTGCAGTTTCACCAATGCCTTAATCAAACCCTCTGTTGTTGTTTCCTTTGAAATATTGAAGGCTATCGATGCCACGAGGCACAACCGGATTGTTTTGAGTTCCTTTCTATCGAGAATCTCTCATTCTACGTCTGTCATAGTCGTTGGCTTCTTTGTTTTTCCACTCAATGGTAGGTATAGATCTTTCTGATATAGATAATATTCAATCTGCATCTTCCATAGTGGGAAGTTTTGGCTGTTAAATTTCTTGACCCTAAACTTACCATCTTCCGCCAGTGCTCCCACTTGAACCAGGAACCCTTCTTTCATACGATTTTATCAGCCAAACAAGCCTTTGGCTCTGATACCAATTGTTAGAAAATTATATATTATAGAGCAATGCAACACATAAAATATACGGAAAACACAAGCACACAAAACACATAAAACCAGAGAGACACAGATATACATGGTTCACCCAGTTTGGGCTACGTCCACCTCGAACATCCAGTCCTTCCTTTTTATTATCCAACATGAAGAGACAAATGTACAACAGGTCTGCTGTAATGTACTTTGTTCTCTCTCATAGTCTCCCTATTTGTTTCTCACTCTGAGAATACACATACAATACACAGCCACAATACAATACCCTCATACAAGTGAGGGGTTGCCTTCTAGGGAAAAAAAAACCCTAAACTAAACATAACTTCTACCTTCATATCATCCGCCTAATGAATGGCCTAGATTGACTAGAAATTACTATACTTTTACAAGGCAAGTTTACATCTATTTTTAGCCCCCCCCCGGACCCCCCAGGCAGTGTTTAATTACGAGTGGCGTTGCTGTCCAATTAAGGTACAGGGGTCCAATGCTATGATACAAAACAAGCAAGATAATTAGGCTCCACACCCAACACCATTTATATGTTCAAATATTTGTTTATTTGGAGCATTTGCATTGAGAGAATCCAACAAGGTCCATGATATATTTGAAACTGTAAAGTTTTCCCTTCCATTGAGTTAAAGGGGATATCGCTAAATCAAATTTCAAATTGATTCTAGAATAAAATTTTCTCAAGAAAAGATACATTCATGTACGTTGTTATGCTCTAGTGAATTTAAAATGTCCATTTTTTTCTGCCCCTTTTACAATTACTTTGCAACCAACATTCAAAGTGAAGAAAAAAATGAGAGGAGGTGATTTAGGGTCTTTAGGTGAGATCTTTATATGTGCATATATAGACATCACCTTTTTATCTTTTGTGGGGCTGCTAATAGTAATGAACTAATGCTCAACATTCTTACTTGTCAATTTCTTATTCATAGAAGGGTTTGTTGCATCCCTATTTTATAGTTGTTCATTTGTTCTTTTCTCCCTTAAATTTACCATACCATATAGCAAGGAATCATTGGTGTATGCCCCACATATTAGAGAAAACATGCAATAAATTTGGGTAGCCATAAGGTGTGTTCCTTTCCTATGTATCAATCTCCATAAATATTTATGGTATCGATAAGGGATTTGTTGAAATTCACCTAGTTGTGTTGGTCGCTTACTATAGTGCTTCTAGGAATTATGATGGTTAGCATGTGATCAAGGATTGATTATTTGATCAATTTCTAATTTATCTTTCCTTATCCATTTACCCTCTTTGTGAGTTTTGCAATGTTCTTTTGAAGATACTAAAAAATGTATGATAAAACAAGAAATACAACAAATTTCATGAAATTCCTCTTCAGTCTTCTCGTTTTCAAGGTTTTTCATCCTATGCAAACAAGTTCAAAATTAAATTGTACCATTAAATATTGGGTAGTTTTAGCATTTAGTAATTCTAAGAGAAAATTTTTCCTCATAATAGAAATTACACACGATGAGGTTTTTACATTAAAAAGTGTTTAGTCAATTTATGTAATAATGGATAACTTTAACTAATATTTTTTGCACATTCTAGTGGTGCAAGTGCTTCCTCTAGATTCTTGTTGAGTGAAATTTTAGTGCCTCCTAGTTTTTAATAAATAATTATTGTTCTTATTCCTCTTAAATCTGAATTAAGTGTTATGAAATTCACAATCAAGCTTCCAAAAGGGTGATTGATCTCGACCAAATATGGTACCTAGAACTCACTTCCGGGATTGAAAAAAGGGAAGGAGGTATGATGGACAACAATTTTAATCATTCACATTCTTGGTGGCAGGATGACCGCATAAGTCCAAAACACTAGAGATGGCTTAAAGACAACTTAGAAGGTATGAGACATTTGTCAAATACTATGAATATTCTATTTATTCCATATAGATGAATGAAAAAAAAATCTAAATATAATTTGTTTATGTGTTGTAAAATTATGATTAAGCATAGATGCATTGGCGATAAAAAATATTTTGCATTGGTAATGTAATAGATAGATAAAATTTTCTCTCTTACATTAGTAGTAGATAGTAGATGCCACTCTATTTTCCAAGAAAATCTGCTTCTTTGAAATTTAGAGAGGATGAAGAGTCACTCACATGTACTTGTATATATTCATATTACAAATGAATCCCCTCTATCCACAACATGCATTCCTATTATAAATGAATCTCCTCTAGATTATATTTTATTATGTTTCAACTTTTATCTAGTGATATAACAATTTAATTCTATTCTTAGTTATTTTCCAACATATGTTATAGTTCATTTAGCCATTGCTAACAAAAAATGTTGTATATTGTATCACTTTTTTTCATATGAAAATAAATTTACTGGCTCAAGGAATTAGTATATGTAGAAGGAATAGTGCGTTGTAACTAAATACAAAATTTTACAACTTTATATATTAAAGGATAATCCTAGATAAACTATCTTAAAATATGCACCTAGAAAAACCCTATATAACCGTGTAATGATGCAGAAGCATCTAGACTTAGCCAGCAATGTGATTGGATGTTCACATGTTGTGGCTAATCATGAGGTGGATAAACATTGGCAATTAATATTCTATTTAGTTTTAAATGAGAGAAGTTATTTTGTTTGAGATTATTAAATTAATTAGGAATATAAATACAAATTGGTTTCTCCCTACAAGGAAATTGAACCAAGTAGGATATGTGCTTAGAAATAGGGCATAATTTGTTTGTTGGAGTGGTTCAACATAAATATGTTTTAAGTGAGAAAGACTTCTTTAGATTTTTATATAAATGTGTGAGATAGGTGTGACAGAGAGTAGAGTGTAGGAAAAAGTGAAGCAGAGTGAAATAGGTGTGCGAGAAACGAGAGCAGAGAGAGAATAAAAATCGTAATAATCAGCTGATCAAGGGCTCGGATTTGTAAATTCATTATTTAATAATTTTCAAGTGTTTTGTGTCGATTGGGATCTCTGTTAAATTATTTGTTTAAACTCTGTTAAATTTCATTAAGTTAAACAACATAAGAACAATCAGATTGCAGGTGCGAGGAGGTTCATAGATCTGAACCCGATCAATGGGAGAGATCTCATCGCAAATTGGAAACCATCGCACATCATAGAGAAATGAGTTTAACCTTTAAAATTTTCAAGTTAAGTTGTTTTACAAGCGATGCGAAGTGAGGATTGGAGAGACAACAGGGATCGTTGGATCTGAGACTAATCCAATGGTGGAGATCATAGCACGGGGAAAGCGATTTTGCACTTCGCAAGACTTACAGAATAAGTGTTAAGCCGTCGCAAAGTAAAATATTTTATTTGCGATGCGAAAAGGAAGAGGAAACGTTTCATCTCAGCGCAGTTTCAAAATTCACATGGATTAAATTTTAAGCATTAAAAATAAACTGTAAATTGTTCGATCTGCAATTGTCGATGATTGCTCAGAATTGTCGTGGGACCCTTCGGTAAGAGATTCCATGTGATGCAAATGTTTTGGGTTATATGTGTTATAATTATGTTGTTTATCATCCATATGTATGTATGTATGTTTAACAAACCCTAGGTTAATTCAAACCTGTTGTGTTAATAAGGTTGTGTAGAGAGTAAACTCTATAGTACCGTGAATACTCTAAAATTTCTGCAGCTAGTTTTCATCATTTGGTATCAGAACAGACTTGAGTCTATTATTGGAAATTGGAGCAAATATGCCACCCAGGAGGCTAACACAATTCTCTTGAATGAGATGCAACATCTTCGCATAAGAATGGAGACAGTAGAAGTTGCTCAGAGGAGAGCACCTGAAGAAGGAGATGTTAGCGCAGCATAGGAAACTTCTGAGGAAGAAGAATAAGCAGAAGATGACGCAGCTAAAATGCTAAAAATGTTGATTAAGGCAACTGGAAGACCAAAGGTGGATGTACCTTTGTATGAGGGAAATCTCAATATGGAAGAGCTAATGGACTAGATCAGTTCATTATACAAGTACTTTGAATTTGAAAAGGTTGAAGACAAAAGGAAATTGAAGTTTGTAGCTACCAGACTAAAGGGTCATGTAGCTGTCTAGTGGAAGGAATTAGAAGTATCTAGACAGAGAAAAGGAAAGCCCAAAATCAAGAGATGGGAAAAAATGGTAAGAAAATTAAAAAGTAAGTTCTTGCCCAAGGATTATCAGTTAAATCTTTTTAAGAAATTATAGAACTTGAAAGAAAAAGGAATGACAATGAATGAATATATAGAGGAATTTTATAAACTGAATATCAGAGTTGGACATGTAGAGGATGATGTTGAGAAAGTAGCCAGGTATATAAATTTCTTGAGGTATGATATCCAGGATGAGATAAGTCTATTAAATTTGAAGACAATTGAAGATGCTTATTAGGCAACCTTAAGAGCAGAAGAGAAGATACAGAGAAAGAAAAGTCGGAGGAATTGGGGAAAGAGTTTAGCAAGAGGAAGAGGAACATTCAAACTCATATTTCAACATTCCCAGAATGAAACAGGAGGATCGAGTAGCAGATCACCACAGAGAGGAGAATCTGGTCGAGGAAGGTTTGTACCTAGAGGTAGAGGCCGAGGAAGAGATATTCGGTGTTTTACATGTGGTGAATGGGGACATGGGTCATGGTATTGTTCTCATAATAAGTCAAAAACTCAGAGAAACGTAAATGTTGTTGAAACAAAAGAATACATTCCTCAGATTTCAGGTAAAGAGGAACCACCCAAAGCAAGAGATTTCGTGTTATAAAAAAGGGTATTGCATAAATCCGAAAAAGAAGTAGGAGAACCAACTCAGAGGAAGAATCTATACAGGGCTATATGCAAGTCCAAAGGTAAATGTTGCAAAGTGGTAATTGACAATGGAATCACTGATAAAATTGTTTCTACAGAGATGGTGGACAAGTTAGAATTGGTAAAAATAGTACACCCTACTCCTTATAAGGTATCATGGCTACAAAAATGACACTAGATTATTGTGACAGAACAATGTAAGGTAGAGATCGAGATTAGTACTTACAAGGATGTTATATTATGTGATGTAATGCTGATGGATGTATGCCCGATATTGCTAGAAAGGCCTTGGGAGTTTGATAAGAAAGCCATACATGATGGAAGAAGAAACTCTTATACTCTGGAGAAGGATGGAAACAAACACACACTGCTACCATTAAAGGATGAAGCCGACAAAGAAACACCTAGAAATAAAGTTATGTTGGTGAGTGGGAAAGAACTATTGAAAGGAATTGAGAAGGATGAGAAGATGCATTTTGTTGTTGTAGGAAGACCGAAGGTAATTCTAACTTCCACAAATTTAGAAGATTTATCTGAAGAAATCCGAAGTCTATTGAATAATTTTTCTGATATTATTGTGGATGAGTTGCCAAGTGCATTACCACTAGTTAGGAGTATTAGTCATCACATTGATCTAATACTTGGAGAAAATTGTCCAAATAAAGTAGCATATAGAATAACTCAAGAAAATGCAGAATTTGGAAGACAAGTTCAAGAGTTGATGGATAAGGGATTGATAAGAGAAAGCCTTAGTCCATGTGTTGTACCAACAATACTCAGTCCAAATAAAGGAGGTGAATGGCGCATGTGCACAGATTCTAGAGCCATAATTAAAATCACCATGAGGTATCATTTTCCTTTACCACGAATGGATGATTTAATGGATTTCTTGAGTGGATCAAAATAGTTTACTAAGATATATTTGAAGAGTGGTTATCATTAGATAAGAATTAGAGAAGGGGATGAGTGGAATATTTCCTTCAAAACAAACTATGGTTTGTATGAATGGTTAGTGATTCCTTTTAGGCTCACTAATGCACCTAGCACATTCATGAGATTAGTGAATAAAGTCTTGAAGGAATATGCAGGCAAGTTTGTAATTGTTTATCTTGATGATATTATAATTTTCAGTGGAATTAAAGAAGAGCATCTGTAGCACCTTAATTTGGTTCTAAAAGCTTTGTATAAAGAGAAGCTGCTAATAAATTTGAAGAAATGAAGTTTTATGAAGGAAGAGCTAGTCTTTTGGGGATTTTTAGTTTCTAAAGAAGGCTTGAAAATGGATTTGGAAAAAATCCAAGCAATTTTGAATTGGCCAACTCCAAGAAACGTATTTTAGGTATGGAGCTCTCACAATCTTGCAAGTTTCTATAGAAAATTTATCAGAAGCTTTAGTCTGAATTTTGCCCCCATTATTGAAACAATCAAGGAAAATAATCGACCATTCAATTGGATAGAAGCAACAGATCAAAAATTTAAGTTGTTGAAGAAGAAAATTACAGAAAAACTAGTTTGAGCTTTGCTAGATTTTGAAAGAATTTTCTGAGTTGAAACTGATGCTATTGGAGTGGAGATTGGAGTATTTTTAAGTCAAGAACAGATACCGATAGCATACTTCAGTGAAAAACTGAATGAAGCTAAGAATAAATACTCATCTTATGACAAAGAGTTTTATGTTGTTATGCAAGCCTTGAAAAAATGGAGACATTATTTGTTACCAAAATAAATTTTCTTATATTCTGATAGCCATGTGTTACAGTTTATAAAAAAAAAAGCCAAAATTGAACCAGAAACATGCCAAATGGGTAGAATTTTTGCAGAATTTTACTTTTATGATTAATCATACAAGTGGTAAGTTGAACAAAGTTGTTGATGATTTTAGCAGAGTGAATTTAATCATGTAAGAATTACAAGTTGGTGTTGTAATATTTGAAGAAATGGTTGACATGTATAAAGAAGATACAAAATTTAAGGAAATTTATACAGCTGTGCAAAAACCAGTAGTTCATAATAGAAGCCAGTGGTTGGATTGTCTTATCCAAGGAGGGTTGCTATTCAAAAGTAAAATACTATGGATTCCCAAATGTTCTATGAGGGAAAGCATAATTAAGGAGAAACACAATGGAGGCTTATCTGGAAACTTTGGACAAGACAATACTTTTTCTCAGGTAAATAGTTTTTACTACTAGCCAAATATGCAAATTGATGTTAAGATATTTGTTGAGAAATGCAGGATTTGTCAGCATGCTAAGGGAAGAAGTCATAATACATGATTGTATCATCCATTTCCAATACAAAACCGACCATGGGATGCAGTTAGTATGGATTTTGTTTCGGGTTTTCCAAAAACTCAAAGAGGAAGTGACTCCATTTATGTTGTAGTAGATAGGTTTTCTAAAATGGCTCATTTCAATAAATGCAAGAAAACTACTGATGGAACACATATTGCTAATTTGTTTTTTTCAGAAGTTGTAAGATTACATGGATTTCTTGTGAGTATTGTGTCTGATAGGGATACCAAGTTTGTTGGTCATTCTGGAGAACTCTATGGAAGAAACTAGCTACTAACCTTAGTTTCAGTTCAACTTATCACTCTCAAATGAATGAACAAACCAAGGTAGTGAATAGAAGCTTTGGAAATATATTGAGGAGCTTAGTGTATAAAAACCCTAAGTAGTGGGTTTTAGCACTTACTCAGGTTGAGTTTTCTTATAATGATACTCCAAATCGAAGTACTCGGATGAGTCCATTACAAATTGTTTTTGGAATGAAACCAAGAGGTGTGTATGAGCTCAGAAATTTAGGAGAAAAAGAGATAAGGAGCGCAAAGTTTGAAGAGTTTGCATAAACTACAGGAAGATATCAAAAACATATTACAGGAAACTAGTAGCAAATACAAGCAGAGAGTTGATATGAAGAGGAAAGAAAAAGAATTCCAAGTAGGTGACCTAGTCATGGTGTACCTGAGAAAAGAAAGGTTTCATGTTAGGACTTAGAAAAAATTAAAGATGAAAAAGATAGGACCATGTAGAATTTTGAGGAATTTGTTTTCAAATTCTTATGAAATTGAATTTCCAGAAGGAATTGGAATATCGCCTATATTTAATGTTTCATATTTGTACCTATACAAAGGAACAAATGAAGCGCTACCAGAAGACTCTATAGAAGAGGAAGAACCGACTTTGAATTGGAAAGAACATATGCCAAAGACGGAAAAGAAAGCAATGGAGGCCATTTTCGAGAAAAGAGAAGCAAAGAAGACCAGAGGACAAACTTACTATTAGTATCTAGTCAAATGGAAAGGACACCCTATGGAAGATTCCAATTGAATGATAGCAAAAGAGCTACAAAATTTTAGTACAGATCCTGAAGCATTGATGGATCAATATTTTCTTCCCCGGTAGTTTGATGTAGGAGCATACGAACTTAGCCAGCAATGTGATTGGATGTTCACATTTTGTGGCTAACCATGAGGTGGATAAACATTGGCCATTAATATTTTATTTAGTTTTAAATTAGAGAATTTATTTTGTTTGAGTTTATTAAATTAATTAGGAATAGAAATAGAAATTGGTTTCTCCATACGAGGATATTGAGCCAAGTAGGATATGAGCTTAGAAATAGGGTAGCATTTTTTTATTGGAGTGGTTCAACGAAAATTTGTTTTAAGCGAGAAGGACCACTTCAGAATTTTATATAAATTTGTGAGATAGGTGTGAGAGAGAGTAGAGTGTAGGAAAAAGTGAGACAGAGTGAAATAGGTGTGTGAGAGAGCAAAGAGAGCATAAAAACTGTAATAATCAGCGGATCAATGGCTTGGATATGTAAATTCCTTATTTAATAATTTTCAAGTGTTTATGTCATTCGGGCTCTCTATTCAATTATTTGTTTAAACTCTATTAAATCGCATTAAGTTAAAAAAACAGAAGAACAATCGGATTGTAGGCGTGATGAGGGTCGTAGATATGAACCCGATCAATGGGAGAGATCTCATGGCAAATTAGAAACCATCGCACATTGCAGAGAAACGATTTTAACCTTTAAAAGTTTCAAGTTAAGTTGTTTTACAAGCAATGCGAAGTGAGGAGTGGAGAGACAATGGGGATCATCGGATCAAAGATTAATCCAACGATGGATATCACAGCATGGGGAAAGTGATTTCGCACTTCACAAGACTTAGAGAATATGTGTTAAGCCATCGCAAAGTAAACTATTTTATTTGCGATAAGAAAAGGAAGAAGACATGTGTAAGCTCAACGCAGTTTCACAATTTTCATGGATTAAAGTTTAAGCGTTAAAGCTAAACTATAAATTGTGCAATCTGCGATCATCAGTGATTGGTCAGACTTGTCGTGGGACCCTCCAGTAAGAGGTTCCATGCCATGCAAATTGTTTTGGGTTATATGTGTTATAATTATGTTGTTGATCGCGCATATGTATGTATGTATGTATGTTTAACAAACCCAAGGTTAATTCAAACCCGTTGTGGTAATAAGGTTGTGTGGAGTTTAAAATATCTAGTTCTGCGAATACTCTGATATTTCTGGAGCTAGTCTGCATCATGTAACCTCTACATTTCATTCCGAAGACTCAATTTTATCTTGCTTCTAGGTTTGGGCTTGACCAATTTTGAATCTTCACTGTGAGACAATTTCTATGATTTTATGATCAAAGATTTATGTAGTCATGAAAATTTTCCCTTTTGTTTTCTTTTTTTTTTTCTTTCAAAATTCAAAATTCATCCTTGATGTTTTGAAGCTAATTGTATTAAATATGAAAACTTCTCCATCATATCTTATAACCTTTTTCCATTCAATTTGATGGAAATGATTGATTTTCCTTGTTCCAACTCATCTAGCATCTTCCTGAACTAATCACCATGTGAGTAAGGTGAGTAGGTCAATAGTTGTAACACTAGGTTGGAGTCCCCAAAAATATTTGTTTTATCCTTTCAGTTATGCCTAGAACATCCCCACTCTCATTGGAATATGGATTTATATGCTTTTTTTATTTTAGGGGTTAGGAGTTGGGTTGAGTTGACTTTCTCATAATTGATTTTTGAATTAGTCCACCAAGTGGGATTTTTATTTATGTGTTTCTTTAGCTAAATAAATTAGAGGAAACCAAATGTCCATGCTCAAAACAAACCATACAACTCATTTTGATGTGATATCCTTCTTGGGAAAATTACCCTTAAGGTTGAAAAGAGAAGATGATAAAATTGTATTCTATACTAGTATCACAATATTCTTCAATTTTTAAAACAATTATGATATTAAGTTCACAAACAATGTAAACAAAAAAAATTGATTTCACGAGCAATCTGTTTACATAGCTTTTGAAAAATCATCATAAAAAATCATCATCAACAAGCGAATCATCAAATTTCCATCCACTTGTGGCTGACCCCGATGCGATTCAACATACTTTTCATGTCGTCGTAGATCTATTGTTATAGATCCACCTTCATCTTCAACTTCAATGCTCCCCCTTGCATCGAAACACCTCTCAAGGCTATCCCAGGCCTCCTTGGTTGTGTTGGCATTTGAAATCAGCAAGAATGTTTTCATCCACAGATCCTCTAAGGCATTTTAATTGGCGTCCTTTTGCCTCTTCACTTCTAGATCTAAAATAACTCAAACATCTCCTGTTGTCGCTTTATCCTGTTGGCTTTTCCGATTGTTGAGTGTTGGATCACTACGACTCAACAAGTAACACAAATTGTAGACATTGCAAATAAATGCAATAAAAATAATGTTGTTGCTTGGCTTTCACAAACAAATGAGTCTACAAAAGCTCAACAAATACCATGCTTCCAAAAATTCTTTACTAAGACAACACGTTTACAAAGCTTTCACAAAAATATCACAATATGTAAAGCCTATTTGAACAATGCCCTTTTAAAATCTCTTTTTGTAAAAAAAATCCCTTTTTAAAAAAAACCTTAAAAGAAATTTCATGATTTAAAAAAAAAAAAATTTAAAAGAAATCCCTTCCCAATGAGTTTTAATTCCACCACATTCAAATATTATATAAGCCCTATGGTCCCTTTTAAATGAAACGTAACAAAAAAAAACATGTATCCTTTTGTTGAAGGGCTTCCTCCCTTTTATGGAAGGCTTCCAAAATGACTTTTCATCCCATTAAAAAACAAAACGCCTTTTGAATAGCGAGTCTTGAATTTCTTTAAAAAAAAACTACATTTACGAATCTTTGGAATAGTGAATCTTGAATTTCTTTAAAAAAAAAATGCATTTATGAATCTTTGGAACATCATTTGCAAAATCACTTTAACGCATCGTTGCAATGGACTTGAGCGTTAGTAACGCTCTGACTAACGCTTCTCCATACTTTTGGGCTTGCGGTATAAAGCTGTGCTTTGATTGTTTGGGCTGCATTAATAACGCTTCGTCTGCGTTACTTCGTCTACATTTCACGCCAAAAAAAAAAAAATCAATCTTATTTATTTCGCTCACGTTGCTCTGGAGTCTCATACAACGTCGCTCAGATATATGTTGCCTTATTGTTGTTTCACTTAGTTCATGTTGTTGTTCTCTCATGGAGTTTTATGCAAATTAGTTTTGATATTATGATAAGAATTGAAAATTAAAAAGAAGTGAAAAAGAAGATATTATGAATGAATTGAATAAGATTACATTGAAAACAATAGCAATAAATTACACTAGTGAAAATGGACTTCAGCAATAAATTATACTAGTCAAACAAAACTAAACTAGATTAACCTAACGGTTAGATAGACTGTTTCTACACCTAACAAGTGGTTGGAATTAGATTCTTCAACATATTAGTAATTAATATAAATTGGCCAAAATTTCTAAAATCTAAAATAAACTCATATCCTTAAAAATTTCACTACATTGTATCTCTGATTTCTCATCCTTTCTGCAAACATATGGCAAGGAATTCTTGGAAGCTAAGGAATTCTAGAAAACCGCATCAACATTTTATTAAATAGATCATGAACAGACGATGTAGTTCTCACTTCTGATCATAGAAAAACTATTTTTTTTTTGTTGACACAAAAAGTGTGTCTTTATCCCATGCAGCCCCAGTGGTGAAACCAAACCTTTGATGCCACGACACTCAGCCAGAATACCCTACTCATCCATAGCACAAAAAATCACTGCCGAAGCACATAAATTTTTTATTCCAAATATCAAACCCTATCTAAATTATATTGCGAACTCGATATAATCGTGCGCAATGGGACACGGTGACTAGTAACTATACTAATTTCAACCAACGGTTGCATTCCAACCCACGGTTGAACATGGGTAGAAGTTACTTACCGAACCTTACGATTTCCCGGTTTTTCTAACAATTAACCATTTAACTACAACACTTACAACACCTCATTTATGGACAAAACCATTTATGCACAAAACGAGGCCATAATGCATAATACCTACCCATGAGGTATATAATCGAATATATAATAGAATACTAGCTAATTAACCATAATGTGAAATGAGAGCATATATATATATATATATAACATAAATTAAGCACGATTCAACATTAATTGCACAAACCTTAGGCAATATAATGGTTATGCATGTAATTAGACATAATTAAAGCAAGGTCAACCCCAAAATGGACCAAACCTTAATATCATATTCAATATGGCTACCTATTCTCAGTATAACAAGGTACCATGTATTAATTCAACACTTAGCCACAAATTCCATCAACCATTATATATATTAATTATTTCTTACATAGTAGAATAATCATAAATTTAGAACCCACACTAAGGTTTATAGGAAAACATGGTACATAAACATAAACTAATACATATGACACATGAACGCTTCTCTGTAAGAGAAATCCAACTCGTTGTGGGTCTTCCATGTTTCACCTAGTCGTAGACCTCATGGTTCATAAACTCTCAACCGTGGGTTACCCCTGGGCAGGGGATTCAACTTGAAGGAAACAATCTATTCAGCAAGTATCACACATCAACACTACCGTAGGTACTAATCCCAGCATCCTTGGCCTCCAACCACACGCTCACACTCCCTTGACCTACATCCAAGTGGAGTAGCCCTTCTCCACACGTAGTGATGTCTTGACAGTGCCCACCTTTCACGGAAACTTATAGCTAGTCAGGAATGATATCATCCTGCAACTCCATAAGCTCTGATGCTCTCTAGGGCTTCCAAACACCCTTTTGAGCCAAACCAAAATAACTTTGAGTCAATTACAGAACCTAAGCACAATTCTCACTTACTATGCACTAGAACCAAAACATTTCTGAGTTAGTTAAAACTTCCAAGAGTAGGACTCACCGACTAGTTACTAAGCACTGATTTCCACTAGAACTCAATGGCTTCTAAAGCCATAAAAACAACCACCAAATCTATCACCAAGACATGTCTTTTACGACATGGTTAATTGAATAACCACACCTTAGTGAGTTACAAATTCCAAGCCCAAGGCTCATGGACTAGCCAACCACTAAATAATTCCCTCAATGAATATCCTTACATGAAAAACATGCACTTTTTACAAATGCGTGCCTTTCATTTTCCATGTGGAACCCTCTAAATCCATGTGGGCACTCGGTTCATTTTTTCACCTCCAAACATAACATCAGTCCTATTTCCTTTTTTTCTTGGAGTTGAGCGCCACCCATACTCTTTTAATTGGAGCCAGTTTGCAACCAACTGTTATTTTACTAACATATGTATAATTACACAATAGTAAAATTATAGGCTCTCCAACCTTACATCCTATAAAGGCATATTTTCTCGAGCACACTGGCCACAAAAAATATTTTAACATATCTACATGAACACACTAGCCCCAAATTAAACCTTAGCTCACAAACCAAATATCATGTTCCTCAAACCCATTTCAAGAGCATACGAGCCTCAATAATATTCACAAATAAACCCACCATTCTCACATGTCCATACTTACAGAGGTGCCTTAGCCTCAATACCACACATACATGCATATGCATCATAGGGGTTTGGTATGGGTATTGCAACCGTAGTGAAACATAAATATGGTTGTGTGATTCAGGGATTAAAGATGACTGGTGGGAGAGGAACTCTCTAGGTAGTCATGGGCTCTAGAGATTTTATTGTGGTAGTTGACATTTCCAATGATAGAGAAACCCATCAGTTGGACTAGAGGAAGATTATGAGTTAGTTACCTTGTGAAATAGGAAACTTATGGGAGATTACTTTTCGCTAGGGGTACAACACAATGGGAGTGTTTAGATATTGGAGATGTTAGATTCCCTATTTTGTAGTGGTATTCATGAATTGGTTAACATACAAATTTAAATTTGCATTTTAGTTTTGCAACAAGGATTCTTAAAATTCGTTGGGATCCGAGTATCGATGTTAGAATTGCTCGGGGTCAAGAAATTTTGAGAAGGGAAGATTGTAATGTCCCTTTTTCCAAACATTGGGAAAGGGGAGTATCTCATTAGCCTAGGTTACAAATCAAAATTAATTAACTACTAGGAGAATTAATATGTTATAAGTGACAAGAGAAAAAGAAAAAATATAAGTCACTTTAAGAAAAGAAGAAAATAACTCATGGTATTTGGATGACCTGGGGTATTGTGATAGTCCATGACTATTAAAGGACATAAGATCTCACTCCTTAGGCATGCAGTTTAGTATTATCCTTTTGTTTTTTTGAGTTAAGAAATTAGATATTTTTAGGGTGAGAGCGCGCATTATGTAGAGGGTTAGTTTCGGTGGTCAATGGTCCACCCTAGTTGGTCTAGTGAGGAGGGGTTTTGGTATTGAGATATATTCCCTAACCACTCAGGAATGAGGGATCAATGAGAGTCCTCATTAGCACTTAGTAAGATCAATATTTTTGAACAGTGGTTGGAAAAATGAAGCAAACCACAATTGTAGATCAAGGAATCCATCCATAGAATATTTCTCTAGCTTACATGTTTGTGCGGTTACTAAATTTTGATGTAATTTCCATCTTAATAATAAATAAAGAAACAACTCGAGTTTTAAATTGAAATTTATATGTAAACTTTGTAATTATTTATGTTAAATCGGTGAAATATTTGGCAAGATTATTATGTGTTTTTCATTAAGAAATTTCATAGAATAATTTTTGGGAAATCAAAATAAATTTAAAATGGGATACTCCAAAATTTGTATAATTAAATAAAGGAAATGTTCTAAAGAAAATAAAAGTCTTTTAGATTGGATTAATTTTAATGTGTTTTTTTGGCACAAGAGCTTTACTCAGTAAACCTCTAACATATCATGTGTGATCATAGAATATTAAACAATACTCTTAATTTGAGTACATACTGGAAAATAACTCTAAAAATAACATTATCTAACCCCCTACCAATATAAACCCAATACACTTTCTCAATTTAAAAAGCCCCTACTTTCATTATATGTTGTTGGTATCCATTTTTCATTAACATTTGTTATACCTTTTTATACTTTTTCATTAACTTTGAGCTCCATTTTGTATACCTTTTAAATTATAAACCCTCTACCCTCTAGATATCCCCCAATATATTATGCCATTTTTTCCTCATTATATATCCCCCAATATGAACCCACGTGCTATGGTATTTCGGTAAGTTGTAAGTTTGATAATGGTGAAGCTACATCATGGTCATGTCGAAAAATAACACCCAAATAAAGTACGAAATTGAATGAGTAACTTAAGATCTAAGAGTAATATCTGAGAGTGCTTTAACAACACATTGTGTCACCGTCTATCCAAAACTCCATAAGCAATTAATTTAAATGAATTGAAATTAAATATAAAATTAATAATTATTTTCTTTTAAAAATTATTATATTTTATTATATAATATTAAAAATATCTTTTTTAATAATTTTTATAAATAATAATAAATTATTTTAAAAAATAATATTATAATAATTTTTTTTTCAATGGCTATCGATTTTTTAGCCTAAATATATAACTGATAAATTTATTTTTTAAAATAAATCTCTAGATATCAAATATCGAATTCTAGGCCTCACCCTATGATCCATGCAATTGCATATGCTTCTACAAACTAGTGATCAAGATACGTCATTAATCACCAATTCCGTTCTTATGCCCACATATGAGATTAATAAATCCTTTGACTTATGAATGTTGATGGATTATATTAAATTCTAGGAGGTGTGGATATGGGATTGATTATAATAAATAATGAAAAGTTCTAAGTTGGTTCCATGAATATGATAATTACATGATTAAGAAAAAAACTATATAGCATGTTTGGTCAAGATTCTTATATTTGTGGAGTAAAATTTGTTTTTAATTTTTGAATAGATCAAAGTATATTACATTTAGTCATACTCTTATGTCCGTGGAATATAATTTTTTCTAAGTTTAGAATATATCAAAGTCTATTACATTTTATTTAAATTTTATTTAAATTTAATTTTATTTCATTAACGTTAATATTATATTTATTTGGAGTAAATCTAGATGGATAAGAAGGTTACAAGCCTAGAAAGTTGTAGGTACTTTATTATGTGGATTTTTCATTATTCGAAATTTTCAGTAAGAAACAATGTAATATATTTAATTATTTACGAAGATATATTTTTCTTTTAATTTAAAAATACAATATGTTTTATTACATTTTATTGTATTGTTAACTCTATTTAATAATCATTGCCATCTTATTAGTTTAGAAGAGACTTAGGTGGTGAGGGAGGCTAGTAGTGGCCGCTTAAATAATTTGATTGATGCTCTATGTACACATTTTTATGTGGTGTATGAAACGTAATGTCTTACGTAATAAGTATTACGTAGTAATCTATTAGTTACATATTCATATTTTCTAGGAATATACTAGTATTTTAATTCTCAAAGGGTTGATGATTACATAAATGGTTAAATTTGATTAATAATAAAATAATGCAAATTTTGAGAGGGGAAATTTGATTAATAATAAAATAATGTAAATTTTGAAACTTGATTGAAGTAAGTATCTGATTTTTTGATGTAGCCAAAAAAATAATACGATTTCAAAAACTGCTCATCAAGAATACAGTGTTTTTGGGAGCATATTTTTGACATTTTAATTTTTCTTATTTATCAAGTATGAATTTTTTATTTTTAAATGTTAGTGATTTTCATGTTGATTTTGAAAAGTGATGATGCAGCCTTCTTTTTAGTGGGCTTATTTGTTACACTTTAAATTCTCTAAGGTATTAAATGTCCATATTTTTCTCTAAATGATGATGATTTTTCATATAGATTTTGAAAAGTATCAACATTTATTTTTTTAAGACATTTTTGACACTTTAAATGTTATTATGTTTTAAGTATACATGTTTATTTTTAAATGTTAGTTATTTAACAAATTTTCAAGTTGTATTATGTCTCTTTGTGTTTTTCGTTCTAGAATGTTAGTTTTTTAAATATTTTCCAAACATGCATTTTTTTTCTTTCCAATATTTTTTCTTATAATAAATTTTTTAATATTTTTTACAAAATAAAAAAAATAACATTAAAAATATGTATAACAGCAAAATATATATATATATATATATATATATATATATATATATATATATATATATATATATATATATATATATATAACATAAAAAAATGTTTAGAAAAACAAAATTAAATGGTAAAACATTGTTTTTAATTATGTTTTGTGAAAATTTTATTTTTATTTTTAAATGTTTCTTTTAATATTTTTAATTATGTTTTTTTGGGTTTATTTTTTATGTTTTCTAATTTATTATAATGTTTTCAATTTTTTTTTAATTTAATTTTAATGTTTTTCTTTTTTAAATCCAGTTTTTTATTTTTTTTTTAAATTATAAAAAATGGGTTTAATTTTTGTGTGTTTTGGCTTAATATATTTTTTTTATCTAATTATGTTTGTTTTGAAATATGTTTTGGTATTTTATATATATATTTTAGTTTTTATTTTTATTTTTTTTAATTTTTATTTTTAACTTAATTTTGTTTTTTTCTCATTTTTTTATGTTTTATTTATTTTTATTTATTTTATTTTATTTATTTATTTATTTTTGTCTTTTTCATGTATTTTTATATTTTTGTTTTTTTTCATGTTTTTATATTCATTTTTTTCCATGTTTTTTAATTTTTTTAGTGTTTTAATATATATTATTATATACTTATTATTATTTGTATTTTTCTTTTTGGTTTTATTTTCCTTAATATTTTTTTATTTTATTTTTGGTCATACTTTTTTATTGTAAGAAAATTTCGGAGAAAAACCGTGTAATGATTTAAAATTCTTCTTATGTTTTGGATGGTTCCACCATCTATCTTCTCTCTACTCCCTAAAGGTGGATGGTGGAACCATTTGAAACGTTAGACGGATTTTAAATCCATTACAGAGTTCTCCTCTAAAAGTTTCTTACACTATGAATAATTGTGCAAATCTTAGAACTCTTATGTTTTTATTTATTTTTATGTTTTAATATATATTTTTATTTCCGCTTAATATTTTTTAAACTTTTGTGTTTTTTTATTTTTTATTTTTTCAACGTTTTAATTTTTGTTTTCTTTTATATTTTTCATTTTTGTACAGTTTTTATTATTTTGTTTTATTTTATCTTTTCCTATAGTTTTTGTGTCGATCATCGACAAGTAACCTGATCCCATTATGTGTCAATTTGATTGTTGATTTTAAAATTTTTGTTGTAAAAGATCGAGTCTATCCGCACAATGTGTCAATTTCATGGTTGATATTTAAGTTTTCATTACAATGGGTTGAGTATGCCTACACTATGTGTCAATTTGATGGTTTCCTTTTAAATTTGTATTGCAATGTGTCAAGTTGTCCTAGTCTAAGATTTTAAAGTCATCATATTTTTAGCATTTAAAAAAGAAACTACTCTTGGAATACTGACTCTTTCATTTAGGTGCTCATTTTTAATTTTTTTTTACTCAAAATATTTTCCGTAATGTCATGGTTGAAAAATTGTCAAAATTTTAAGGTTTTCCAGAATTCTAGTATTCTAGCATCTACATTTTCTGTTTTTAGGTTGTTTTCATGTTTTTTTGGATTTTTTTGGCTAAAGTTCCCGCTTTGAGTTTATAGTTCTCATTTCAAAGTTTACAGTGCTATACTAATTCTTAGTGATTAATTAACCTTCTAGAATGATTTGCAATTTATGATTATATTTTAAACGTGATTCATTTAATTATTAAAATAATAACACTCTTCAAGTTGACTAACATTCAAGAATAATTTTTTAGTGAATGATAATATTTTATTAAAATTATATATTGAATGGTAATCCATGATGGTGATGACATTTGTAGTTAAGGAGGGCTACTGTATGGAATTAAATCCCTTGTCCACGTAGAATGTGAAATGATGAAGCGTGTTAAGGATGCTACTGGTGGAAAGTGGGAGTCAATGATCCTATATAGGTTTGTAGGTATAAAAAATAATTGTGCTAATCTAGAATGGTGTTGGATTTGCGTGGTAATGGGACATAAGAAGGCATAAAAAAATAGTTCTTTAGGCATGTAGGGTGGAATTTTTACTTTGTCATCACTGGCCCTCAAAGCTACAAGAACGGGGAAGGGAGCTTCATTTGGTCCTCCATGACCCAGTGGATTCAATCCCATGGGAGTGGCTGAAAAACTCCATTGACTAGAAGGCAGGCCTATGGGAGTGACTATGATGCTATAGTCTCATGGAGATAGTGTTGTACGTGCGTCTTACCCTTCTCATGAGTTTTTCTCTGCATTCCTTGCATAACTTAGCTAAATTTTGTGTTTTGGAAACAATATCGATCATAACGTTTCATTTTATGGTCAGAAATGTTCATGGGACCTCCATATGTTAATTAAATTTGAAGATACCAAAAGAGAAGTAGATTTAGTGGTTTTATAAATTCAATGAACTCAATCTTGATCAAATCAAGCATATGAACAAATTTCTGAAGCCCAGTAGCTCTTTGTAATTATTGAGTTGAGAATTTGAGTTCCTCCATATATTAGAGAAAGATATATGATAGCTTGCTTGAGTTTTTTGTGCATTGAGTGAGTTTGTGTGTGGATATGATCCAGGTGGATATTGGTGGCCACCCACCTATTCCACTTGGGGCCCCACCATTGTTTGTTTCAGTTTTCCAGTTTCCTTAATTATAGAAAAGTTTACTATTTCTAGTAATTTTTTGGCTCCTGAACTTTTGAAGCCGTTTTGAGGCCCTAAACGATGTTTTCTGGTCATCAAACTGATGGTGAATATGATTCTATTCAAGACTTCATAAACACAATTACCAGTTGTAGTCCTCGAATATATTTTTCTAATGATGTATCATGTGCATCAAATGGAGATAATATGCCAAAGTTACGTTCTCGTGAAATTGATGTACCAATTTACCCTGACGTGGCCCATATTCTGGCATTTCATCTCCTAGGGTTAGGTTTTTGGATGTTTAGGGTTTTCCATTTTTTCTCAATAATATATAGGCCTTTGATCCTTATTGTAACACACAGTTGAGAGGCCTATAGCCAGCACATCTCTTCTTAGAGATAAGCTACCAATGCCCTACCTAGTTTATTTCAATTTTGTCTGTAAACAAATTTCAGTTCTTTGATATTAATGAAATGAAGTGTTATTTCCATTGAATTTTTATATTTATGGTTATACTGTATTCTGTTGTGTTCTTGAATAAATATGGATAAGTGGTATCAGAACAATCTGCTCTTTCTAGATCCTTCTTTGCATGTCGCAAACGAGGTAGGGGTATAAGGAGTTTGGCCTTGATCTGGTTGAAACTTTGCAAGATCAGCCTCGAAAACCCCTACAGCCTCCCATGGGGGACAAAAATAAATATGAGTGAGAAAGAAATCCTATCAAAATATTTCTTGAGGAGGCCCTCGAAAAAAAGGGAACACGATGATGGATAACTTTGCCTAGATCCTTCAACGACTGCCCACTGGCAGTGCATCTGCATCCAGCAGCCACTCTGGAGGCGCAAATCCTTTTAAGGTACAAGTAAACATTGAAATTGCCATATTTTAAGGCCAAATAGATGCATATGCCATAGATATATGGTTGAATATATTAGAAGGATATTTCTTAGCTCATGACTTTTTCGACTGAGAGAAGATATTTTTTGCACTCCTCAAAGCTACCACTGATGTCAAGGACTAGTGGGAAACCTACTGTGAGAAAAATGATGAGGGAGAACCCTCTCTATTCTTGGACATACCCACTTGGAATTATTTTCGATACGCCATCAAGGAACAATATTATCCTATGGGGAGCTATGAGGATAGCTTACAATGGACTATGTTGCGAGAACAAAGGGATCAAGATGTGCATGAGCTGATGAATCTATTCCGTACCCTACACACAAATTTTCTTATCAAAGATTCAGAGAAGCATTTTGTGCTAAAGTAATGCAGTTGCCTGCACAGATACATTCATGAGGAAATGGAGTTCCTCGACATCTCCTCGCTTGGTATGGCATGCTGGTATACTGCCAAGATTGAGAAGAAATTCAAAGAGAAGAAGCGAGACTTTGGATCTGCGAATCAAAAGCAGGGGAAAAGGTGCCCCAAAAATATAGAAAAAAGGACAAAGATAAGGCATGGTGGCCCAAGATAACCTACCAAATCCGCAACAAAATAACAACCCCACAAAGCTGAAAAAGGACACATGAAAGTGGTGTGAGTTCCATAAGAGCTCTACTCAAAACACAAGTTAGTGTTGGGCCAAGCAGTCACTAGTGGCTGAGATGAGGGCTTATGAATCAGATGCAATCTTTGAATCTGAATCAGAACCCGACAAGGGGAATGAAAAAGGGAAGCAGATTATTGATGCAGAGGCCAACACCATCGTTGCCATTACAAAGATCCAGAAGGAGGAACTAGAAGATCTATATATGAGGAGCATCTCTTCCACTCTCAGATGTGGGTAAAGGGTTCCCCGCTATAGTTCATTATCAACAGTGGGAGAAAAAATAACCTCATTTCAGCAGAGGTCGTGAAGCATTTCGGCTTGCCGACCATAGCAAACCCACATCCATACACCATCAGGTGGCTTCACCAAGGACGAGATCTTCGTGTCAGGCAAAAGTGCCGCCTTCCCTACAACATCAAGCCCTTCACAGATGAGGTATTATGTGACATTTCCCCTCTTGATGTCTATGATGTATTATTAGGCCAACCATACTTGTGGAAGCGACATGATGTGTATCAGTCCTAGCCTTGTGTTGTTATTTTTACATTGGGAAATAAGTTGTACAAGAAATCAGAGGTACCACCGCCTATAGCTCTCTCTTTGGTTACTGCAAAACAATGGAGTAATATCATTTCCAAAACTGGGAAATTATTTTTCCTGGTGATCCACCCCAGGGCAAGAAGAAGACTATGGCCACAACCTCTAGACAAGGCTCCTCCGCACGAAAACAACAATTGGAAAAGGTTGTGGAGGAGTACTGGGACATCTTCACCTCACCCACAGCGGTGCGTCTCCATTGTCAGGTCAAGCACCCAATCGATCTGAAACCAGGTGCATTATTACCCAATGGATCAATCTATCAGCACTTAGTTATGGGGAATGAAGAAATCAAGAGCCAGATTCAGGAGCTCCTGTAAAAAGGTCACATCCGGCCGAGTTCATCGCCTTGTGGGAGCCCGATTGTGACGTTGGTGCAGAAGAAGGATGAGACTTGGAGACTTTGTATTGACTATCAGGCGATGAATAAGATCACTGTCCAGAATAGGTACTCAATCCCACATATTGATGACCTTTTGGATCAACTCAAAGGGGTGAAATATTTTAGCAAAATCAACTTAAAGTCTAGGTATCACCAAGTACCAATCGAACACTCCGATGTGTGGAATATTGCCTTCAAAGCCAGGGAGGGCCCTTTTGAATGGCTATTCATGCCTCTCGGATTGACGAATGCTCCCACAACCTTCATGAGGCTGATGGAAAACATCTTTTGGCCATTCACCAACTCATCTGTAGTAGTGTACTTGGATGAAACTTGATCTTCAACTAGACTTGGGAAGAGCACCTCCACCACATCCAACAGGTCCTCCAACCACTATGGCAACATAAGTTGTGTGACAATTTGGAGAAGTGAACTTTGGGCATGACCCATGTGCATCCAACCAAGATCCAAGTAATTCGGGATTTCCCGACCCTAATCACTTTAACAGAGCTTCGCAACTTTATGGGTCTTGCTAATTTCTACCATAGGTTCGTGTTGGGATTCTCTCATATCACTTGGCCCTTTAGTCAAGTCACCAAGGGAGGAGTGAAAGAAAAATTATTTTTGTGGAAATATCAAGAGAAGGCTTTCAGAGAATTGAAACATCGCATCTGCTCTACCCCAGTGCTCACATTACCAGAGTTGAAAACACCATTTGAGATTGAAATATATGCCTATGACTATGTTATTGGGTCAGTTCTTACTCAATAGGGGCATATAGTGGAATATCATAGTCAGACACTGTCAGACACAGTCCGCAAGTATCCCACATATGAAAAATAAATGTATTGCATTGTGCAGGCATGTTGCCAATGGAAGCATTACACTTTGGGGAAGGAAATGGTCATCAACATAGACCACCGACCCCTGAAGTTCATATAGACACAAGGGAAGTTGTAGAACAATCGCCATCAGATGTGGTCCACATATCTGCAACAATTTCATTTGAACATCAAATATAAGAAGGGAAACCCCATTAATTTTGCATACTGCCTCAACCAAACATCGGTCATGGCGATAACCACAATTATCAACTCTTGTGGGAAAGAGACTTCTGATTGGCTTCTTCTCTACAAGAGCGATCCTGAATTCGGCCACACATACAAAAAACTCTTGGAGGGCAAACAAGTTACAAATTTTCACCTCCACGATGCACTGCTATGTCACCTAGGACACCTTTTTCTTTCTTCAAGCAAGTGTGCCAAGATGATTTGGGAAGTACACTATAGTCAAGTCACTAGGAATTTCGGGGTTGAGAACAATGCAGAAGTATTTCTATTGGCCAAACCTTCGATAGGATTTTGGAAGGTACATCCGATCATGCACTGATTGCTCCATTTTAAAACTCACCATCAAGAATCAAGGCCTTTATACTCCGCTACCTACCCCTAGTCAACCTTCGAAATCCATCTCCATGGATTACATGTCAGGCCTTCCTTCTACTAAGCATGCAAATGATTGTGTTTTTGTAGTCATCGACAGATTCTCGAAGATGGCCAACATGTCGACCTGCAAGAAGAATATCATAGAAGAAGCCACTGCTAAACTCTTCTTTGAATGAGTGTGGGTATACTTTAGGATCACACAGTCTATCATCATAGATCAAGACAGTAGGTTCTTCAACACATTTTGGTCTATCCTCTAGTCACTGTTGGACTCCAAGCTCACCAAGTCCACATTTTTCCATTCCCAAACTGATGGCTAGACAAAGGTCATCAACAAGATGATTGTACACATTCTACGCATGTACAATTCAAGGAATCCACGCACATGGGATGGGAGCCTTCCCTATGTACAAGGTAGTTATAACTGGGCTCTCCATAGATCAACTGGCCACAACCCCTTTCAGGTGGGCCTAGGGTTCCATCCACTATGTCCCATTGACGTATTCATGTCATTTGTGGCTACTCAAGCCGATTCAGCTCATGTCTAGTCTAAAGTTGATAAAGAAAAAAAATTCATTGAGCACAGTCAGCACATCCGCTAACAGGTTCATGACATATTGGACAAAGCCAATGCTAATTACAAGCAACGACATGATCAACATTGTGGCCAAACCATTTCCAAGTGGGGGACAAAGTGTGGCTACATTTGTAGGAGCACCTCACTGTACCCCACCACAATATTTCCCACTCTAATATGGGTCATAGATCATCACCAATGCTATAGGGAGCAATGCATTCGAGTGATCAAGTGATCATGTCCAAGTGGAAAAAAATGCTCAAAATTAGAATTGCTCATAATTGGTTGAAACCTAAACGACCAGATAGGCCTCATCGCTATGATTCTGGTGCCATGAACGACACTCAAATCTGACATCATATGTGAAAGTTATGTAGGTTTGAATTTTTCAGTATCCTTCAAAAATCTAGTTTGACCAGGGTTGACATTGACTTTGAAAAAAATTAAAAAAAAGAATATTCCAAACAATATTCCAGAAATATTCCTTGGAATATTCCCTAGAATATTCCCTACAAGCCTCTTACATTTTGACAACTGGCAAGTGTATATTGGATTATGGTTTGACTATTTGTATTTCGGCCAATCAGCGGGTGCCATGTGGCAAGCCAGAGACCACCACATGGCCCCACATCGTGCAAAGTTTGGCGTTCTAAATTTTTTTGTGAGTCCCCGAGGTTGGAACCCTGGACCTCCCTCTGGCTAACACAACGCCTGACCAACTCTTCTATTCGTGTTTCTTAACATGGTTAGGTGGCGACTTTTATTTATTATGTAAACATAAATCCAATGGAAAAAAAATTAAAGGACTAGCCCTCATGGCTAGTCTTAGACAACATATGAACATAGCAATGAGTCCACGGCCTAAGGTCCTCCCAAAATAGTTGGGAGTGTTTTAAAGTTAAGTTCTGGCTCATGTGACAGTGAGAAAAAATAAATAAAAAATTATTGTAACGGTTTTAAATAAACATTAAGGTCTTCAACCGAAAAATTTTCCGTGGACATTACGGTCAAATATGACCACATGACAATAAATGCCACGTTTAGTTGTTTCAATTATTTTCACCTGCAGTTCGGACAACACATGTAACCACGCACCCAACATTAAATTTCAATTCTAACGATTCTGTCAAATCTGGAGGGCACGCCTAGATTTGGTGCCTTTCCCCAAAAATAACTCAAGTTAACTACAGTTAGCCCATTTTTTGGTGGGTTTTTCACTTGATATTGGGCATAATCTTGTTTTTGTCATAACTTCTCCAATATCGGACCAATTTGGACAAAATTTTGGTCAATTTTGGGTATTCTGAGCATTCTGGAGCCAATGGGATAGGTTGTAGAGCCAATATAGGTGTTTTTCAGCCATTTTTTCTTTAGGGAATCTTGGAGAGCCATCAGGGACATGAGGGAAATGGAGCTACATTGGGCTACATTTCACTGTTTGAGGTGAAATAAAAGTCATTATTAGTTTATTTTTATCTTCTAAATTTATTTTGACAGCTGTTTTTGCATTTTTAGGAATTTTTCTCACTGTAATACCAATTTGAGCAACTTATTAAAGAAAGGACATGCCCATTGGGAGCCTTGGACCCGGTAGATGTAGCCCAGGAGGGGTGAACTGCCTCATCATGTTGTTGTGTTTTTATGGTGAAGTTATGCTACTATGTATTTCATATTTAAGATGTTAAAAATTAATTTTAATTAACCTTCCTTCACACATAAACTCAAAAACAGTTACCAAAAACACTTTGTTTAATTTGCAAGACATGGAAAACACTTTGCACACTTAATTAAATAGAAATGAATACTTTTCACAAAAATATAAATACTTTCATTTTTATATCAGATGGTATCGGAGCTCAGGATTTGAGTATTAAGAGCTATATTTTTACTCAACATTTGTTTTGTGCAAAGATATAGTTGACTGTTTGCAAGTTTTGATGCTTACTAGGCTTAAACTCAAGAGAGGTGAAGGACACTTGGTTAGTGTACAAAGTAATCCACAATGAAGAAGGGTCAGAGAGCCACCTCCAAGAGCCATAGAAGAAACTTCAAGCATGTCTTCAAGAGAGGGAGAAGCTCCTGAAGATATGGATCCCAAAGAAGAAGAACGGGTGTTCCGAAAAGCTTTCCTAGACATGAAAGAGATGGTAAGGATACTCTACCAAGAAAGGAATCATAGGCTTGCTGGAGAAGGGTCCACACATCAGAAGGAAGGAGAGGGCTCTTCAGGAGGAAAGAAAAGTGATGACAAGTCAAAGAAAGGACACAAAGGAAATGGTGATCCACCATCCCCATGTTCATCTTCATCCTCTTCCTCTACATCATCATCCTCTACTTCGGTGAATCAATCTCACAAGTCTAAAACCACTGGTAAAATTTCATTTTTAAATCTTGATGTTAAATTTGAGTTGCATATGTTTAACGGTGAAGTCAATGCAGAGAAACTTGAAAATTGGATAAGACAGTTGGAATTTTACTTAAGGATAAAAAACCTTCATGAAGACGACAACAAGATTTAGTTAGCCTCTTTAAGAATGGAAGGAGTAGTATTGGTATGGTGGGAGACCAAGGCCAAGGATGAAATTAAAAAACATGGTAAGATCACTTTATCATGGGATGAATTTATTTCCGCAATTAAACATCAATTTTATCCATTAGCTCATTTACAAAAGGCTATCATGAATTGGAAAAGTTTTAGGCAACTTAATGGACAAAGTGTTCAAGATTACACTCAAGAGTTTAGAAGAAGGGATTTATTACTTGGAATTTATTTTCATAGTCAAGATACTTTTCTGAAATATATAGGTGGCTTACACAATTAACTTACACATACTATCCTTATGTTCAATCCTACTAGTCTACACAAATTTTGTGTGCAAGATACGCATTTAGAGGCTAGAGGTAAACAATCTTTTGATGAGAATATGGATAGTGAATTCAATGGCAAAGGGAGGAAAATAAATGCAAACTCTAGGAAATAAAAAGGAAATTTATTTTGTAAAAACTATTCCAAGACAAGCCACGATGAAGACCATTGTTGGAAGCTTCATCCGGAGCTGAAACCAGAGAAATTTAAAAACAAAGATAAGGCCAAAGAAAAGGGGAAAATTATTGCAACTATTGAACAATAATTAGGGTCTGAATCAAGTGAAGAAACTAAAATCATAGCCATGGTACTAAATAACATAAAGGGGAAAGAGATTTTTAAGGAAAATAAATCCCAGTTCTAGCACTTTAAACTGTCACATAGAAGCTCAAAATGAAAACAGGAGGATAGAGCTATTTCATATAAGGATAATCTCAAAACACACAAAGATAGACACACTATTTGATAGTGGGTCTCAAGCAAATCTCATCTCAGAAAACATAGTTAAGAAGCTGAAACTTGAGACCATACCTCATCCAAAGCTATATCCACTTGGATGGATTTGTAAGGATGCTAATTTAAAAGTCTCAAGAAAGTGTGTGTTGTGCTTCACCATAACAACTCATTATGTTGATTGGGTTGAATTATACGTGGTACCTCTTGAAATTATAGGTGTTGTGTTTGGTGTTCCATATTTATATGATAGAAAATCAATATTCCATCGCCATGATAACAAGTTTCATCTGTTCAAGGATGGAAAGGAGTTTATTGTGAGACCACATTTGAAGAAGCTAGAATCGTCTTTAGTGAATGCAGAGAAATTGAAAAGGCTTGTCAATGCAAGTCAAAATTTGACTTTGTTGATGGTTAAGAAAAAATATTTTGTACATAAACCTTTTTATATTATCACTGATATAAATGATGATATGTTTCAATCTGAAATCAGGTCGTCTCTAGAAGATGACAAGAAGTTACAGAAAGTGCCTTTGGTGTCAATCAGTGCAAAGAACAAAGTTTCGGTTCAAAGTGGTGCAAGAATCCAAAAGATGGAAAAGCATGCAAGCAAGGAGGACACAAAGTTAAGCATGGGTCAATGTTGGTTTCAAAATGGCAGGTTGGTATGGTGAGAAAACTTGGTTGGGATTCGATGCAAGTACATGACCCATTTGTCAAAAAATTTCCATGAGGACAGTTGGCAAGGTGAATCTCAATTTTAGTTTCCTTTGAAGTTAGACCATTGTAGGAGTAGTATTCTTTCTGAAAATTATAGTTTTTGTTTTGAAAATTTCAAAAATTTGCATTACGACTTAGTAGAGGCTAGAAACGGTCGATGAACGTATTCAAGGAAGAATTTATATTTTTATGAGAAGCTCAATTTGATGAAGTCTGGAAGATTTCAGTGGTTTAGGGTTGGAAGAGCGGGGACTCAGTATTGTCATCTTCATTTTCTATAAATTAGAGAGCTTTTGGGGTCCAAAAGCTTCCCATTTGGGAGGTGTGATAAGGTGATCATGTCCAAGTGGAAAAAAATGCTTAAAATTGGAATTGATCATAATTGGTTGAAACTTGAATGACCAGATAGGCCTTGTTGATGCGATTCCGGTGCCATGAATGGCACTCAAATCCAACGTCGTATGTGTAAGTTATGCAGGTTTGAATTTTTCAGTATCCTTCAAAAATCCAGTTTGACCAGGGTTGACTTTGACTTTGGAAAATATTTAAAAAAGAATATTCCAAAGAATACTCTGGGGAATATTCCTTGGAATATTCCCTAAAATATTCCCTAGAATACTCCCTACTAGCCTACCACATTTTTACAAGTGGCAAGTGAAGATTTGATTAAGGTTTGACTATTTGGATTTTGGCCAATTAGTGGGTGCCATGTGGCAAGCCCAGAGGCCGCCACGTGGCCCCACACCATGGAAAGTTTGGCATTCCAAAATTTTTTGTGAGTCCCTGAGGTTTGAACCCCGAACCTCCCACCAGTTAACACAATGCCCGACCAACTCTTCTATCCATTTTTCTTAACATGGTTAGGTGGCAGCTTTTATTTATTATGTAAACATAAATCCGACGGAAAAAAAAATTAAAGGACTAGCCCTCAGGGGTTGTCCTGAACAACATATGACCATAGCAATGAGACCACGGCCTAAGGTCCTCCCAAAACAGTTGGGAGTGGTGGACGGTTAAGTTTCGGTTCATATGACAATGCGAAAAAAAAACCAACATTTGTTGTAACGGTTTCAAATAAACGTTAAGGTCTTCAACCGAAGGAGTTTTCACGGACATTACGGTCAAATGTGACCACATGACAATAAATGCCACGTTTATTTGTTTCAATTATTTTCACCGGCAGTTCAGACAGTACATGTGACCATGCGCCCAACATCAAATGTCAATTCTAACGATTCTACCAAATCTAGAGGGCACACCTAGATTTGGCACCTTTCCCCAAAAATAACTCCATTTAACTGTAGTTAGCCCATTTTTTGGTGGGTTTTTCACTTGACATTGGGAAAAATCTTGTGTTTGTCATAACTTATCCAATATTGGACCAATTTGGACAAAATTTTGGTCAATTTTAGGTATTCTGAGCATTCTTGAGCCATTGGGACAAGTTGTAGAGCCAACAGAGGTGTTTTTATGCCATTTTTTGCTTCAGGGAAGCTTGGAGAGCCATCAGGCCATGAGGGAAATGGAGTCATATTGGGCTACACTTCACTGTTTGAGGTGAAATAAAAGTCATTCTTATCTTATTTCTGCCTTCTGAATTCATTTTCACAACTGTTCTTTCCTGTTTAGGCCTTTTTCTCACTGTAATACCAATTTGAGAAACTTAATAGAACAAGGACATGCCCATTGGGAGCTTTGGACCTGGAAGATGTAGCCCAGGAGGGGTGGACTGCCTCGTCATGTTTCTGTGTTGTTATGGTGAAGTTATGCTGCTGTGTATTTCAGATTTGAGATGTTAAATAGTAATTTTAATTATCCTTCCCTCACACATAAAATCAAAAATAGTTACCAAAAACACATTGTTTAATTTGCAAGACATGACAAACACTTTGCACACTTAATTAAATGGAAATGAATAATTTGCACAACAATAAAAATACTTTCATTTCTATATCATCAAGCTCAGTATTCCACCATTCCTTTGTCTAGAACCAGTATTCAATGTAGACCACCTTCAACCCTATTTCCCATCTCTACTGGACATGTGAAAAGTTTAGCAGTTGTTTTCAGCTAAACTCAAGGTGATGGCAACCGAGGTTGCAGATGCTCGTGCAACTGGTCTAGCTGACTCTTGGAGTTGATAAAGAGATTGAACCAAGGTATTCCGACCAGAGGATTTTTTTATGATCTTGACGATGTATGGCTTGAGAGAGTGATGGCTCAAGAGAGGGTGCATCGCCCTACTTTGCACCATTTGGAACTTGCAGTTTTGAATGTTGCACCTGTATTGGCACTGGGTGCAGCCGTTGGTATAGAGGACCCATCAGGCAGGGTTCAACCCTAGGGATTTTTGTATGATCAGGGAAAACACCCATTATGAGGATGCTTACCTATTTTTATGACATGTAGATATATTTTTTGACTGAATTTATGGTCAGGGACATGACTTGTACACTGTGACTCATAGAACTTTTGGTATATATATGCAAGATGTGTATTTTTTGTGGCTCTTATGATGTGCCTATGGCTATTGTTTGTGTTTATTGATGGATTTTATGTACCTATGATGCATACCTATGTTTTCATGTTTTGATTTTTTATGGAGGATGCTTTATATGATATGCATTCAAGTCTAGGATTTGGTTAGCTATGTGTTCAATAGTTTGGAATGATTTCTTGGTACATGTGTAGATGTTATGTGATCAAAATGACATCTTAATCACTGTGCATGCATGTACTTCCTAAATAGGTGTGAATTATGTACTTCATAATCTTGGTTTAACTGTGATACCACTAGTTGGTAATCAAGGTAGACATGTAGATGGTGAATGCCCTGATTGGAAGCATCGCTCAACAACCCAATGACTACATCATATGCTTCTTGATTATTGGTGTTTGATCTCATACATACTCCGTTGGTGAGGAATGGTGATCAGTGAGGATATTATATGTCCAAGGCAGCTGATACTAGATTTTGAGACCAATGTGAGGTTCCCTCAATGAATCCAAAATAGTGGATGGGCGGACATTCCATCTTTGACACTAGAGAATTTTTTAGAACAAGCCCTCAATGATTGTGATCATCTCAAAAATTTATGCTACATGCATCTCATATCTATGGTTGAGACTTCCTGCCCTAATTGGTGAAATTTTTTGAGGTAGATCCTTGGATTGATAGGGTTAGCTAGGCATGTACCATCAGGCTCTGATAGGATGTACGCTACCTTGAGGAGGAAATTTTTTATGATGTAAGGACCTTTCCATAATTTTTCAATCTTCTTGGATCCTAAGGCTTCTTTTGCAACATCATAGCAGAGGACTAACTCTCCCTCTGTAAGTGAGTGAGGGGTGATGTTGCAGTCGAATGATGATTTTAACCATTTTTTATGTGCTTCATTATGTTGGAGAGAATCTTATTGATTTTTATCAAAGGGTTCTACTTTTACCAACCGTTTCTGTAAAGGATGGTATCATCGAGGAGTTCGATGGCTGCATGTAAGTTGGGGATTTTGCGTTAAATGGAATTCAAAGCTTCCACTTTGTATAGTAGTTGGAAATGTGTGAACCTTGTAGAGGTTTTAATAGCTGTGTAATATGCCTACATGCCTAAAAAAAGCATATGGTGCGAGTTTTCTTTATGGTTATTGACCATACTCTGTAACATTGTTTTAATTACTTTGTTGACAACTTCTACTTGTCCATTAGACTTGGGGTAGCATGGTCACGCGAATTCATGTGTGAATCCTAGGTGATGAGACAACTCCTGGAATATTTCAGTTTCAAAATTATTTCCATGATCGGAGACTAATTCCTTAGGCGCACCGAATAACACAATGCCATGGTTAAAGAGAAACTGTGCTGCAATATTTGTCATATTTCATATGTGGGCATGGCTTTTTCCAACTTTGTGAAATATTTGATGGCTAAAATGATGTATTTGTGGTTGTTGAATGATGCAGGGTTATAATCCATAAAGTGGACTCCCCATTTGAAAAATGGTCTGCCTACCATGACCGAGTGTAGAGGAGCGGGAGGTGCTCTTTCCTTATGGGTAAATAATTAGCATTGCTCACAGCATTTGAATGCTTGAATGCAATCCTACAGGTATCTCATGAGGTTGATAGTAGGTATCTCATGGGGTTGATAGTTTCTATTATTTTTTTAGTCCATAGAATGATGTAATGCCGAATTTTTTGTACTACGTGTACAAGGGCTAGGGAAGTTTTTTCTTCAGTTGATATCTTAAAGAGGGGTGAGATAAGTTATGATTGATGTAGTAGATTACGTCTTATTTACCATGTGGTACATCTTGGACTAACATCCTAGCTATTGCAGTGTCTGATGCTGATAGATATAGGGTGTAATATTTGTCATAATTTGGTGGGCTGATCGAAGGGGCTGAAGACAATGCTTCTTTTAGCACCTAAAATTATTGTTGATTCTGATCATCCCATTTAAATGAGATACCCTGAAGGAGTAGGCATGGGAATCCTTGCGTGCAAGTGGCATAATCTGGGACAAAGAGGCTAAAGAAGTTGGCTTTCCCTTGTAATATTTGAAGTTGCTTAAGAGTTTTGGGTGGTGCTGCCTCTTTGATTGCTTGGACCTTGAGGGGGTCTACTCTGATCCATTGTTGGGATATGATCAACCTAAATAGTTGACCTCTGTTGATGCCAAAGAAACACTTGAGAGGGTTCAAGCATAGGTTGTAGTGCTCACATCATTGGAATTCCAACCGTAAATCGTCCAAATGATCACTTCGTTTCTTAGATTTACTCGAGCCATGGAGGATTTCTTCGGTTTTTCCTCGTTTTCTCGAGATATTCACCTTAATGGTTGGAAAAATATTCGAAATATTCCCTTATTCAAACACATCGGGCATTGGGATGGGATTTTCAAACCAATATACCTTCTCGCATGGGAAAAAGTCTTTGTATTCAATGATGTATATGGATAATGGATTTTCAAGAAGAAAAAAGGAGCAGTGGTGCATTGAGTCCCATGGACAATCCGGTTCCATCATGGCTTCTAGAATATCCTCTAAATGAAACAAGATGTCTAGGGGGGAATTCGTTTGTGTGAGGCCGTGAGGAATTGGTTCAGGCCTAACAGTGTTGTTTGATAGACATGAATATGATTCCATAGTTGATGGTGTGGAACCAGACGAGGTCAACACGGTGTAGATTGGTTTATTTTGCACCATCGATGGTACAACTACTGTTTTAGTTGTAGTGGTCTTGACAAAAATGACATATGAGTAGAAAACATGAGTAATGGTTCACATGCATGATGAGATGAATCATATATGGTGTTGTGTGTTGTCGATGTTAAATGGTGGAAGAATTTCCATTGTGGTGGTTTGCATGAGAGAAGGCTCGTGCTCTTCTGGCCACGTACTAAGGGTACTTGCATGTTCCTAGATTTGGAAGCTGTGTTGAGTGAAGAGGTGTCGAAATGTTTCCATTAAGGGCCACTACTCTGTTTCATGGTTATGACTTGTGAAAATGGTGCATGGTGTCATGATTCCTATCAAGTAGATGGTGTGAGAACCTACGCTACTCTTTGTACTCAAAGTGGATTCTCGTAGATGATCGGGTATTGGCGCATATTTGCATGTTTTCCATCTCTGAGTCTCTAGTTTTCTTTGGTATAGTTCTTTTAGGGAGTTCAGACTCAATGTTTCCCTTATCACGCGTAGCCTTGGGAGGTAATCAAAATTCATAATATGGTGGAATTTTGAGCAGATCCTACAATAGCAGCATGTGATTTTCTCTTAATTGGAGAGGTTGATCTGTGGGATGGTGGTGATTATGTGTAGAATCTCAGTGAGCGTCTTCAGTTTCTAACATTGATTGAACCTATGGTCATTTGTATCGCACAACACGCATGCCGTTTTTTGCTGGTTTGGGCCCTGCTAGGATGATGGGTCATCGTATCCCTCCATTGTGCTATACAACTGTTAGTGTCCCATGATTTAGCAGATTGGTAGAAAAAATGCACAGGGTAACATCAAACCAGTTTTTGGAGTCCTAGGACCTAGCCTTTCTGGACTTAGAGAGGGATCTCTCTATTGTATGCAAAGGATGTGAACTTGTTTTCTTTAGATGGTTGATTTTAGGCTAGTTGTTAAGTGTAGGATTTTGTTGTTTGTATTGGTTGGGTAAGATGAATCAAGTAGGGTATGTGGAGTGAGAGGTCATCAAATCATTGGGCTATGGAGTCTGTGAAAGTTATGGATATCTCAAAAATGAGTCAGAGTGCATCAATTTGGTGGAAGTGTACCCCATGGGTTTTGAGAGACCTATAGAGAATCTTGTGCCAAGATTCCAAGGTTAGCTTGGATTTTTTCCTCTTTTAGTGCTTGGATCTTGGTTTGGGCCTTTTTGAGTTTAGCCCTTGCAATTTGGTTTTTCCAGGCATAATGTTTAGTCATCCTTCTTTGGAGGTCAATATCTTGATTTGATTTCTTCAATTTATCCTCCAAGTGTATGTTGGCTCTCTCCAACCAAGCCTCCCAATCATGTGCTATCTCCATGACCAAAATATCATCTAGAGGGAGTTGTTATGATAGGGTTGATTCATGTTCCCTTTGTCTTGCCAATGCCTTCTTCAACCCCATGGTTCTAAGTCTCCTCCTAGATTTTCCTTCCTCATCCTCACTTTCTTCATAAGTTGCCATGAACTCTTCTAGTTGTACCTGTGCCTTTTGGGCTTCTTTCTGAGCCTTGATGGCTCTAGCCTCATAAAGTGAAATTGTTACTCTTAGCTACCTGTTCTCCTATGCCTTCTCTCCATAGCAAACCCTTGCTTAGTTGGAAGGGGAAATTAGGGTTTGGTGTAGGTAAAACAAGGGATTTAGGACTGCCTTGTAGAGGGAGGGGAATGAAGGGGTTAAGGGTTTTATAAATTCTTGGGGAAATTTTGGGTAATAGGGATGGATGTTAGAGAGTAGGGGGAAGTGGAATTTGAACTATTTAGTGAGGGGAATGGGTCCAAAAGTGAAAAACACATGCCTAGTCTCGAAAAAGTGTCCAGTTGTAGCAATAGGCTAGGTTTTTTAGAGAAATGGTGATTTTTAGGGATAGGAGTTATGGGAAGTGTTTATGAAGGTATATTAAGGATAGGAGGAAGTGTAAGAGCATCGGGATACAATCCTTGTTGATTATTTAACCATGGGAGTCATGAAACCAAGAAAAATTCCCTAAAAAACATTAGATGGACAATGGAGTCATGGGCAAGGGATAAACAAGGTAATTAGATTATGGGTAGGAAAAAGGATGGAAATGAGAGGCACAAGCCATTTGGAGTCTGTAGGAGTTACAAGGTGATCATGAAATGGCAAAATGGTAGGATAGTAAAAGAAAATCTCTAAGGATAATGAAGGTAGTGAGATTTCTAAAACTCACAATGTTCATGGAATTTTGTTTTTAGAAATCTAGAACCAATAATTAGTCATTTACGGATAGTGAAAATTACTGATGACTAACAACAAAAAACCTCCATTTATTCTTATAAACAGGGAAATTTCGGAAATAAATAGGAAATTATTTTTATAATTTCCTATAAAATAAAAAAACTTAGAAAATAATTTATTTTTTTTGCATTAAAGCACATCGCATATCACGTATCTTATTTCAAAAGGACCCATAAAACGTAAAATGTGCAAATTGTGATATGCACTCAAGCTTCTTTGAAGATATGATTTAAAAACTTAGCAAAAACCCTCAATCATTGTTATATTCACATTTTCGCACCACACTTTACTTAATCAATAAAAGCTTTAAGAGAAAAATGATATAAGTTGCAATACCCGCAGACTCAACAAGCAAATAAACCAATAAATATAAATCATTCGGCTATTGAAGTCAATTCAATATTTTCACAATTCGCATTTTGCGCAACTTATAATACATGCTTAAATGTTATCCCATAAAAGTTGTGATCTGCGATTTGCACAGATCTCATTTCAAAAAATTTAAGGGTAAAGTATCATGAAATATTATAAGGTATAATCTTTGATTTGCGCATTAATTTCATTTAATGAATCAAGCATGTAAAACATCTTCTGTCATATCAAAATGAAATTTAAGATCCTAACGAATTTAAAGCGATTGATAGATCTTACATGTGGAGACATGTGAAATATTAATTTAGAAATTATGAAGGATGATTGATGTTATATTTTAATAGATTGATATCTTCTCACATGTGTTTGAAGTAAATGAATGATTTACTCCTTCGATACTCCATACTTGTAAAATTGACTTTTCTTTCAGGAAACCAGTTAACAGATTGAAGAAGAACAAAATGAGCAAAAAGAGTAAATAAATTTTTCAAAATTTGTCAACAGAAGACACATATATGTCTCCATTATTGTCAGTGACCATCTGCAACAAGGACTGCAGCAGTTCAACATGGGAGGCAATGTATAAACTCTTTGAAAATGAAGGACCAAGGGTGATAAACAAAGTTTATTCTACATGCACATCTTCTACCTCAGACGCAACACTTTTTGACATTGCATGCTCATACATGCACAAGATAGCTGCAAGACCAAATATTATTCCTTATACAGACATGGTTAAATGGGCAATTGATCACTTAAAAATTCAAGATAGAATATTCAAGAATTCGAGAGGAGAAACTGTGGGTTCTTTCAGGGAAGAGGATTTAGTAGCAATGTACCATCAACCACCCCCACAACAGAAATACGAAAAAGAATATTTGAAGAAGTTTAAAGGATAACATCTAGACCTTATCAAAGTCATCCAAGAATGGAACGATAATGAAGGGAAATTGAAGCAAGATAAGCTTGGTACGTACCAAATTTCCCAAATTACTAATCCTTATTGTTATTCTACTAGTATGTTATGTAGAATATTTTCCAAACCATATAGCACTAGATTCTTAAGAGACTGGGTTCCCCTAATTGACGCAATCGTCAATTCATCAATTTTAAATTGGGTGGACATCTTATCCAATAACCTAGCCAAGCACATTACTGAATATAGGATTAGAATAAGTATTTCATTCAGAGAAATACCTCCTTTTTATATGTCTGTCTATGTCATGGATGTTATTTGTTTTACTTCTAGTTTTCTTACCATGGGTTGGAAATGGACTACCAAGGACCCTATACCAATTCAAATCTACCATAGAGAACTATGGGATTCAAATTTCCACTTGGAATTTTATAAAGTCTGCCATGGAGTCATATTTCCTATACACCAGATGCTTTTAAAAAAAAAAGGGGCTCCTAGGGTTTCTAAAGAAGCCAATGTAGATATTATTCCAATAGCTAGATGGTTTGCTGAATAAATTTTTACATACATTAGAGTATTTGGAATTTATGCTTCTCCCCATATTTTACCCTATTATGTTCCCGATAAGTTAATTTCAAAAGAAATAGCCTGTCAGCTTGTCAATGGTGTTACAAAGAAGCATAAGGATTCTAAAAAGGCTATTTGGCCTAATTTTCCTCTATAGTGTGGCACCTTTGCTTTGTCTAATATCGGCCATACTTACAAGGAGGTTCCCAAGATTCAGTTATTGAAATTGGAATTTATGCCAAGACGATTATATGATCCCAATGATGTGATTAAAAATTACATCACTGAGCTTAAAATGAAGCATTTTGTAAAGGAAGAAAACAGATTCGATGACCTCTTCCAGGGCATGGAAAATTTCTTTGATATCACCAAGTACGCTTCTAGTCAACTAAGGCAAAAGTATGCTGAATCTTTTCAAGCATACAAAAAAAAAGACTTGAAAAGGTCCCTTTAAATTTGTTAACTATTGAAGATGAAAAACACACTCCAAGTGTTAGTGTGAATGATGAAATGAAATAAATGTATGAATATTAATCAGGTCAATCACAGTAGTAATCTAAGAATTTGAATCATTCTTAAAATGAATCCGAATCCAAGAAAGAAAAATCAGAAAAGACAATTGACCAAGTAATTCAAGAGATATAAATGTTGGAGGAAACGAGAAATAATGGGACAAAATCAAATTTTGAAAAATTTCAGCATAGTCATAACATGCTAGATCATTGCAGTTTACCACAAAAAAAAAATATTATAAATGAATGGGAAGAATTTTTTGAAGCAATAAAGACTCCCAAATAAAATCCCATTACCGATCAAGCAACAAGTTTCCAAACACCAGATCACTCATAGAAAATAGTGGAGACTTTCAATCCACTGCAAAGAGTTCTAGTAATGCACGATAAGGAAATCATACTAGCCTAGCCCACAGATCACATATTTTTACAGATTGAAGATATCTCTTCATTAGATATTTTCTACAGTCCTAGTTACAAGGCTATAGTCAAAAGAAATAAAAGAATTAGAGTTGATGAAACAACTCCAAAGCCTACAGTTGAATCAATTGATGTAATATGGAAGGATTCCTTAGATGACCCCACTAAACATCTAACCAAATTATCACAGTATGCAAGGGCATAGGCTACCTCTACTGTTGATAAATCTACTGAGGTTAGAGTATTATTGAAACAAAAGGAAGCCGGAGTACAAGAATTATAACAATTGTTGAATGAAGAGAAACCCAATTCCAATGAACATATCAAAGTATGCATAGCCCAATTTCATAAAGATATTGAAAGCCTCAAATTACAGCATTAGAAAAATCTCAATGAAAAACAAGCACAACTAGAAATAGCAATGACTAAGTTACAAAGTAAACCACAATTAGAAAAATTTGTAAAAGAATCACTTGATTTAAACACCAAGTTAAAGGAAGAAAAAGAAGTGTTTTGTCATGAAGCTTACATGATTGATTCTTATTGTGATTCAATTAAAATGATGATTCAGCAGATAGAAATTCGAAAATTGGAACATGAAAGACTTGAAAATAAAATCTAAGAGCACATTCAATGGCAAGTTTCAGATTCGGGAAAGCAAGCTAATCTACCTCAACCAGATAAGCTTCATAAAGAAATTTTATTCATAGAATGTAAAGCATAGATTAATCAAGAAGAGAAAGTAGCGACCAAGACATCTAAGAAATCAAATGAGATTATTGAATCTATATGTGAACAACTATCTAAAATAGAAATTCTTAAGGAAAAAACGTTTGATGTGTTTTCAGAAATAAGATAGGTAAAAATGAAGTGGAGACAGAGAGCAGATACACACGAGGAAATGATGAAAAAGGTAGATAAGTTTGATCAGGAAAATTACTGGAATTTTCTCATCAAACCTTACCATCAACATCAAAATATTCAGTCTCTTACAGATTAAGCAAAAAGATCTGAGTTAGTAATCTCAAATAGTATTTTCAAAGGATATATTCGATCAGGATATCACATCCAGCTCATCTCAAAGAAATGTTAGATATTTTCCAGCTTCGTGAGCACATTTAGAAAGAAGGGAAGGATTCATAAAATCAGGATTGTTAGTTTAAAATTCCTAGATTGTTGTTTAAGTTAGATTTTTGAGGAAGGTTGTTTGAAACCTCCTCTACATTTTTGTAATAATTTAATTTTAATTTATATTTAGTTTAGTATTTAAACCCTTCTCATGCATTTAGAGAAGGGTCTAGAAATCTGTCAAAAACATTTGCAAAGAATGCACTATTGTAAGTTTGTGAATTATTTGATGAATTAATGGAACAAGTTCTGACATATTTTATCAACTAAAGATGTTTAACTGATGTTGCACTATTGTACTCTTTAAATTTCTCAAAAGTGAGAAGGAACAGACTCATTGATGTTAGTTTAAATGAGTATAACTTCATACATATGGTACTTCTATTCACTTGTGTTAAGTCTTATTTCTTAAATTGAAAGTTATCTTTTTATTGCATTATAGATTTGAAACGTTATCATATATAAATATTACATGCACTTATGTTCTAATATTTAGCTATGGTTTCATATTGAATATGTAATCACACTAATAAATACGATATGGCTTTCACAATTCTTCTACACAAACTACTTTTTTAGAAGAATCATTTTACACAATTTTCATCTCTTTCGACTGTTAAATGATCTATATTATTAAGAATTGAAGGATATCATTTTAGATTGCATAAAGGAAAAACACCCCGGGTATATATTAGATTAATTACTTATATAGATGCATATATATTAAAATCATTATCCATTTGCATGCTATATTTAGAACACCCTCATAAAACATCCTTTTTGGGAAACTAGTCCCATTATCCCCAGTCGGAGCCACTACATGAAATGGAAAAGGAGCTGCTTTAAGGTCTGGACTGGGTGGATTTTCCCCATGTTTTGGCCATAGGATTCTGAGGCCTCAACACATTAGCGCTAAAAGGAGGGCCAAGTGAATGGCACAATGGTATGATCAATCTAAAGGTTAATCAAATGAGCTCTCTCCCTCTAGATCCCCATTAACTTCCAGAAAGTTATCCAGATCCTCATTTATAAACTCTGGAGTTGATCATCTCCCCCCTAAGTCTCCTCGCGAATTTCAAACTATAATACTTCCCAAAATTCATCAACATTCCCCAGAAGTTCAGTATTTAACAGAAAAGTTAGAGAAATTATCTCTTTCTACTGAAAAGCCTGAAACTTCTCAATTATTAGATCTTAGTATATCATCCTCTTTACAACCTCGAAGAATATTAACTCGATCAGAAAGTAAAAAAACAAGGATTCTCCCTTTTAAATTTCCTATCAATAGTACTCGAAAGAATTTAAAGAGGACTCAATCAGAATAAATCACTAGCAAGGTTTTATCCCATTCACCTCCATTTCCTCCATTCACTTCCACAAATTGGATTCCAACAGTCGGTGTCACTTTCACTAGTTCCAATACTCACAATATTGATCCTAGTACTCAACTTGCCTCATCATCAATTCATAATCGACCCATCCACAATCCAATGGAAGGACAAGTCCCTCCACCGAATGTAAACCTATGGAGTAATCCAAGGGCTATAAACATGCCTGCTCCTCTTCATGTTCTACCTAAAAATCCTGAAATATGGTTACCAAAATTTAACCCTGATGATGGTCTTCCTGCAGAAGAACATATTCATAATTTTATGTTTGTTGTCAACTTGAATGTAGTAGTTGAATAGGATTTCGTTGTATGATTATTTCCATATACTTTAAAAGGATCTGTAGGATACTGGTATTTTTCATTACCTGCTCACTCCATAACTAACTAGAATATGTTCGAAGAACAATTTCTGGCTAAGTTTGGAGATGGAAGAACCACTGTGACTCTAATCAATGATATTTCAAATCTTAAAGATAAAACAAGTGAGAAGATAAAAGATTTTAACTCAAGGTTTAGTAAACTACTCAATAAAATTGTTGTTACAGCAGTTCCTGGTGCACAAGTTCAAATTGAATGGAATATTTCATCACCTCCATCTAATATAGCTCTTTTCGTTGATAGAGAAAAACTAGAAACTCTTGTAGAGAATATGAAAGAATATCTATCTGTTTAAAAATGCATAATTTCTCTTGAGAAAAATAATTCTCAAGAAGATCACAAATCGAAGAAAATATCTTTCAAAGACGATTCTAAAAATAAAACACCAAAAGGTCCATTTGATGTAGAAGGTCTTCAAAAAAATTTGAAAACGATGACCAATGAGATGGATGACATCAAGAAACAAGTTGCCAAAAATTCAAATTCAAAAAAGGTTTTTAGAAATTTCAAACAAAAACAAACCTCTAGTTCTCAACCTCTGAATATTATATCTAATGTTGAATCAGATCAAGATGACGAGGAAGAACAAGTAGTCGAAGAAGAAGATGATGAAGAAGAAGAAGTTTAACTTAATGGAATGTGGGATTTTATCCTATCAAACGAAGAACAACTTGAAGCTTTGTCTGTCAGCATAGGTAGAAAATAGAATACTGAAACAACACTTCCTAGTCAACATCAAAAAATTTATACTCCTGCTAAAGACAAATCAACAAACAAAAAATCCAATTCAAAGGCTATGCAAACAAGTCCTATTACATCAGACTTTCCACCTATATCTAAAACAATGGTTATCTCAGATACCATTCAATATAATATAGTTTAAGATATGGAGAAAACTAGAGCAAATATTTCGATTCACGAGCTTACCAAATTGAAGCAACAACAATGAATCTTACTTACAGAATTAAAATTTGTTCCTGCTTCAAACTTACCTACTCTAGCTGCTAATGAAACAGGTAAGCCACCTCCTCCTTTAGAAAAAATAGATGCTTCATATTTAATTATGATATGTGATCGATCCATCTCTCATACTCCCCTATTTCTCTTAACCTATGAGATCTATAACAAAAATGTCCATAATTTTTTGATAGACTTAGGGGCTTCTTCGAATATAATGCCGAAACAATTTTGTGTTAAGTTGAACATTACTCCTCAAAATTCCCCAGTTCATATAGTACAACTTCACAGAACTAGAGTAGAAGTGGTAGGAGAATAGAAATATTTTTCAATCAGATTGTCATCAAATCCAAAAGTTGTTCAAATAATTGATATTTTGGTTGCAAACATTCCTGAATTCTATGGTTTAATTTTAAGTCGTGATTGGTCTAAGAAACTTCATGGTTATTTTTCAACTGACTGGTCAGATATGTGGTTACCACATAATGGAAAGCCAAACCAAATTCGAATTGATCATGAAAATTTTATGAAACACATAGTGACTGGTCTTGAAGAAATTAACGAGTGAGTAGCTTTCAATAATAGAATTATTGGAAAATAATCTACACAGTCATTTTTAGGAGACTTTAATGCTCCAACATCTCCTTTCTTTGATAATGCAGTTGTATCTCAAATTGAGAATTTTTCCCAACCAGATAATTCTAGATGTATCAATTTTAAAAATAGAGAAATAGTTGATTCTTTGTTTTGGACACTTTATTTTGACGGTTCTAAATTTGAAGATGGTGTAGGTGTGGGTTGGATTTTAATAAGCCCAAAAGGTGAAAAGACTATGTTAGATTTCTGATTAGAATTTTATTGTACCAATAATATTGCTGAGTATGAAGCATTAGTTCAAGAATTATTAAAAGCCATTGATTTAAATATCAGATATTTTAAGGTTTTAGGAGATTTAGAAATCATAGTTAGGCAAGTGAGAGATACTATTGATTGTGTTTCTGGACATTTAAAACATTATTAATCATTAGTCGATGTTAGTATGAATTCTTCGTCGAAGCGTACGAAAAAGAACCACTTTAGCTACGCATAACTAATAGCCCTAACAACAATAAAGGCTGCAAAACATCTTCAGATCTGCAATTAGTAGTTAAAGTGCTGCAACAAACAAATCTATAAATGGAAAGACATTAAGCAGTAAAGTAAAGAGTTTGCTCCATGCATCCAACAGACAAGACAAGAACACAATTTTGAATGAATTTTTATATTACAGGGCACCTGGGAGGAAACAAGAAGGTGTATCCAGATCTCCTCAATGGGATGGGTTCTTTGTAGTCCTCAACACTTCAGATCTAAGCTTTCTCTCTCTTGTAGATGTAGAAAAACCCAATGTAGAAGGTAGAGCTCAATGGGAGCAAAATGGCAGAAATGAGACCAAGTGTATAGATCCAGAGTGATCTAATATGCAACAAAAGGTGAAGAATGAAGGGGAAAACCCTCCTATTTATAACAAAATATCGGGTCATTCTAGATCTTGGTGCATGATTAAAATAATGTTAATCAAATCTAGATCCACCTCTATGGAATATTTTATTATTATTTGTTGGAGGGAAAGGGACTTTGACTTGGGTCAAATCCCTTGATTAGTGAGGAATAAATAAATAAATGATTTATTTATCCTTTTAAGGAAGTGGTTGGGATATAATCAAATAAATAATGATTTATTTAATTAAAAGTGGTTGATTGGGTCATATTTAACAAGGAATATTATTTAAATACTTATTCCTAGAAAATAATAAGATAACTATGGGTGTATCTCATTAATTTCTTTGTTTTTGGGTTAAACATGACTGGGAATAATAATTAAATTATGGTTTAATTAATTATTCCTTTTGGGGTTTCTTTAATTAACATAGTGAAAGCAGTTTTACTTGGGGTAAAACTGGTCTTGCATGGTGTACTTGGGTCCATCTAATGATAAAAGGTTAGATGACCAAAAAATGGTGTAACAGTCGAGGAATTAACTACTCACTTCCCAGCCTACAACATTTATTCTATACCTCGAATTCAGAATGCTAACACAAACTTACTCGCTAATATAGCATGAAAGCTAATCCCATCTCAAGAATTTAGTCCCGATAGATTTTCCATTCAGTTAATTTTTAGACCATTTATTCCTGATAACATCACCAATTGGAGAGTATTCAATAATGACTCATATGTCATAGATTTTTTAACATCTAAAGAATCTTATGATTTTCAAATCATGGATGAGAATGAACATGGCTCTCAGATTAGGAAAGAACAAGATGAAAATCCTATTCCAAAATCTGTTTTCATGTTAGAAGACTTATATGACCTAAAGGATAGATTTAAAAGAGTCATTAACTCAAAAGTACAAAGCTCTACCTTAAGATTCGAGTAAGTTAATCTAGGAAGTGAAGAAAAGCCTCAAAATATAAATCTAGGTTTTGGTCTATCTTCTAGTGAAATATTATCATTCATCAGATTGTGTAGGATGTAAAAAAGTGTTTTTTCTTGGGATTATTTTGATATTAAGACATATGATACTTCTGTAATCCAACACACAATTCCTATGATCTCAGAAGAGGAACCTATACAGTAGAAATTGAGAAAGATTCATCCAAATTTGGAAAATGAAATTAAAACAAAACTAAATAAACTTCTCAAAGAAAAAATTATCTTTCAAGTCAGACATTCAAAATGGGTATCAAATTTGATACATGTCAGGAAGAATAATGGTGATATTAGAATATACATTGATTTTAGAAACTTGAACAGAGCTTGTCAGAAGGAAAATTTCCCATTACCAACCATGGAGCAAGTCTTGCAAAAAGTAGTTGGTTCTGAAGTTATGTCTTTTCTAGATGGATTTTCAGGTTACAATCAGATCCTCGTTCATCTAGATGATGGATTGAAAACTACATTCAGAACTAAGTGGGGAACTTATGCTGATCAGAAAATGCCTTTTGGATTAATTAATTCCAGTGCCACTTTCCAAAGAGCCATGGACACAACGTTTAGAGGACACATAAACTAAACATTTTTTATCTATTTACATGACATTTATGTCTTCTCTAAATAGGGAAATCATCATGTTAATGACCTAAATAAAGTCTTTGAATGATGCAAAAGGTATGACATTTCATTAAATACAAAGAAATCATTTTTTGCTTTAGATGAAGGAAAAAATTTAGGATTCGTCGTGTCAAAAAATGGTATCTATATTGATCCTCAAAGAGTAGATGAAATTAAACGAATTTCTTTCCTTCATAACAAGAAAACAATGTAATCTTTCCTTGGGAAAATTAATTTTGTTAAGAGATTTGTCCCTGATTTTTCTCAAATAGTTTTACCATTGCAGAACATGATTAAGAAAAATTATGTTTTCAAATGGGGACATAATGAAAGAGAAGAATTTGAATTGATTAAACAGTCAAATGTCAATGCTCCATTCCTAACCAAACCTAATTTTATTAATCCATTTACATTATATACTTTTTCATCAGATACATCATATGCAAATTTTTTAATGCAGTTGAATGACAAACAAACAAAAGTACCAATATAATTGTTTAGTTCAAATTTACAAGGTGCAGAACTGAATTACACATCTGTTGAAAAACAAGCATTTGCTTTTTTTAAATCCATAAAACATTTTAGACCTTTTCTCCTAAAACCTCACACGAAAATCATATTTCCATTTTCTACAGTAAGAAAAATTTTGATGCAGAAAGAATTAGGAGAAAAGAGAGATAATTGGGTAACTACTTTGGAAGAGTATGATGTAGAAATAAAACTCTCTAAAACTATTAGAGGTCAAGGTTTTTGCAGAATGCTTTCAAGAGCATCACATTTTCCATTAGAAGAAGATTTAGGTAATGTGCAAATATCAGAGGTAAGCCTCAATGATTTAGATTCACAATATTTTGATCTTATATTTTATTTAAAAAAATGGATATGCTCCAAATCATCTTAGTTATAAGACAAAATGAGCTCTTAGGCTAAAAGATAAAGAATATGAGTTAATCAACAATGTGTTATTTGGAAGAAATTTTGATTCTGTACTTCTAAGATGCATAGAAAAATATGAAGCAAATAAAGTCTTGCGGGAACTCCATGATGGACCAGCTGGAGGACATTTCGGAGGAAATACAACAACACATAAAATCCTACATGCAGGTTACTATTGGCCTACACTTTTCAGATATGCTCATGAATATTCAAGGAGATGTAAAGTATGCCAAAGTACGTCTGGGAAACAAAGAAAACCAGCATTCCCATTACATCCAATCAATATTAAACAACCATTTGAGCAGTGGGGATTAGATAGAATTGGTGAGATTGTTCCTAACTCTTCCAAAAAACATAGATATATTCTTACAGCTATAGATTACTTTACCAAATGGGTGGAAGAAATTCCATTAAAAATAGCTAATTCAGAAAATATCATTGATTTCATTGATAAAAATATCATAACCAGGTTTTTCTTACATATTGATTTGATGTTTGATAATGCATCTTATTTATTTGGAACTACTATGATATATTTTTCAATTAAAAGAGGTTTTAAATGAAAATATTCTACAAATTATTACCCAGAAGGAAATGGTTTAGTAGAATCCACAAACAAAAATTTGATTAGAATAATTAAAAGAATAGTTGATCAGAATCAAAGAAATTGGCATAAGTCATTAATTTTTGCTCTTTGGGCATATCAAATAACTCAAAATGCTTCTATTGGTACTTCACCGTTCAATATTGTATATGGAAAAGAAGCTATACTTCCCACCAATGTAGTTATTCCATCTCTTTCCTTAGTACAATTCATTGATAAAATTCCTACTTATTTACAATTCAGACAAGCTCAAATTCTTAAGTTAGAAGAAGAAAGAGAAAAATCCAGAAAAACTTATACTCATCATCAACAAATAATAAAATCCTCATTTGATTAAACTTCTGTCATTCCAAAAAAATTTCAAATTGGTGATTTGGTATTGAAATGGGACAAAGCGCATGAGGAAAAGGGTAAACACACGAAGTTTCAAAAACTCTGGCTAGGTCCATTTCAAATAATTAAAGAAATAGGCCCATCAACATTTCTATTACAAGATTTATCAGGAAAAAAGGATTCTTTTCTTGTTAATGGGTAGATTTTAAAAAAAAAAATTCTCTTAGGAGGTAACCCCTTCTATCTTTTGTTTTTGTCTTTTAAAATAAAAGTTTCTTAATACTAATAGTTGGATTTTCAACAAACAAATCTCAGATGACTTTATTTATATTTATGTTTTCACTTATAAAAAATGAAAATGTTAAGGAAGAAAAATCAAAAGATTTAGAGAGAAAGATTGATTTTATCTTTATAAAAAATGAAATTTTAATGAAAACAATTATTCTTTGATGAAATCTCATTTTTATATAGCATGAATATTCTATTTATTAGTCAAGAAAATAAACTTTAATATATTAAAGACCTTTTTGTAGAAAAGCAATCCGAAACTCGACATTATCATCCAAAATCTTAAAAAGACCTATGATTCATCCCATCCAGAAAATATTATAAATTTTCAAAAGGAATTCAAAAGAAAAAAAAAAGATATGATTAGAAAAAAAAAATTAGAAGATAATAAGTCTCATCAAGAACTTGTTTACAATGTTCACAAAGAAATAGTTAAACTAACATTACCAATACTATCCACAAAAATAGGGTAATGACTTGAGATTATATAAAAAAGTCAAGGGTTCTCATTAAGAGCCATCTTGATTAGTTTAATTACTATTAGTGAATGAAATTGTCATTATTTGGTTACCAAGCCACGACAATGGCTTTTAAGTAAATAAAAAATATATAAAAGAAAAATCTCAGAAATTAGAATTTACTTCTGAAAATTATGAGAAATATCAGACGGAAGAATGGATCATAGATGGGTAAAAGGTAACCCTGCCAAAAGCTTAAATTTCTTATTGGAACAGAGGCTCTATCTATGATAAAAGAGTAAATTTTTATAAAGCTGATCTGTAAAGGTTATTTACTTTATCTTTTTTAAATTGAGTAAGGACTGATATATATTTTCATACGTATATCTTTAAAAGAGGAATCTTTATAAATAAGTGAATAAGAGAAATTTTCATTGTTTAGCAAAGATATTATTTATTTGAAATTTAATTCCTTTAACTATTTTATTTTCAAAAAGGCTTAGAAATTTCGAAAGATTTTTATCAGAGATATCTGTTTCACCCAAGTGAATCACCAAATGTTGTGCTATACAACAACCCCCCCAATTTATTCTTATAAATAGGGACCCTTCAGAAATAAATAGTAAATTCTTTTTATAATTTCCTAAAAAATAAAAAATAAAATTAGAAGATAAATATTTTTTTTTCCTTAAAGCACATCGCATATCACATATATTATTTCAAAAAGACCCATAAAACATAAAATGTGCAAATTGCGATATGCGCTCAAGCTTCTTTGAAGATATGATTTAAAAACTTAGCAAAAAACCTTAATCATCACTATATTCACTTTTTTGCACCACACTTTACTTAATCAATAAAAGATTTAAGAGAAAAATGATATAAGTTGCGATACCTGCGGACTCAACAAGAAAATAAACCAATAAATATAAATCCTTCAGCTATCTCGGTCAATTCAAGATTTTCGCATTTCGCATTTCGCGCAACTTATAATACATTCTTAAACGTTATCCCATAAAAGTTGCTATCTGGGATTTGCATAAATCGCATTTCGCAGCCTTTAAGGGCAAAGTGTCACAAAATATTACAAGTTATAATATGCGATTTGGACATTAACGTCATTTAATGAGTCAAGCGTGTAAAACAACTTGTGTCATCAAAATGAAACTTAAGATCTTAACGACTTTAAAGCGATTGATAGATCTTACGTGTGGAGACATGTGAAATATTAAATTATAAATTATCAAGGATGATTGATGTTATATTTTAATAGATTTATATCTTCTCATGTGTGTTTGAAGTAAATTATTGGTTTACTCCTTTGATACTCCATACTTGTAAAATTATCTTTGCTTTCCGGAAACTAGTTAACGGAGTGAAGAAGAACAAAATGAGCAAAAAGAGTAAAGAAATTTCTCAAACATCGTCCATAGAAGACACAGATATGTCTCCATTTCTCTCAGATACCATCTACAACAAGGACTGCGACAGTTCAACATGGGAGGCAATGTATAAACCCTTTGAAAATGAAGGACCAAGGGTGATAAACAAAGTTTCTTCTACAGGCACTGCTTATACCTCAGACACAACTCTTTTTGACGTTGCATGCTCGTACATGCACATGATAGCTGCAAGACCAAAGATTATTCCTTATACAGACATGGTTAAATGGGAAATTGGCCACTTAAACATTGAAGATAGAATATTCAAGAATTCGAGAGGAGAAACTATGGGTTCTTTCAGGGCAGATGATTTAGTAGCAATGTACCATCAACCACCCCTGCAGCAGAAATATGACAAAGAATATTTGAAAAAGTTTAAAGGAGAACATCCAGACCTTATCAAATTCATCCAAGAATAGAAGGATAATGAAGGGAAATTGAAGCAAGATAAGCTTGGTACTTACCCAATTTCCCAATTTCCTAATCCTTACTATTGTGTCGCTGGTATGTTATGTATAATATTTTCCAAACCAGATAGCACTAGATTCTCTAAAGACTGGGTTCCCCTAATTGATGCAATCGTCAATTCATCAATTTTAAATTGGGTAGACATCCTATCCAATATCCTAACCAAGCACATTACTAAATATAGGAATAAAAGAAGTATTTCATTTAGAGAAATACCTCCTTTTTATATGTCTGCCTATGTCATGGATGCTCTTTGTTTTACTTATAGTTTTCCTACAATGGGTTGGAAATGGACTACCAAGGACTATACCCCAATTCAAATCTACCACAGAGAACTCTGGGATTCAAATTTCCACTTGCACTTTTATAAAGTCTACTATGGAGTCATATTGCATATACACTAGATGATTTTTAATAAAAGGGCTCCTAGGGTTTCTGAAGAAGCCAATGTAGATATTCTTCCAATAGCCAGATGGTTTGCTAAAGAAAATTTTACATACATTAGAGTATTTGGGAGTTATGCTTATCCCCATGTTTTACCCTATTATGTTCCTGATAATTTACCTGCAAAAGAAATAGCCTATTAGCTTGTCAATGGTGTTACAAAGTAGTTGAAGGATTCTAAAAAGTCTATTTGGCCTAATTTTCCTCTACAGTGTGGTACCTTTTCTTTTTCTAATATCGGCCATACTTACAAGGAGGTTCCCAAGATTCAGTTATTGAATTGGCATTTATGCCAAGAAGATTATATCATCCCAATGATGTGATTAAAAATTACATCGTTGAGCTTAAAATGAAGCCTCTCGTAAAGGAGGAAGACATATTTGATGATTTCTTCTAGGGCATGGAAAATTTCTTTGATATCACCAAGTATGTTTCTAGTCAACTTAGTTAAAAGGATGCTGAAGCTTTTCAAGGATACAGAAACAAAAGACTAGAAAAATTCCCTTTAAATTTGTTAACTATTGAAGATGAAAAACACACTCCAAGTGTTAGTCTAGATGATGAAATGAAAGGAATGTTTGAAGATGAATTAGGTCAATCATAACAAAAATCTGAGAATTTAGATCATTCTGAAAATGAATCCAAATCCAAGAAAGAAAACTCAAAAAAGGAAATTGACCAAGTTATTCAAGAGATATAAATGTTGGATGAAACAAGAAATAACGGGACAAAATCAAATTTTGAAACAGTTCAGCACAATCATAACATGCTAGATAAATCCAGTTTACCAGAAGCAAATTATCTTATAAATGAATGGGAAGAATTTTCCAAAGCAATAAAGACTCCCAAAGAAAATCCCAATACTAATGAAGAAACAATTTTCCAAACACCAAAACACTCACAGAAAATAGTGGAGACTGTCAATCCACTACAAAAAGTTCCAGTAATGCATGATAAATAAATCATAGCAGCCTACCCCATAGATCAGATAGTTTTACAAATTGAATATATCCCTTCATTAGATATATTCTGCACTCCTAGTTAAAAGGTTTTAGTAAAAAGAAATAAAATAAGGAGAATTGATGACACAACTCAAAAGCCTACAAACGAATCAATTGATGTACTATGGAAGGATTCCTCAGATGACCCCACTACAAATCTAACCAAATTATCACATTATGCATGGGCATATGCTACTGCTACTATTGATAAAGCTACTGAGGTTAGAGTATTGTTGAAACAAAAGGAAGCCATAGTAAAATAATTATAACAGTTTTTGAATGAAGAGAAATCCAATTGTAGTGAACAAATCAAGGTAAGAACAACCTAATTTCCTAAAGATATTGAAAGCCTAAAATTGCAGCATCAGACAGAGCTCAATGAAAACAAGCACAACTGGAAATAGAAATGACTAAGTTACAAATTCAACCACAATTAGAACAATTTGTCAAAGAAGCACTTGATTTAAACACCAAGTTAAAGGAATAAAAAGAAGTGTTTTGTCACCAAGCTTCCATCATTGATTGTTATTGTGATTCAACTAAAATAATGATCCAGCAGATAGCAAGATGGAAACTAGAATGTGAAAAACTTGAAAAGAAAATCGAAGAGCACATTCAATGGCAAGTTTCAGATTCAGGAAAGCAAGATAATCTACCTCAAGTAGATAAGCTTCATAAATAAATGTTATTCACATAATGGGAAGCACAGATTAATCAAGAAGAGAAAGCAGCGACCAAGACATCCAAGAAATCAAATGAGATTATTCAATATATATGTGAACAACAGTCTAAAACAGAACTTCTTAAGGAAAACACATCGAATGTGTTTTCAGAAACAGGACAGGTAGAAATGAAGTAGAGGCATAGAGCAGATACACAAGAGTAAATGATAATAAAGGTAGATAAGTTTGATCAGCAAAATTACTGGAATTTTCTAATCAAACCTTGGCATCAACATCAAACTCTTCAGTACGTTACAGATTCAACAAAAAGATCTCAGTCAGTAATCTCAAATGCTATTTTCAAGGGACAGATTCGATCATGGATATCATAGCCATCTCATCTCAAAGAAATTTTAGATATTTTCCAGCTTCGTGAGCACATTTAGAAAGAAGGGAAGGATTCACAAAATCAAGATTGTTAGTTTAAAATTCCTAGATTGTTGTTTAAGTTAGATTTTTGAGGAAGGTTATTTGAAACCTCCTCTACATTTTTGTAATAATATAATTTAATTTTATATTTAGTTTAGTATTTAAACCCTTCTCATGCATTTAGAGAAGGGTCTATAAATTTGTCAAAAACATTTGCAAAGAATGCACTATTGTAAGTTTGTGAATGCTTTGATGAAATAATGGAACACATTATGTTATATTTTATCATCTAAAGTTGTTTAACTTATGTTGCACTACTGTACTCTTTAAATTGATCAAAAGTGAGAAGGAACAGATTCATTGCTATCATTTTAAATGAGTAGAACTTCATACATATGGTACTTCTATTCACTTGTGTTAAGTCGTATTTCTTAAATTGACATTTATCTTTTTATTGCATTATATATTTGAAATGTTATCATATATAAATATTACATGCACTTCTGTTCTATTATTTAGCTATGGTTTCTGATTAAATATGTAATCACACTGATAAATTTGATATTTCTTTCACAATTCTTCTATACAAACTACTTTGTTAGAAGAATCATTTTACATAATTTTCATCTCTTTTGACTGTTAAATGATCTATATTACTAATAGTTGAAGGATATCATTTTATATCGCATAAAGGAAAAACACCTCGGGTATATATTAGATTAATTAATTAGATAGATGCATATAGATTAAAATAATTATCCATTTGCATGCTATATTCACAACGCCCTCATAAAACATCCTTATTGGTAAACTGGTCCCATTATCCCCAGTTGGAGCCACTACACCAAACAGAAAAGGAGCTACTTTAAGGTCCGGACCGGGTGGTTTTCCCCCATGTTTTGGCCACAAAATTTTGAGGCCTCAGCACCCTCTTACGTTCTTGGTAATGATGGGGGTCAGGTTGCCTTGTCCAAGGCTACCTTGCACCATGATGTCTTAGTTCCAGACTAGTTACCTCCAGGTATTGGGTAGCCAATGAACATATGGTGTCTAACAAAGGTTGAAATTGGGAGATGTAAGTACAATGTTGAATGTGATGGTTGTCGTGAAAAATCGAACAAGACTGTTTCTCTTTGGTTGTCCACTCTCTTTAGACTGCTGGAGTAATTGGGTACCATTTGCTAAATGATCTTAAATCTAGGCATTGGGTGACAAAACGGTTTTGGGCATCGCCTAATGCATAGGATGGGTTTTTCTGTGGAGGTCGGTTGGGGGTGATGATGTTCCCCTTTGTTGGTCATTTTTATGTTGATATGAATAAAATGGACTTGGTTGCCTCATTTTCTTGATTTGTCGAAATTTCCACGAATTACGAGTCTGATCTGTTTATTGTGGCGAGGGGTGTTATGGCTTAGCGTAGGAAATTTAACACTGAATTAAATCAAGGGATGTAAGGACACCGATGAATTGAGTGCTCTCTTGAACACACTCAACACAAATACTATACTTGTCATAAGACATTATAGTGTACTAGGTTGACTGGGTACCACCCTTGGAATAACTATAGAGCAGCATAGTCAGCGATGAAGTGATCTCATTCATCACACAGTGTGCAGACCCAACTAAGTCATAGATATTAGCAATGAAACATCACATCAAATCCAACATAGACCAAAATCGATGGATATGGGGACAATGGCGCATGTGGTGGTTTCTACAACAAATTTGACATGTATGTCATCGATGTCGAAATAAGTTTCTTTGGAAACGTGAGGGACTTGGTACCAATGGTTAAACACCCTTAAATCGAGACACTGTGTGGCTAAGTGGTCAGGCTCATCACATAGTGTGCAAACTGAGGCCTATCGAGTGGCCTCCGTTTTTCGTCTCTGGTCCGTTGGGGTGACTGTGTATGAGCAGGATGTAGGATCCTCTCATAGGTACAATATTATTCTAGGCTCTCAATTTTCCATTTGCATGGGTGGATTTGAGGGGTCCTATTGGTAAGATTTATCTAGGGCTTGCAGGGCATCCCCGTATTGTGGCATATCTGGGAAATGATGGGTATAGTGCCCATAATGGTCACATATGGCACATGCATGGTTGGTGTGTAATGCTTTCCCTTGGTTTTTCATGGCCTAATCCTTTTTATGGGAACTTGAGGTCAGGCCATTTATTTTGGTGTGTAGAATAGGTTTTAATTCATCTAACTCTAGGAAAATACTAGTAGGATGGCCTATGATATCAGATGATGTGCAAGGTTGCAATGCCCTAGGTATTTTCAGGTTTTCGACTTTCTTCCATTTTTTTTGGTTTTCCTGGTCGTGTTAGTTGGCACTCATATGGGTGTTTCGTTAACCATTTTTTCCTCCTAAGGGGAAATATGGGTTATCCCTGTAGAAGCGATGCCAAGACTTCCTAGCATGGCTGGTGGGACCAAATACTACATAGGTATTGCGAAAGCCATATTTGGAAATGTTATAGTTGCCAAGACTTACTTTGACACAAAACCAGGTGCAGGGTATACTTCCACTTGCTTCCCTTCAAAATTTGGTATATCCAAAGGAAGATTCCTTTGCATGGGAGGCCAATTAAGGCTATGCTCAATGGGGTCATTGGTTAACTTTGGTAGATCTAGAAGGTTTAGTGATTCTAAAGAGGACAATTGATTATTGACTACCATTGTGTACTGTGGAAACATGGGTGTCTGAGTGTATTGGTTTCTGGGGGGTGCCTAGGGAATATTACCCTATGGCATGCCTTGATGAATGTTATGTTGGCTTCTTGAAGGGGTATCACTCCTCTTCCCTCTAGGTGTTGTGGGAGAAGTTGAGTGTGGTGACCCTGTTGAGGTTTTCACTGGTGTGGTGTTGGGTGACCCTTAGGGATTTCCAATCATAGATGCCTTGATAAAGGATGAACCGATAAAGGTGGCGGTGTGTCATATTTTACCCCTAAATGGAAAAATACCTGGCACTCCTACCTCTAAAGGGGGGAGGTCCAAACAATTCCTAGATCAATGAAGTCTCGTTGGGTCCATTATGGTGTTGACTAGCTTAAACTAGGAAATACTTTTGGTTTGCTGGATTTACTAAAGAAGGGTATGACCACGCATGGGTAATATAAGGTATGGCCTTAGGAGTGGTTTAGGAGCACATAAGGGCTTGCTTGAAGGGTTCAACGCATGGAATTTAAAAGTCTTCCTAGGTTATCCCGTAAGTCCTATCTCGACCCCGACCTAGGAGAGAGAGGTCCCATATCCCGCTTTCTCGACCATCAGAAGAGAAACGGGGCTTTTATTGACCGATTGGCCCTGTAAAAAAACCCTTCCCAATCACATGCATAAGAAAAGAGAAACAATAATACGTAAGTTTTCCTTTAATTTAACACTATGTTACCAAGGAAGCAAGATATATGGTTTTGTTGTTTTGCGTATGACACTCAAAAATCCTGAATAGACCTAATCTTCCATACTGTATCAATGTAACTGGGCCATGTGAAGATGTATTATAATGGGTACTGGGGCTAACATCTAGAAATAACTGAGGATGCCTTCCAGTAGCTGAAGAATCACCCAAGGTAATGGTAAGAGGATCTAGTGGTGCTTGCACTATCACCTATAGGGGAGGATGCCCTAGTTTTGGTCACTAAAGTATCGTCATCCCATGTGAGCGTTCAATTCTTGAGCTTCTTGGTATTCAAGTACCGGTACTGAGCACTAGATGGGTCAGGTAGCCCCATAGAGTACCACATGCATTGGGCTTAAGATTAACCCCCTCTAAAAATGGGTCTCTGGTAACGCTCGAGTATTTATTCTGTGGGAGGATAAATGGATTTGAAGCTCCCTAAAGAGTCAACATCTATATTTCAAAATGTATAATCACCAAGGTGGCTTATTGGATGCCTACCCCCGATGGTCCTAACCTAGACTATAATTTATTTTGTGGCCCCTGTGGGGAGATTTTAGTGAGTTAGATTAGTGATTATTTTTAAAGCGTCTCATTTTTTTTACGATGTGCCTTAATGAAGTAACTATAAGAAGAAGATAAAGGTCCCAACACACTCTATGCCTTTTTGTCCAATGCTTACAGATTCTTCGTGTGTGCTTTGGGGTGCAAAATCACAAGTGTTAGGAGATGTGGATATGCGTTGATCCTTTAAAATTTGATTCTAATTACATTATGTCTTATTTTTCCTTGCAAAAATAAACGATGTGTGGTTTATGGGCCACTTACACCTTACCCAGTTAGACTAAGTTTGCATTATAGGGAGATGGAAATTACCTTAGGAAAGTTTTCATATGCATACCTAGGCTCACCATAAGGAGCAAGGGTGGCAGATATTACTTGTTTTATTTTTGACAGTTTAGTTTTGGTCCCGATTCCTAATGCAAAAATTGAACTAATCTAACGCAAAAAATGAAAAAAATGAATTAGCTAAAGATGTGTGGATATGTGGGCCACTTACTTTTATGCTAACTGCTCTATGTATTTTGTATCTTCTATCAGAAAATAGTTTTTTTGGACAACATATGTGGATTGAAGGCCACTTACATTCCCCTACTTAAACTATGTTTTATTTGCAACAATAAAAAATGAAAATTAAAACTACTTAGTTTCTAGGATAAATTAAAGCAAATAAGCATCCTAACCGGTCATGATATACCAGAGCACAATGAAGGAAAATTTATTATAGGTTTCCAACACCTTGAAACTACAAAACAAATGAGGAAAAAAAGTAAAAAATGGGCGTACTTCCTACCACACGGCTTATTCTCCCATAGGTGTGAAGTGCGCATTTGTCTCAATAGAATGCATGTGGTCGGGTGGAAGCAAGAAAACATCCTCCTCTTAGAAAAATTTCTCACTGAGGGTGATTGAAAGTGCTAAGAGGATTCAAGAGTGATATTGCAGCAAGATGAGTAGGAAGAAGGACTTGCATCAACAACCATTAACTGAAAATAAAGAATCTAGTGGAGTAGCCATTCCCGTGGTAGTGCATTCAGCACATGGGCAGACGTAATACACTATTCTTAGTAGGGAATATTATTACCTATATGAAATTAAAACTTCAAAGTGGTTTTTCAAATGTTAGTGGAACAATTTCAGCATGTGATAAGATAAGTTAAATGGAAACATAACATGCTACATCAAAAATTAAAAAAAATTAAAAAAGCATCCACAAGAAACATGCTCAATAGAGAAAACACAATAATAACTCCATGATGGGGAGCTCTCTCCCTTTATTAGGTGTTGGTGGTAGTAGAATATAGAATTATAAATCTCTTGTTGTGGATCCTTCGCGCTACAGAGTTCCAATATCCAAGACAAGGGGGTCTCTTGCCCTCAATTTTCCAGCAAGCCTCTTTCCCCTCTCAAAGGATGGTAGATCAAAAAACACATGGTGAAATATTCTCTATTGGATTGAGGTGTTGGATGACAAAAAACTAAATCCTTCCAATCCTCTTGCTTCTAGACAATAGAAGCTGGTTTGTTGATGAGAAATTTTTCCAGCATAACAATGTGTCTCCCATTTCTCTTCCAATGGCTGGATTTTATAGAAAAAATTCAAATTCTCCCTCCATATCTTGGTACAAGATGGTTTTTGAAACAAGAGTGGGGGTATGATTCAATTGTGTGATGCACTAAAGCCTCAATGTGGATTAAAGGTGAATTTACATGGTTAGCTTGAGTGAGAATATTTTTCTCCAAGTGTTCCAAGTGGTCCCGGATAGTGACATTCCCCATTGTCCAGGACTGCATAGCTATTCAAGGGATAACTGCACTCTTCATGGCTATCAAATAAAAATATGAAATGCATGCTCAGGGCTAATGCTTCTTGTGTGCAGTCCAAAAATTTGATTGTTGAGCTTAGGAAAATTTAAAATTTTCAGCTCTTGTAATATATTTCCTCCCTGTAAATATTTATTTGTACCTTCTTATTGACATTTTCTAATGTCTTTTTCTTTTACGATTTTCCATAGTTAACAATAAAATTTACAAGAACAAGAGAAGAACTACCCAAGAGATGTTCCTGACTGCTCATATAGGTGAGTTTGAAATGGACCAGGTCATTTTGGATTTGGGGTCTGATGCATATGTATTACCAAAGTAGACTTGGAATAAAATGGGAGAGCATAAGCTAGAATGGTTTGCAATATATTTGTGCATGGAAAATGAATAGAAGATTACCCCAGTGGTTAGAATTTATGGGATCATAGTTGAGATCGAAGGAGTTAAGGTGCTGGCTGAATTTGAATTTATTCAAATTGTTTATGGTTCACATCCATACACTGGGTTTTTGGGTCTGGATTGGGCTATTGACATGGATGCTATCATCAACCTCAAGCACAAAAGTATGGAGTTTGAAAACAATGGAACCAGGGTCATGGTCCCTCTGGACTGTACAAAAGGGGAAAGATACACAAAATCAGTGCACACAGAAGAGGATATTGATCATATATACAATCTAAATACGAGAGATGCAGATTGGATTAATCCTAGAATGGGTGGTAGGCTTAGCTGGGATAGGGATAGTTAATGCCACTCATAATTAGATCAGGAATTGGATAATTGGTAGAACCATTTGCATGAAGTCTCTACACTGTGCTCCAACCAAGTCACCAGATCTCTACGATGCATATCCTCTAAGGTTCAAGAATCAAATTATATGATGGTGTCTACAGTGTCAATTGTTTTTTAGAATAATTTGAAAAGGTTGTTCCAGAGACACAACGATTCCATGTGCTTGACTTAGTTCTGCATTCAACACCAGTGCACTGGTGGGAAACGCACAAGGAAAAATTTGTAGATTGGGAAGAATGTACCCACATGCTACAATTGCAATTCATACAACCTAATACTCGGTTGGAAGGAACCTATGGAGGAAAATAATATATGTGCATGCACTTAGCCAGGTGGACTGCAGCTTAGGGAGAAGAGTCGCAGTCACAATGGGTGCATACATTCATTCACAGTTTAAGTTAGATACACATGAAATCGTATATGGAGGTTGAGTTATGATGTGGCATGATGGAATGGGCTGTGGTAAGGGAAATATTTGTCTTAAGCTTTAGTTTTAAGAGCGGACTCCCATGCATCAATATTGCATCACACACGATTCAAGATGTGGTATTTTACATGCCAGAGGAACCATAAGAACGAGCCTGGCCGACATGGGATTCGCATAAGAAGGATATAGTTGAATGAAAAAATGTGACTATTGAAGATAATGAGGAGGACCTAGGAAATATCAATATCCATGCATCTGCAGGTCAACATGCAATTGTTGGGCCTATGGTTGAATTTCCAGATGTGACTAGATCCATGAAGATTACGAAAGTCAACATTGGAGCACAAGATCAACATAATATTTCCAAAATAGGGGATTATTGGAATGAAGATGGAGTGGATAAGGTTTCAAAGCTTCTCATTGAATATCATGACTTGTTTCCCACAAATTTTTCATAGTTAAAGGGGATTTTCGAGATCTTGGTATTATGAAGATCACTCTTAAACCAAATGCCAAGCTTGTCAAACATCACCCTTATAGGTTGAATCCTAAGTATAAGCAGAAGTTCAAGGAGGAGCTGGATAAAATGGTTGTCGCATGGATCATTGAAAAATTAGAAGATTTAGATTAGGTAAGCCCCATGGTGGTCCAAGAAAATAAGACAGAAGGAGAAATCAAGGTTTGTGTGGATCTGCGCAAGTTGAATGATGCATGTGTGCATGACCCTTTTCCAACTCCATTTTCTAATGAAGTATTGGACAATGTGGGTGGGAATATGACCTAATCATTCACTGATGGATGTTATGGATACCACTAGATAAGAATTGTTCTTGAAGACAGAAGTAAGACAATTTTTGCGATGGAATGAAGATCATTCCAATACACTGTAATGCTATTCGGTCTGAAGAATGCACCAAATATATTCTCATGAATGGTGGTAGATTCATTTAAGGAGTACATACATAAGTTATTAGAAGTATATTTTGATGACTTGATTGTATTTGGCTTATTGAAGAACCATGTTTCAATTATGTGCTTAATACTGGATACTTGTCACAAGCATCATATCTCGCTAAATCTAATGAAGTGCATATTTTGTGTCCCTTTCGAGATTTTCTTGGGTCATATTTTCTGTAAACAGGGATTGATGGTCGATATAGATAATATTTCTATTATTTTTAACTTGGAGGCCCCAACAAATGTGAAACAGTTGCACTCAATTTTGGGGCATACTGGCTATTACAGAAAATTTATTTAATGTTATCTTCTGATTACTGTGTTGATGGAGAATTTGGTGAAGAAAGACCCCTCTTTTTGCTGGGATGAGGACTACCAAAATAGTTTAGATTTTCTTAGGGAGAAAATGGTGATTGCGCCTATATTGGTATTTCCAGACTAGACAAAGGAATTCCATGTACACATTAATGATTCATGTATCGCGTTAGTATTTTTATTCGTGTAGCCAAGAGCTGGAGATATTTATCACCCTATTGCATTTGTGAGCACAAAATTGTCAAGTGTTGATCGAAATTACTTAAAACTGAAGAGAGAAGGGTTAGCTATGGTCTAGATACATTGCATAAGTTTCTTCACTATTTTCTTGGAGGTCATTTTAAGATGTTCACTTATCACTCTGCTTTGAAGTACCTGGTCAATAAGCCTATGTGGGGGGGGGGAATATTTGTAGATGGGTCCTATTGTTTCAAGGATATGATTTTCAGGTGATTGTAAAGCCAAGGAGATTGAATGTAGGTCCAAACCATTTGTCACACATTAAAAGTGGAGATGAGCCAACTAGTTTGGAGGATGGATTACTAGAAGCGCATATAATTTCAATTAAAGTATTTGATGACCACTTCACAGATATTATCCACTTCTTGACCACTAGAATCGTGCCTACGAAGTATACACTTAATCAGAAAAAATAATTGGTATTACGTGAAACATAATTTACTTTACTTGTAGGCTAGTTGGATAAGATGGGAGATGATGAGGTAATGAGGAAATATGTTCTGGAGTTTGAACGAAAGAGCATCCTAGTAGAAGCACATGCAGGGGTTGTCAGAAGAAAATATGTAGATAAACCAACTACAAAAAATATTTTGAGGGCTAGTTTTTCGTGGCCTACAGTGCACCGTGATGTAAAAGAGTATTTTCGTGCTTGTGATGTGTGTTAGAGAATGGGGAAACCCTTCAATAGAGATGCAATGCCAGTACAACCACAAGTGACTTTACAGGCTATTGATAAATGGGCCATTGACTTTGTACAATAGAACAACCCTCCCGTAAAGAAGATTGGTTCATGTTATATCATTACTATGATCGATTATTTGACTAGATGGGCAGAGGCTAAGCCTGTGAAGGATTGCAACGTGGAAACGGATACGAAATTTATTTTTGAGAATATCTTAACAACGTTTGGGTGTCCTAATATTTTGATGAGCGACCAAGGTACACATTTTGAGAATGATACCTTTCAAACCTTAATAATGAAGTTTAAGATGCATCATCAGAAGAGTACCCCATATCATCCACAAGAAAATGGTACGGTAGAAGCCTTTAATAATATTTTGGAGAATGCAATAAAAAATGTCTAAAATGTTGATTGGAACAATCGGGATGTGTGCATACCTATGGTTCTATGGGCATACAAAAATACATGCAATAAACTGATAGCACAGATGCATTTTAGGTTGGTTTATGGACATGAAGTTGTTATTCTAGTGGAGTATATTTTCCCAAAGTTTCACATTGTAGTGGTAACAAAGCTGGATAATCAAGATATTATGGAAGAGCGACTTTCACAACTAGTTACACTGGAGGAGGAAAAATTGATTGATGGTTTCCATCAGCAGGAGAAAAAGGTGCGTAAAAAATCTTAGCATGATAGGAACATCAGGCAGAATATTTTCAAGGAAGATGATTTTGTTTTTCTATATGAAAACAAGTTTGTGCACCACCCAGGAAAGTTAAAAATTCATTGGCTTGAACCTTATATTGTCAAGGATATCACGGAATGAGGTGTGGTTTGTATGGTTACCTTAAGTGGTGAAGTCCTTCCTGGATACGTGAATGGAATTTGGTTAAAAGCATACAGGGATGATCCCTTCCCCGTGCACACCAAATTACTATATGGTCAAAGAAGTGTCGTAGTGCTCGAGACACTTGTTAGAGGGCGCAAGACCAGAAAGAAGTCTACCAAGCATTAGAGAAGTATGTTTGTGTGGAGAAGATTGAGGAAAAAAAGATATTTATGACAGTCATGTAGAGGTTGCACCAAGATGTTGAAATAGTCACGGATGGGCCAATATCTAGTTGTTGGAATAGTTAATCTTGATAAGACAACTTTATTAGCATTTGGAGGAGAAACTAACCCGCATTTATGGAGGATATTATGCCATATTTGGAGTCATTTTAGAATTTATGAGGTTGCATAAATGGAAATTAGGTCGTTTAGGCTGCACATCGCTATAAATATGGAAGAAAGGGTTGCATTAGTTCCCTTTGATTTCCAAGAGATATGTGTCTATTTCTCTCATTGTGTTTTCTTGAGTTTATGTCTGAGCACTAGGAAACTATTTTTAAGACGTTGTGCCAAATATGGTTAGGAAATTTAATCCCTCAAAGTATGACTACTACAGAGCCTACCCCCTCTACAACGCTCACTGAAGAAGCACCTGCACGAGAATATCAACCTCATAAGACGAAGAAAGGGCAGACATCAGAGACTTAGAACTCTTTGTGCAAGAATAATTTGAAGCCTAAGTTTACCCGAGCTTAGCGACAAAAGAGACCAATGGCTGAACAACTAGATGTGATCATCAAGGAATATATTTTCGAAGAAATAGACCCAATGTCATGCATTCCCAACTAGATAACACCGCACAAGAAATCTGTCAAAGTCACGATGGACCTTGATTAGGTCAAGTCCAATATCAACATGTTGCCACTCCCACAATGTGTCATTTGAAGGGGACATGTTTGCAAAATTTCCTTCAATGAACTTGGAAAACTAGCACTGCGCTAACCGCATGAAGTTCCATGAACTTGCGCCAGCAGAGTATTTGGACCAGGTGGCCTATGACAGAGGAGCCATCAAGGTTGAACCAAAGACATGGGAATTGAGGTTGCAACAGTATGGGCTGCTGAACCTACTTAACATCCTGCACTTTGGGAAGAGCCCGATTAATGATATTTTCTTGTGCCAGCTGCTTGCCTTGGTGCATGGTAATTGTATGTGACTAGGAGATCCCATCTCGATCGATAACATGCTAATTCATTGGATCACCAAGTTTTATTAACAAGGGGAGGATCTAGGGGTGGCCTTTGATAGGAAGGGACTGGAGAAAAAGGTCGTTGATGCGGTTAAGAAGACTTATGGGGTAAACAAGAACATCATAGGCTTTGTTGTTGTAGATATTAGTTCCCTGACAGTTAAATTTTCCACACTAATCCCCATATGAAAAATGGCCAAGAAGTGTCGCGCAACAAAGGTACCTGTGTATGTGATTAAGCTAACTGTGAAATTCATGAAAGGGGTGTAGTATAATTGGGTGAAGTACCTTTTCACTAAATTTTTTGAAAACATTCGAGAGGCGCAAGAAGACAAAAAGCATTTTTATTATGCTCGGTTGTTGTTGTTGTTCACGCTGAATGGTTGGAAACTGCCATTGCAGTTCCAGTTACTAGATATTGAGCCAGATATCTGCAAGGTTGAAAAGTATGCATCATTATGGATCTTGAAGCTGCCATCTAGGATAACTTAAAATAAAATCTTCTGTGTGATATTTGATGCAAAAATATTTCAAGTGGTGCAATCTAAGCCACGACTGTCTCCTACACTATACGAGTAATACAAGAACATTACGAACTTCAAGGCCACCTTTCATAATGTGCACATATGCACAAAGAGGGACATGGCAGACTTCTAGTATGAGTTTCCATACATGGTTACGATGGGTGACCTTGCACACACTATGACCAAGTGGCACCCCTTATGGCTCAAAACAAGTATAGTTGGTTGTGTGTCATCCTTAGTACCACCTAAGACCACGCTGAAAGATCATCCAAAGGGTGCACAAATGGACCAAGAACCAGCCATTACGACAGAGATAGTTGACCTTCGCAGTGATGATGCGATGGAATATAAGGATTGAGAAAGTGCCGATGGACTGGTCGACATGTGGTGCGGATCCAAAAGAGGGCCTCAGACAACCATGGGGTTGCACACAAAAAGGAAAGCCTCTATGAAGATTGGGACTAATTCAATAACTGTAATAGATAAGGATTTTGAAAAAACTAGTGACACAGTCCAGGAAGTCACCAAGGATGTATGGAACAAGATAAAGGCACAATATAAGTATGTCCTTGATGACGTGCAACAAGGGATACAACAACTCATAATGCAAGTGAGTGAAATACAAGTGAGCACAGGACAAGAAAGTGACTTGGCCATTCCGTACCCATCCAGTTCAGAACGCCGCAAAGTTAAAGTTTCAGGTACAACACTTTAGATTTCTAGTTTTGAGTTGCACGTGGTTATTCTTGAAGGATCAGAGTTCAGGATTGATTTTTTTGTTTTCACCGGTGGAAAGCTTTATTCTATGCATATGATGATAATGAATGAGTTGTAGTTTAGAGAGTATACAACATTCCAGAACAGCACTATAGCTCAAAAACAATCCGCGATAACACTTAAGGGTCAACAACTCACAAAGGATTCATGTCACGTTGTTGAAAGCCAACGTGCCCATTTGGAAACCATGATTGATTAGTTGTGCTCTGGTCTCACTGCAATCATAGTTCCCATGAATACAAAGCCCATTTCCAGATTGGAAAGTCTAGTAGTCGCCCTGAAAGCATCCAGATCAGAATTAACCACAATGTGTGTAGAGCTTGAGTAGAAGATAGCAGATTTACACACAAAATTGCATCCCGACATGCCTCAATAAGTTAGTGCAAAACAAACCAAAGTAGTGTAGGAATCAACTGCTCGAATCACAACTATTGTGGATGTTTGCAGCCAACTTCTATAGCAGGCCATGGGAATTTTGATCTCCATCCAATATGATTTTGTTGTAAAACAAATAAATATAGATCTATGGGCAAAATAAAAATATTTTAATGAGATCTGGGTCATTGCACCAGCCCCCATGTCAACCCAATGATTGGCCCACTTGTAAGAACGTTGAGCCATTAAGGAAGAGATCGACACACTACACTGTTGGGAGTAGTTTCTCAACAACAGAATGTAGCCTTGGGCTGAGGAGGCCTTAAAACTATCCCGGAACATAGATAGTGCACCTAGAGGCTTGCAGTAGACCTAGAGAAGTATCAGCCTAGTAGTTGAGGGGATAGTTACAGAAAAATTAGACGAAAAATCACAACGCACTACAACGCAGAGTACAAAAGTAGTTCAACCACTAAATTTCCATTCAGGTGCTGAAGGACAAGATGCAGGAACTGGGACCAACATGACCTGGGACAAGTCACTAGATTGTGTTTGGGGCCTATTGCAATGGGGTCCCCTAAGGTCAAGTTCTTGGTATAATTTTGGTTAAATTTTGTTGAAACACGATGCATGTAGAGGTGAAGGGGCTTTGGTGTGGGTAAAAGCTCCTTTGTAATTGTAATGGGTAAAAAGGGAAACCACGAGTCTCAAACCATGGTTTGACACCATGGTATGTGCACATCCAAAGTCATATAAATATGTGATGGTTGAGTCGAGTAAGCATATCATATCTTATGTTTTTATTTATTTATGTATGTTGATGTTTTGATCAAAGTTTTGGGCTAGTTTGTGTTCATTCTGGGTAGAGAGGCTCCTACTGGCTGTGTGTGCAGAGACCTAGTTCTGAGCTATTTGCAAGGACTCTACTACTGTGTGTGCAGAGGGAAGGAATTATATTGGATTGAATACTTATAAATAAATAAGATCTTTTGGTGAACTCTATTGAAATTTCTATGTTTATGCATGACTATGTTAATTGTATGTTGATTACTACAAGTTATAGATATATTTTTGTTTAATGTGCATTTATCTAAGTTAATTATCCAGGAAAAGATTTCTATGTTCCCGCAAGGATTACATCTTCATTAATGATTTTCCTGGAGAACTGTCTATGTGATTGGGCAAGTATTTTTTCTACTCTAATAAGATAGATCTTACTGAAGTATAACAATATGTTTGCACATATATGTTAAGGGTTTCATCTGTGTTAGATGTGAATTATGTGAAGTCTTGTGCAGGAATATAAGCCTTATAGATGATAATTAAGGTTGAAGCCCACAACCAACTCTCCTTCAGGGTGTGGAAATCTAGTTCCAACACCCCCCCATACTGCTCCCAATGATACTTTGGTCTGTGCAAGCAGATCACTGCTGAAAGGGCCAGTAGTTGGAGGGTTTTGTTGGTTGCACAGAACACTATGAATATGGGTCAACACCCCTGAAGCCAAAATCACTCAATTTAAAATTATGGTTTTCCAGTATGTTCTTCTCATCAATATCTCTCTATTGATTATCTATTTTTCCAATTCAAATACTTGGTCTAAAAGTTACTTCCTAAAAAAATTTAGCATGTTAAGTTGAAATTTTGCCATATATATCTTGCACCTTTATGTTGGGATTTCGATAGAATCTTGTCCTAAAATAAAAATTCTAGGATGAGATGTTTTTTCCGATCATAAACATTTTTTTTTAACTATTTATATGAAAAATTATGTCCTTCCAACTAAGAATTATGGCGCTGAGAATTTTGGTTGGTCTCTTGAATTTCTTCGTGGTTGTTATTGGGGCTTAAAATATGGTACATCAAACTCACTTTCTGGCTTGAACAAAGGGAAGGAGTTATGATGGACAACAATGTTAATAATTCACATTCTTGGTGGTGGGATGGCCACATAAGTCCAAAACAATAGAGATGGCTTACATACAACCTGGCTTGAAGAAATGGAAGGAGTTATGATGCACAACAATGTTAATCATTCACATTCTTGGTGGTGGGATGGCCACACAAGTCCAAAAAAATAGATATTTCTTAACTACAACTTAGTAATTATGAGACATTTCTCAAAAACTATGAATATTACATTTATTTCATGTAGATGAATGAAAAAAAGAAGAATCTAAATATAATTTATTTGTGTGTTGTAAAATTTTGATTAACGATAGATGCATTGGTGATCAAAAATATTTTGCATTTGTAATGTGATAGATATATCATATTTTCTCTCTTACTTTAATAGTAGATTGTAGATGCCACTCTATTTTCCATGATAATTCACTTCTTTGGAATTTAGAGAGGATGAAGTGCCACTCACATGTATATATTCCTATTATAAATGAATCCCCTCTAGCCACAACATGTATGCCTATTATAAATGAATCTCCTCTAGCTTATCTTTTATTATGTTTCAAATTTTAGCTAGTGACATAACAATTGAATTATATTATTAGTTATTTCCATCCAATATATGTTATGGTTCATTTCTCTATTGCTAAAAAAAAAAATTGTATATTGTATCACTTTTTTTATATGAAAATAAATTTAGTGGTTCAAGAAATTAGTGTATGTAGAAGGCATAGTGTGTTCTTGTATTGTTGTATATTGTATCACTTTCTTTTATGTGAAAATAAATTTACTATCCCAAGAAATTAGTATATGTATAAGGCATAGTGTGTTCTAACTAACTAAATACAAGTGTTTACAACTTTATATATTAAGGTATACTCATAGATAAACTATCTTAAAATATGCACTTTGACACACCCTTTAAAAACGTGTAACTTCTACAATTCATTCCAAAGACTCAATTTAATCTTGCTTCTAGGTTTGGGCTTGGCCAAATTTGAATCTTCATTGTGAGAAGATTTCTATGATTCTATGATCAAAGATTTATGTAGTCATGAAAATTTTCACATTTGTTTTCTTATTTTTTTCAAATTCTAAATTCATCCTTGATGCTTTGAAGCTAATTGTATTAAAGATGAAAACTTCTCCATCATATCTATTTTTTTTTCAAATTATAAATTCATCCTTGATGCTTTGAAGCTAATTGTATTAAATATCACAATGTATCCATCATATCTGATAATGTGTTTCCATTCAATTTGATTGAAATGACTGATTTTACTTGTTCCAACTGCTCTAGCATCTTCCCCAACTAATGACCATGTGAGTAGTGATGAGATCCATCATTAAACATATTTGGAGGGGTTAATGGTCACCTTTTTGCCTCCTTAGATCTCTTTTTCTTTCATTTTTATTATTATTTGGTTTTATGGTGCTAGTATAGGTGGTGATTAATGATAACATACTCCGAGTGCCTAATATGAGGTTCAGTGTAAAAAATAATGAATTATTGAGCATTTTTATAAGGATTTTATCATAGAGGCTTGGATTCAAGTAGACTCAATTGCCCCAAATATTATCTCCAACAATACGAGTTCTAGAGGCAGCCATGAAACTCCAAGAGGAGTGCACTCAATCTATTTTTACTTCGAGTCAAGTGGACTCAATCATTATCTCCAACAATTTGAGTTCCAAAGGTAGCCAAAAAACTCTAAGATGAGTGCACTTAGTCTATGTTTACTTGGATTCAAGTGGACTCAATCAAAATTTTCAAGGGAGATGTTGGTAGCTTCCCTGTAGAATAAATAGAGAAAAGATAGAGCTAGGAAGGGGATTCTAGTCAATTCTAGTTGGAAATTTGTTTTAAGCTATTGAACTTTTCATTATTTTACTCAGTGATCAAAATTTCAGAGATGTATGAGGTTATTATTTTATGAAATGAGCAGAATAATTTCATTTTACTGATTTAAGTTTCAGAGAGCTAGGCTCATGGGTTAGGGCCCAATCCATGTGCCTAATCTTCTCTATTGTTACTATCTTTTCCTTCCTGCCATTAAGCTAGTTTTCTTTCTGTCATTCAATTAGTTTTGCTTCTCATAGTTTCATTGTTGTTTAGTTTTTATTTTAGTATACTGCTGTAGTTTCTCATTTTCTTGTGAGTAGTAGAATAGAGGAGAAAAACCAAAAAAAATGTGGATCAAGACTCCCTTCTCATCTCTATCAATAGAGATCAAGGAGGGAAAAAGTTCCCACAGACCCAAAAACTTCTTTCTGTTCACTGTTTTATCCTACATTCTTTTCTATTTTCCTATGCATGAATCTGCAAGTTTGTTTGCAGGAATAGGCATCAAAGTCCATACAGATATTATTAAGCCATTATGCTCCACTTTGCAATCCCTATCCATATCTGCATTCAATTCAAAACACCTATGTTACACTTCTAATCCCTTCTATTTCATTTATTGTAGATGTCGCACACTTTTAGTCTCAAAAACACTTCAAAACAACTAATTCCACCTTCTATTCCTTCGTTTTCACATTTTGCATCTATCACAAAAGTTTTCATGGAAAAACACTTCAAAACTTCATAGGTTTACCTCCGCCCTTTTATTCCTCGAAACTCCCGCTACCATACTTCATATTTTCGTAAAATCGCACTTCGTAATATTTTCACTTTTTTCGTTAAGACTTACCGCTCCGATCCATCAATTGTGATATTGCGATCATGCTCTGTCATCGTTCCCACCGCCACATCACCCATCACATTTCACACTTCGCACCATTAAATTGGTTATTTTTAATACTTACCACTTTTTCTGCTAGTTGCGATATCCCATTTTGCACATCACAAATTTTTCCCCATCGCACTTTGCACTTCGCAGTTCTTACCTAATTGCATTTTGCATTTCGCTCCCGCTCCCGAACAAAATTTCCGCCATCCCTTAAATTTTGCGATATTGCGATTGCGATATTGCATATCGCAAATTTTTCCTCCATCGCATCCCTGCCATCGTACTTTTTAATTCATTCTGCTCTAAATCCCTTTTTGCGCTATAATAAGGTTTTATAAGGTTTAACCCCGTTCTTTCCACTTCTAAGCCTTGTTTCATGTGTTAAGCCCTAAATTAGCCACTTTAGCCCTTTTCTTTCCTGCAAGCTACAAATCAAGACTTTTCTAATTAGAATTAAGTCATGTATAACTTAGTTGCGTGGGTAGAATCATGGTAGATAGACCATAGAATAAGTAGAGTGCATTTAGCCGTTTTGCCAAGTTAAGTGTGGTTTAGAATTAGTTTCCTTTCTGCCATTTCTTTCCAAAAATATAGTTTAGTTTATTTTCAGTCATTTTCTTTTCTAAAAATTAAATTAGTTTCATTCCTCTCATTTATTTTTAGTAATTCAGTTTTCCTTTATATTATTTCCTTCCAACAATTTACTTTCTAGTTCTTATCACAGTTTAAGAAATAGCACCCTTTCGTAAAGCATAAGAGGATGACATGAATATATTCCATATGCTATGTATATAGCACTATCACCTCCAATTTTGTACGAACCCCAGGTTGATAAAGTAAAGTAGGGCACCCCCTTGGAGTTGTAGCATTCTTGATGCAATACCAGGGCTCACCACTTTTTGGCGTCGTTGCCAGGGAGGTGTCTAGTAGATGCTTTGATTTTTTTTTTAGCATTATTTTCTGCTTTCCTTTCTTTTCATGCCATTTCATAAATATTAAAAAACATACAAAAATATCTAATTCTGATGCCTCATAGGAGTAGGGATACTCATAATTAGAAAAAAACAAAAAATACTTCTCCAATACCAACCCCCCCACTTGACCACGTGGTGTAGTAAGAACCACATCACCATACACTTTTGAAGGTAGAAGAGATGGATGGATGTGATGAAAATTAAGAAGATCTTATTGGGTTTCCCATTCAGGATATGGACATCAGTGTACGTATGAATAACATCCCTCCATCTTTCCTTCCCATCTTCCATGGTATGAGGACGGAGGATCTAGAAACATTTCTCTTTGAATTTAGATACTTTGTACATCTTATGGCTACTTATCACACACTCAAAAACTGATATTTTTTCCTGGAACATTGAAAGATAGAGATCTTAAATGGTTCTTGTGTCTAGGTACTAATTCAATAATATCTTGGAATGATATGAAAAATATATTTCTAGAAAAATACAAAGATCATGATCTTAGAGAAGAAATTTTTAGAATGAACCAAGAGGAACATTAGAGCCTTGAGGTTCTAATAGATATAGGTTCATGTATAATGTTATGAGGGAAAAATTGCATCATTTAGGATTTGACCCAATAAAAACCCTCTTACTTAGAGGAATTAGGGATGAGTGGATTGATCTCCTTAATATCATGATTAAAGGATATGTATATCAATTGGCATTTGAAGAAATATGTGAAACATGAAAGCACATATCAAGAGGAGGGGAAAGAGTAAGTAAGGCAACATCAATATTGGTAAGGCAAGATGAACTTGCACATTTTCTTGACAACTTTAAAACATAATTTCATAGCAATATAAGTGAACAAGCAGAAATGTTAAGAATACAAAATGAGCAAAAAAGAAGATGTTGATATTTTTGTTATCCATGCAGAATCATATACTACTAAATGTTGTTCATCATTCCCCTGGTTTAAATAATTTTACCAGGAAGATAATGGACCAAGGAAATCACTAAATAATCTATGTTATGTAGCTCCAAGAAGACCCTGGAAGCCTAGTCAACTTGATATGATGCAACGACACACTTCAAAATTTCAAGTTTATTCACATCCATCTCAAACTAATTGGGACACACTCTCTTCTTGGCAACCTTGGGAATCTCAACCCCAAAATCAATCTTGGAAACATGGTTAGTAAGGTCCTTATTTGGAAAATCCCTAACATCCTCAATATTTCCCTCAATATCATCCATACCCAACTCCATGCTATCCCTACCATCCACCTTCACCTTCACCACAACCTCAACCACATCCATCTCATATATCCACCACCACTGAACTACGCATACCACCATTTCCAAACGCACACCATGAAGTATCTCTACCCACTTACAATGCTAAGGCATAACACTACCAAACATATCACCTTGATCTAAATGGTCTACTTATTATTTGCAAGAAAGGTATTTTCTTAACGTCATTGAAGGACAACATCAAGAAGAATAAGATCCAAATGAGGAGATCAAAAGATCAAGGGATGCACTTGATGAAGAACCAGCATCAGAATCAGATTTTGAGAAATTTTCCTCATGTTTACTAGAATTTCCTCCATGTGTCCAAGAGAACACTTAGCAAACAGAGGAAGATTTGAATATCATAATAGAAGATGACATCGAAGGTGATCCAACTCAGCAAGTGAACCAGGGGCATCACAACTATATTTACATATGGTTCAAAATAGTCATTAAGTTGTAGCAACACACTCTTCTCCAATAGTACTTGATACAATCCTAGTCAAAGCAATCCATCTCTTATATTCGGGTACATGTCAAAGCATGAATTCCAAGTGTGCACCTAATTTTATCTGTCATCTTGATGCGTACATGGCTCCATTGGAAGTATTCCTATACTTGAAAAAGGTTATGTTTTGTTCAAGTAGAGTAAGAAATTGAAAAAGAAATAAAAATAGAAAGAAGGGAAAGAATAAAATCTCAGGTGAAAACCTCTTTTGAGGCATCTAATATTGGCCCACTGATTGAAAACCTCCATGAGGCAGTCATTGGATTGAGAAAAAAAGATAAAAATAAAAAATCCTAGGTGAAACCTCCTTTAAGGCACCTAGGCAGACCTTATTGTTGAAAACCTCATTGAGGCAACTAGTAGGCCTTATAAAAAATAAAAATAAAGGAAGAAGAAAAAGAAAAAACAAAAAAATACATCTGCATCACTGTGTTTTCTATGTTTTCTGTTTTACAGTTTATTAATGGTTTCTGGAAACACAGGGAAACATTAATATTCTCTTCCCTTCTTCTATTTTATGATCCATCCCATGATTCACTCCATTCATTTTCATAAATTCCTCCATAACCTCCATGCACCACATTCCTCCATTCCAAAGCACAATGTAGTAAGGAAATTCCTATAGACATAAGGGAATTCCTACAGCGCAAAAATATTTTCTTGAAAAACAAGAAAAACAAGAGAGGAGCTTACACAACAGACCCTAATAAAGACAAGAGTGCCACCCATGGCATCTGGAGCATCCACACACAACATCTACAACGGGAAGGAAAATCAATGAAATATCATCATATCACTCCGAGATCTTCTCATTTAGCGAGCTGCTCACTCAGAGAACGGAGAATAGTGAAGGATGCAACATCTAAAAGTCTTGTCTCCTTAATCTAGCTCCTAGAAACTCCCTGGAAATGACAGGTAAGCTCAGGTATAACTTCTCACCCCTCGCTATGCATTCATAATATTCAAAATTAATTAAATTTTCAGACTTAGGGTTTAAGGGGAAAAAAGGTGGTCAGTTAGCTTGGCCACCATCGTGAAGTATGACTAGGGAGAATTGCAAATTCATGCCACCTGGGCTTGCAAAAGAAAATAATTTAAATCAAGTGGAGTTGAGGGGAACGAGGGGATGAAACACACAAACCATCATGAATTAACAAGGAGAAGGAAATAGTTGTATACAATAGAAACGGGAGCTAAGCCGAGTTACATAAGCACTCCAAAATTAGTTGCGCAATCTAGTAAAGAGAGATACCATCTCATCCAAACCAGTAAATTGAGAAATTTTGAGGGAAAGAGACCTAATTTTATTGTAGCACAACAGTAATGAGAGCGGGCTGCATATTTTAACAATGCACAATAGGAGTGGAAAAACAATGTCACCCTACCCATGGCCTGGTCCTCTCTCATAAATATGAGCAGGGAAACTTTTATAGCGACCCAAACAAGGCAAGATTCCACTCCTAGCCTTAGAGAAGACGAAGAAGAACCAGAAGAAGAAGATGAACTAGACAAAGAACCAGAAGAGGAACAAGAAGAAGAAGAGGAAGAGACAAAGGGCCAAGGAAAAATAGAAGAGATGGCCATAGAGTTCATAGAGATAGCAGAAAATGGGCAAGAAACGGACTCACAACACAACACCACATCCCCTCAATACAAAGAGGTAGTTGCCACCATAGCTCCTTTGAGCGCAAACAGAAAAAGGAATACTTCTATGTTTTTCAGAGCTGACAAGAGTCAGAGAGAGCCGGAAACTCCTCCCACGAGCCCGATTATTGTTGAAGAATCACCAAGGGAGGAGGAAAGAATCAAGGAAATAATTGTGAAGGATCAACTGCTGAAGGCACAGGCAGAGAATGTAGCACTGAAGGAGAAATTGCAGCAAAAAGGGGAGCAAGTAGCCACCATGGAATACTTATACATAGAATCCCTTCAACATAGATTCCCTTATGACTCATATGATGTGTACCTTAAGGAGCAATGACTCCTATTTCAAATCAAAACTCTCGCCTCCCATGGATCACTACCTTTCTAAGATTGTAGGAAATTCATGAATTTCTACAAGCAAGCTAACATGGATGATTAGGAAAAAATGGCAGAGTTTTATGTGCATAACCTTGTGCTAACAAACATGGATACTTGGGACCCCAATCCCATAATGGGGGATATGTAGTTTATGGCTCTAATATCTTGGATGATGAATGAGGACACTAGAGTAAAAGGGATATGGAGGGTCATGGGAAGAAGAAACAGAGAACCCTTATATATCATACGAGATTTTTTCAGCCCAAGAGGAGTCATCCTTAACTGTCATGAGATTGAAAGGGACCCTCCACTAGTTGAAACTTTCCTTAAGACTAAAACACATGTAATATGCCACTTTGATGATGTTTCTAGGTAGATAGAAGATGAGTTCACTATGGCCAGCCAGAGGATATGGAAAATCCTCCCTCATAGCCCAAAGAACGGGGAGTACCACAATCTAGAAATACTGAGGGTGCATTCAAAAGGGAACCATTATACAAGAGGGCCATGCAGGCCAAAAAGATCCAATGGTTGGGACTAAAGCTCAACCCACCTTTGTTGATGGGGTTGAATGATGAAAAGGACACAGATTCACAAGATAAATAATGGGAGAATGCATAAAATAATAATGGTTTTTACCCCCTTGGGGAAAATCCCACACTTCTTCCCCAGGAAATCAGGGGGTTGTCAAAGCCTTGAAGGAATTGCATGCAGAGGATTAGTTGCTCAGAGGATGAGTAACCATTCAGTACAGGGGTGATGATGAGCTCCATCATTAGACATATTTGGAGGGGTTAATGGTCACCTTTTTTCCTCCTTAGATCTCGTTTTCTTGCATTTTTATTATTATTTGGCTTTATGATGCTATTGTAGGTGGTGATTAAGGCTAACATACTCTGAGTGCCTAATATGAAGTTGAGTGGAAAAAATCATGAATTATTAAGCATTTTTATAAGGATTTTATCATAAATAATTGGAGTCAAGTGCACTCAATCACCCCAAACATTCTCTCCATCAATTCGAGTTCCAAAGGTAGCCAAGCAACTCCAATAGGAGTGAACTCAATCTATCTTTACTTGGAGTCAAGTGGACACAACCATTCTCTCCAACAATTCGCATTCTAGAGGTAGTGAAACAACTCCAACTCAAGTGCACTCACTCTACGTTTACTTAGAGTCAAGTGGACTCACTCACCATTTTCAAGGGATTTTTTGGTAGCTTCCCTATAGAATAAATATAGCAAAGCTAGAGCTAGGAAGGGGATTCTAGTCGATTCTAGTTGGAACTTTGTTGCAAGCTATTGAGCTTTTCATTATTTTACTCAGTGATCAAACTTTCAGAGATGTATGAGGTTATTATTTTATGAAATGAGAAGACTGATTTCATTTTACTGATTTAAGTTTCAGAGAGCTAGGCTCGTGGGTTAGGGCCCAATCCATGTGCCTCAGCTTCTCTGTTGTTACTATATTTTCCTTTCTTCCATTAACCTAGTTTTATTTATGTCATTCAATTAGCTTTGATTCTCATAGTTTCATCGAGGTTTAGTTTTTATTTCAGTATGATGATGTTGTTTCTCATTTTCTTGTGTGTAATATAGTAGAAGAGAAAAACCCAAAAAAATTTGGATCAATAATCCCTTATCATCTCTATCAATAGAGCTCCAGGAGGGCGACCCTTCCCACAAACCCAAAAACTACTTTTTGTTCACTATTTTATCACACATTATTTTCCATTTTCCCATGCATTGATCCATAGTCTTGTTTGCAAGAATAGGCATCAAAATCCCCAGAGAGATTATTAAGTCGATCTGCTCCATTTTCTAGTCCCTATCCATCCCTGCATTCACTTCCAAACACATTTGTTACCCTTCTAATCCCTTCTATTTCACTTATTACAGCTGCCGCACCCTTTTATTCCCAAAAAAACTTCAATATTATTAATTATTCCTTATATTCTGTTGTTTTCACATTTTACGGCTATCACAACTATTTTAATGGAAAAACACTTCAAAACCTCATAGGTTGACCTCAGCTTTTTTCTTCCTTGAAACTCGCGCTACCGTACTTCGCATTTTCGCAAAATCGCACTTCCCAATATTTTCCCTTTTTTCGTTAAGACTTACTGCTCTGATTCGTTGATTACGATCCACCTCCACTCCCACCACCACATAACCCATATAATTTTTCACTTCGCACCATTAAATTGATTTTTGTTAATACTTACCACTCTTTTCGTCGGTTGGGATATCGCATTTCGCACATCGCAGCTTTTTGCCTATCGCACTTTGTAGTTCTTACCTAATCGTACTTTACATTTCACTCCCACTCTCGAACAAAATTTCTTCTATCCCTTTAATTGTGCGATATTACGATCACAATATCGCCTATTGCAACTTTTTCCTCTATCACATCTCCGCCATCACACTTTTCAATTCATTCTTCTCCAAAACCATTTTTGCGCTATAATAATGTTTTATAAGGTTTAACCCTGCTCTTTCCACTTCTAAGTATTGTTTCATGCATCAAGCCCTCCATTAGCCATTCTAGCCCTTTTCTTTCCTCCAAGCTGCAAATCAACACTTTTTCAGTTAGAATTAAGTCATAGATAGCTTAGTTTCATGGGTAGAAGCATAGGAGATAGACCAGAGGATAAGTAGAGTGCATTTATCCATTTTGCAAAGTTAAGTGTGGTTTAGAATTTGTTTCATTTCTGCCATTTCTTTTTAGCAATATGGTTTATTTTCTTTTCATTCATTTCCTTTTCTTCAAATTAAATTAGTTTCATTTCTATCATTTCTTTTCACCGAATCAATTTTCCTTTCTGTCATTTCCTTCCAGCAATTTAATTTTCATTTCTTATCATTGTTTAAGAAATCGAACCCTTTCGTAAAGCAGAAGAGGATGACATGAACATATTGCATCTATTGTGTATATAGAACTATCACCTCCAAGTTTGTATGAACCCTGGGTTGATAAAGTAATGTAGGGCAGCCCCTGGGAGTTGCAGCACTCTTGGTGCAATACCAGGGCTCACCAAGTAGGTCAACAGTTATAACACTAGGTTGGAGTTCCTAAAAATATTTGTGTTATCCTTTCAGTTATGCGTAGAACATCCCCACTCTCACTAGAATATGGATTTAGATACTTTGTTGATTTTAGGGGTTAGGAGTTGGATTGATTTGACATTATGATAATCGATCTTTGAATCAGTCCGCCAAGTGGGATTTTTATTTATGTCATTCTTTAGCTAAATAAATTAGAGGAAACTGAATTTCTATGCTCAAAACAAACCTTACAACTGATGTGGATGTGATATGTTTCTTGTAAAAATTACCTTTAATGTTGAGAAGAACACATGATAAAATTGTATTCTATACTAGTATCATAATATTCTTAAAATTTTAAAACAATTATAATATCAAGTTCACAAACAATTTAAACAGAAAAAAAAAATTGATTTCCTAGCAATCAGTTGACACAGCTTTGGAAAAATGTACTAAAAGATGTGACATTGTTAGTTTGGAAGGTTAATTGGTGAATATTTAATTTATTATGAAAACCTTATTAAGAACAAAATTTTAAACATAATGTTTCATGAAAGGAAGTATAAGGACCCAAAACCTTAAAAAAAATCGTATGATTGGAAAAAAAATAATCCAAATTCCAACTGTGTCGACACATGGTACTACTCCTGCCACTCCATTTTGACATTCATTCGCAGTCCAAACTTGGGAGCCTATCGTTTTCCTTGCAGTGCATATTCACAATCTTAAACATGTTTACCTTCAATGCACACACAGCATGGAGACCTAGAATCTGGAACAAGAATCTGCAGTATATTACTATATTGTAACCTACTTGTGTATTGTAGTAACATTATACAATTTATATGATGCATTCTCATCCAATACTACCTGGAATTGGCTCCATAAGTTGTTTGGCCTATCTTATATCTAAAGGCTGAAATAATTGTGACTCTCATCAAATAACATCCACAATTTTCACCACAGTCAAATATATGGATTTACAATCAAAATTTGAACCATAGGAAAATTAGAGATATTTGATCCCCATTGATTTGTATTCATTTAAGATAATGTGCTTTGTAAGCTCATTGTTGTTATATTAGTAAGGCAAAAATGGTATCATTGAATCAAGAGGTTGGATTGGTGGTAGAGTTGTAAAGCTGAAAAAATCAATATTTCGATGAAATTCCAACTTAAACAATTTAAAGAACCAATGTCGAGTGCAGAATTAAAAAACATTTGGATCCTTAGTATCTCATCATAAAATATAAAATACATGAAATATTAAAAAAAACCACACAACATATAAAATACAGGGATGTATTTCCAATGCATGCAATGTTGAGAGCTATATTCCTCCATATAAATAGACGAAAAAAATCAATGTACTCCCCAGTTTGCAACCTTGCTCAAGGTGAAATATATATAGGTGCATTAACTATCTCAAGTAGAAGGACATGTCTAAAAGGAGGACAATTCCCTTAAATTTTCTATTTTCTATATGGTGTTCACCCTCAGAACATAAAATTGATGATAGAGAGATGAGTTGTGACTTTATAAGAAACATCCTTAACCTTATCAGATCCATCCTCCTCGTTATCCTACAAATCAAAGTAAGCCTCAAATTATGCAATGAATAATTCCTATATAGCATTGTACTATATTGAAAAAACCCATTCGGTTGAGTTGACAGAACTATATCAAGAAACAAATGTACCGGATCATAATCCTTATTTTGGTTAGTAAGTCCATTAATCAAAATTATGCCGCTAGTGTGCCAAAATGATCCGCAATTGATTAGCACACTTGAAAGACTATCTATCGCCTTGATACATCCATGTAGACAAGACTGCACACACCGATCATGATATTAAATAAAAAAAAACATGGAGCAAAAGTGCTCTTCTCAATATTCAAAATCAGTTAAATAGATTTCCATACGAGACATCAACAATAAATGACTGAAGTGAGAATGAACTAGAAATCAACTGAATTGGAATAAACTCAAATAAATATGAAACTTGGATGGATGGTTATGAAACCTAGCAGGTGGTTGGAGTTTAATTCCCTGTCACTCCTCCTTAATTACAACCACATAAAAATTTAAACTAAAATATGTATGTTGGTCTGAGTCGTAGCTAGGCTTACAATTTAAAAAAAAATTACATAGATGGATTTCCTTTTATTTTTCATTTCTTCCATATCCTGTATCAAATTAATTTCATCAACTTTGTCTTTTCCCCATATGTTCGAAAATTTAGTTTCTTCATTTGGTGGTGCAAGTCTTCCATTGTTCCAAAATGTGTATGCATATCATCTATATCTTCAAAAAATTGTTTGTCTCTGGAATGATACAACATGTCATCTTTTGTAGTGTGTTTTTCATCATCAATGTGATGCAACATAATATGAAGATACAATTTTATCTTTTCAAAACTCCAATACCTAAAAATATCGTGAATGTCTTATTCAACATTTATTTCTAGAATTTCTATGCAGACTTTATCAAGACATGGTATCACAAACCATGCTCCAAGGGATTTTAACTCTTCTTCATAATCATAATGTTTATGTGCACAATGGAAAGCAATGTTAGGATTAAAAATATTTTCAGAACCATATCGGTTTTGTTCTTTCTTCTCTGTAATGAGAGATTTCTCTTCTTATGCTTCATTCTTTGTCTCTATTTCTTCTGCTTCTTCGAAGAGGTTTTCTTCCACTTGGTTTGTATACTCAAGTGGGATTCTATTACCAAATAGCATCATGTTGATATCATGTTTTTTTTTGCATTATCAACCATTAATTTTTAGGAAATAAGTCTTCATCAAAATTAACATCAACAAATTGAATCGTTTAATTCAACATAGTGTTGACTACTTCAATGGCAATTTGATTATCATAAACAAGCTCTATTGTTGGATTCAAAAAATATTTGACCACTTGTGGTTGTGCACAGTGGGGTTCATGAGCATCTTTCTGCCCCTTCATTGCTGCATCTACAAATTATTTACAATCATCATGCACTTGTGGATGATCATAGTGGGAGTCACTAAACTTTTTATTTTCAACCTGATCACTCCTCCTGTCACCAAAACTCCTATCAATGGTGTCTGTAATGAGCGGTACAATGTTGTCACCTATAGATTTTTTTTTATGAATTTCAATGAGTAGACATTCCTTTTCATTTTAACTTACAAATATTACAAAAATGTTTCATACATATCTTGATATTGTTTATAATTTCTTAGCCTCTTGAGTTTTCCCATTTGTCATCTAATCCCATTTTATCCCTAGCTTACTTTTCTCAGTGTTAATGTTTACCCAAAATAGTGCTTTTGATGTTGGTGTCCTTTCTAGTATCATTTAACTCTACGAATCCATTATAAATTACCTCTACCCGTATTGTACTCCATATTAGTATTTCCACTGCTTATCTAGGGTTGAGCCTTGGGATTTGACAAAAAAATTGAAAATCCACATATATATGCTTTATGCCCAATCATTCTATATATTTCCTGCATCATTATTCTTACTGTGTCTACTAGCATAGAGTTATCTAATGATTATTCCTCATATGTCTTCATTGATTCTTCTTTGAGAAAATAATTTCATGACACATGGGCCTTTTTCCTTCATGTTTCATTGGTCCATCAAGATTCCACCCATTACAAATAATTCTCTATTGTTGCCTTCAAAATGAGCCTAGGTTATGTCTCAATCTTAGTGTTACACTAAAATTTGTCACCATGACATTTTAGTGTCTATATGAGTTCATCATTACTCATTTATTACTCCCTTAGAAGTCTACAACATCAAAGTTCCTAAAATCAAGCCTTGAAATTGAGAGAAAATCTTGTAAAAGTCATAAAAATGCTTCTACCGCACTTTTCCTTAGCTTTTCTTGTGGCACTGCACTCTTTGGATTTAAAAATTGTAGAGCCGACCGTACTTTTTTTGTATTAAAAGTGCAGACCCTCATAAAATGTAAAATGAGCGGAAAAGTAAATTCTAGAAGCCTAGCTAGTTGAATATTCTCCTAGATGGAAGCTTCTAGAAGGCGTTATCCAGTCGAAACTTCACTCCCTCCATTATCATGAAAATTCATTCCTTCATTAAAGGAGCCTATTCCTTGGATTTTGGAACTTAATCCCCTAATAAGGGGACTCTATCCCTTCCATTTTGGAGTTGTAACCACTTTCCTTTTCCTATAAATTCAATCTTTGGTTCAGTTTCAAGGGTGCTGACTGACTGAGATTGAATGAGTTAGAATGTGGGAATTATTACACACCCATGTGCATTTTAGCTGAGAGAGTGCAAAGCTTGTCAGAGTAAAGGAAACGCATGTTCTGCACCCTAGGAAGGCATGTTGACATCAAGGTGGACATGGTTGTAAGGCTCTTTTTTATTAAAGATAATATGAATGAATATCATTTTCTTAATGATTTTTTTAGTTAAATAGATTATCTATCATGTTTTATTAATGGGTTATTTAATTAATTATCTCATTTCTTGAATTCCTTGATCATCTTGATAGATGTTTGATTCATGAATTAATTTTTATTATGCAGCTGTTTTTGATCTTTTCTTGTGTTTGTGATTGCAGATCCTTAACGAAGACTTTCTTCAAGCCACTGGAAAGAAGATCGGCATTGGACTACAAGTAGGTTTCTAAAAGTCATGTTATAGTTAATTCCAAATCAAACAGTATCTAGGGAAAATAGTTTTTATTTGTCCATTTGTTGCTAGTTGTCCGCAGGACACTTGGGAGGTCTGTCTTGTCCGCTGGAATGACTTATCCATCCAACAAAATGGTGACTCCACTTGTGGCATAGTGGAGAAACTTGCACCAGTCTGTTTCATTAAGCATGTTGTCGGGGTAGCTGTTCTAACCACCATTTCTGCATTAAAATTATACGATGTTGGATTTCATCACCAACTAGTGATTTTAGTGCGGGAATCTACTGTTTGTGTGTGGTTTGACCCCTAGATTTTTTAGAGCATGTTCATTTTATTTTTTTACTTTTTAGAGAAAATAGGTTGAATTCTGAATTTTAATTATTAGGTGTGAATTGTGAATTATTAATTTTTGTTTTAAATATTTAATAAAATTCACTGAAATTGAATCTAATGGAAATTGTTCCGGAATTTACCAACCAAGGAACCCCTCTTAATGAGAATCCTAGTACTTTTCCTTGCTTTGGAAATGTTGGTACTCCTTATATGGCTACATTTTCATTACCTGGATTTAAAATAGGTTGACCAATATGGTTATTTTTAACTTCGTTGGCCCCGAATACTCCAATTATTCCACCTCAACTGAATGCTTCACCTCAACAGAGTTCACCATCTCAACATCACCAACCTTTTGTTGACCCTTTACCTTCATCGCCCAATACGTCTTCCTCCTTTTCTTCCTCTTCGCTTGGTAAAAGCCTTGACGCTAGTAACCAGGTGACTAAGAAGAAGAAGAAAGGGAAGAATAAGAAGAAGAAGAAGAAGCAAAATAAGAAAGAATTCAACCGACCAACCATGGCTGCAAATGTTAGTAATGTTGAGGAAACCTCTAACATGCATCGTAAACCCAAATTCCCTTGCAAGATTTGTAAAGGTGACCACTACCTTATCAATTTTCCTCGTATTCCAAAGGTCTTGGAAGTATGGTCAGAAAAATCTCATCAACATTCCGTTGATCCATCAACCAGTGATAGTCAGGTTCCTGGGAAAAAGGGTAAAGTTAGGTTTCCTTGTAGGTTATGCAAAGGGAGTCATCAAAATCACATTTTCCCTCACATGGATGAAGCCTCAAAATTGTTGGAAAACCTTACTGTTCCACCGCAAGAACTTCCAACTGGTTACTGTAAACTTTCTCCCAACCTACCTTCAACTAACAGAGTGATTGATCTAATTCCAGGGACAGTCGATCCCACTCTTCCATTGGAGAGTGAAACTCATATCACTCAGGTTGAGGATCCTTTTGTTGATCTAGTGATCGAGTCGATTTAACATTCAGTCGATCCCACTCTCCCTTTAGAGAGTGAAATTTATACTGCTCAGGTTCTTCTTGTTAAATCAAAATCTTCTACGCCAGGGGGCTTTACACATATTCCTACATATCCCCCTCCAAGTACCAAGGTATTTTCCTTTGATTGGAATAGACTGACAGAACCTTGTCTTCCTTCTTCCATTCCTTTCCAAATAATTGTGCAGGCTTATTGTAATAATTTGTGTCGCACAAATGTAGATGAAGGTGCTTCTGTTAGTATTTTATCCACAACTGCTTGGAAATCTTTGGGTTCCCCTCATCTTGTGCCTGTTACGTAGAATTTGAAAGATTTTAACAAAACCATTAGTGAATCTTTAGGGATCCTTCCTAAGTTTTCTATTACTTTGGAAGGTAAAACTATTTGTATTGATCTTAAGGTAGTTCAAGGACCCTTGGATTTCAATTTACTCCTTGGGAAAGACTATGTCTATGCAATGAAAGATATCGTATCTACACTCTTTTGCGTGATGTCTTTCCCTCACAATGGAAACATTGTGACTATTGACCAACTTTCATTCACTAGTCTTGATTCGACTACTAATAATCTGACACCGGTAAATGTTCCTTATACTAAAGTGGTATCTACCCCGCCACAGGTTAATTATGTGGCAACTAGTCCCATGTTTTAAATTACCGATGCAAGCGAGCCTCTCACTGTTTGCTCAACTTCCTATGACTTAGATCTGGTAATTGACATGGAAAACTCTATGGGATTATTTGAACATGATGTTCCGGTCCCTTTTGAGTCCCTTGACATGTGTTCCTTCAAGAGAATTGTTCTTCCATCTGATGAAGACCTCTTGGAAGCCATGATCGAGGTGCGTCCCTTGACATGTGTTTCTTCTATTTGGAAGCCATGATCAAGAAGTCTGGCAAGGATAGTTCCTATTACTATGTCAACCTCATTAAAAAATGAAACAAGTCTGATTAGGAGAGTTCCTCTTACTGTGTCAACCTCATTAAAAAATGAAACAAGAAGGTCAAGAGGAAATTTCTTTCTACTATGTCAACCTCGTTAAAAAATGAATCAGTAGCCCATGAGGACAGTTTTTTTACTGGGTCAACGTCATTAAAAAATGAAACAGACCCATGAGGACAGTTATTTTCCTTTTTCAACCTCACTAAAAAATGAATCAGTAGGTTATATATGTAGATTGTAGAGAGTAGATATGAGGACAGTTCTTTTACTGTGTCAACCTCATTAAAAAATGAAATAGACCCATGAGGACAGTTCTTTTCCTGTGTCAACCTCATTAAAAAATGAATCAGTAGGTTATGTAGGTAGATTAGAAATAGTAGTTTATGAGGATAGTTCCTTTTACTGTGTCAACCTCGTTAAAAAATGAAACAGGTCACCATGAGCATAGTTCTTTTCCTATGTCAATCTCATTAAAAAATGAAACAAATCCTCTCCTAGTCAATTCAAGTCTTTCATCTGATCTCGTAAATGAACCTTCATTCCTTCCATATTTTAGTAACCATTAGTCTACTTAGTTGAAGGAAATGAAGCCTGGGGGGCATGTGCTCTAGAAAGTTACGCTTGGGGGGCATTCAAAACTTATCTCAAGCAGAGTTTTCTTTTTGTTTCAATATTGTGTAAAAATGAAACAAACCTATCTCAAGCATGATTTTTCCTTTGTTTCAAGCTTGTGTAAAAATGAAACCTATCTCAAGCATGATTTTTCCTTTTTTGCAAGCTTGTGTAAAAATGAAAGAAATCTATTTGAAGCATAGTTTTTTTCTGTTTCAAGCTTTTGTAAAAATGAAACCTATCTTGAGTCGATTTTGGTTATTATTTTCAAGACTCGTTAAGCTCATGAAAAGCCGGAGATTATTTTTCTATCTTTCATTCTCGTAAAACACATGAAAATGCCAAGTTCTTTCCATCTTTTCCTACTCGTAAATTAAATTGAAATTTGGCCACATGAGTACATTTTCATCCATTTTCAAACTCGTTTTAAACTTACGAAAAAGTGAAAACCATGAGTACATTTTTATCCCTTTTTCAAACTCGTTAAAACTTACAAAAAAGAGAAATATTGAGTTCTATTTTAAGCCCTTTTCAGACTCTCTAAACATGAAAATATTGTCAAGTACTTGACTATTCGAACTCGTTAAATAAAATGAACAGTCATCCCTTTAGTATAAGTTTACCCCTTTTCCGGATTGAAATGGAATAATTACGAAAAAGGTATACGTTGAATAATCATGGTCAATAGAGTTCTCTCCTGTATTATTTTATCCTTTTTCAGACTTGAGAGACTAAACTTATGAAAAGGTAGACCCATGAATTTTTCTTAATTTTTTTCTTCTGACTCCCTAAAAATGAAAAACACCGAGTTTCTCCTATACTGGACTCGTTAAAATTTAACAGTAAAGGACCTGTCAATTTTAAACAGGAACGGAGCACTCCTTCTTAGGGTTCGATTTTAAACTAAGTTGGACTCATCGGAAGGATGAGCTTATAAACAAGAAAATGATATCCTCCTCAAGCTTGTCAAAAATAAAGAGGTACCTGCCAGGAATGGTGGGGGAAAAGAGAGAAAATAGATTCATTTGTTACACTTTGATTTATAAAAGCACTATACCACTCTTGAACATGACACTTTTTGTCACACTTCTACTTGGGTTGGGAAAATCCTTTGTCTATCAGTTAATCAAACCACATTGAAGGTCTTCAGCTGGTTTCTAGGTATTAGCTTAGGGAAACTGTCGCCAAACCATCTGCATTGTTTTTATGTGTTCAGGAGGACATTCAAACAAACCATTCATCTACAAACATTTGTCTTGATTCGAGTTGACCATCCCTGAGTCAGTCCTTGCAAAAAAATTCTTCAAAACTTTATCTATGGTTTCGTGTCGTGAGCTTGCTTACGACGGATCACTTTCTATCGACGACAACTCATCATCTAGAAATTTTATCTAGAATTTGTCAATACCTTCAAATATGCATGCCTTAATGGCAAGTTTCTCGCTTTCGATGACAGGTTGCACCATTGACCTTCGATCGAACGATTATATGAAATGTTTGACTTCAAATCACTTATTCACATTTTATGGATTGTACTGAGTACTTTGAGAGCCATTGTCATTACTGGTGGTTTCTCTCACACTTGTTAACAGTTCACATCAATGACTGGTAATCAAGTGGGCTCTACCATGTTCGACTTCAACACATTTAATCGCATGGGTAGAATCGTACTAGTTTAGGAAGCAGAAATCAAGACCCTGGATCTAGTTTACATCATCCAGGCTACGAGGAGTTTTATTATTCATTATGTAGTAGACTATTCAAGACAGATGGCTACGTCCATGCTGTGTCTACACTATTGATGTAATATTAAAATCATTTCTATATCAGAACAAGTTTAGTTAGATTTTATCTGAGTATGGGAATGCCTACCTTAGTGATGATATATATATATGATTTTCATTGAATGTCTTTACAGGGTTCCGACTGGGGTGTCCACAGGCTAATCCTTGAAATGATAAAGCACATCACTTTTTTAATGCTCTCAAACTTTGTGCTTTATGGGGAAATATGTTACACTGAAATTTGTCACCATGACATTTTAGTGTCTATATGGGTTCATCATTACTCATGTATTACTCCCTTAGAAGTCTACAACATCAAAGTTCCTAAATTCAAGCCTTGAAATTGAGATAAAAGCTTGTAAAAATCATAAAAATGCTTGTAACGCACTTTTCCTTAGCTTTACCTACGGCATCGCACTCTTTGGCTTTAAAAATTATGGAGTTGACTGTGCGTTTTTTGTATTAAAAGTGCGGAGCCCCGTAAAAGGTAAAATCAGCGGAAAAGTAAATTCTAGAAGCTCAGCTAGTTGAATATTCTCCCAGATGGAAGCTTCTAGAAGGCATTATCTAGTCGAAGCTTCACTCCCTCCATTATCATGAACATTCATTCCTTCATTAAAACAGCCTATTCCTTGGATTTTGGAACTTAATCCCTTGATAAGGGGACTCTATCCCTTCCATTTTAGAGTTTTAACCACTTTCCTTTTCCTATAAATTGAAGCTTTGGTTCAGTTTCAAGGGTATTGACTGACTGAGATTGAATGAGTTAGAATGTGGGAATGATTACACACCCATGTGAATTTTAGCTGAGAGAGTGCATATCTTGTTAGAGTAAAGGAAATGCATGTTCCGGACCCTAGGAAGGCATGTACGACATCAAGGCGGACATGATTGTAAGTCTCTTTTTTATTAAAGATAATACGAATGAATATTGTTTTCTCAATGAGTTCTTTAGTTAAAAAGATTATTTATCATGTTTTATTAATGTGTTATTTAATTTATTATATCATTTCTTGGATTCCTTGATCATCTTAATAGATGTTTGATTCATGAATTAACTTTTATTATGTAGGTGCTTTTGATATTTTCTTTTGTTTGTGATTGCAGATCCTTGATGAAGACTTTCTTCAAGCCACTGGAAAGAAGATCAGCGCTGGACTACAAGTAGGTTTCTAAAAACCCTGTTATAGTTAATTCCAAAACAAAAATTATCTACAGAAAATAATTTTTATTTATCCGTTTGTTGCTAGCTTCCCATAAGACACTTGGGAGGTCTGTCTTGTCCGCAAGAACGACTTATCCACCCAACACTTTAGTTTGTTATATAATTCTGTTAGAAAAGTTACTAATCATCACTATGGTAAGTCATTTACTCATAAAATAACTAATTAGACATGAGCCCCTCTTTAGGTGGATATTTTCTTTTCCTCCTCATCATATGGGGCTATTAAAAACCATTTCTAGCTAGTGTTCGCTTCCCAAGGTTAATTTCACATACGTTACTCACACATCCGCCACTAGAAACACCACTTCCCCATCTAACATTAATGTGGTAAGAATGCCACCATTTCTCATCCTGAACTAGGATCAAAGTCTCCATGATATTTATAATTGCATTATTTATACCTCTCTTTTTCTTATACCAAAAATAAATCTAATACATGGAGTTAGTTCTCCATGGATTTTTCCCGGAATTCACGAGACGGTGTGGAAGAAAGTGAAATTAGACCAATCCCAGATGCATCCACACAAACAGGGAAATTACAAAGTATGGAAACAAATCATACCTTCTAACTGAAGAGGATGTTATTTTATGCTTCTAGCTTGAAATATCCACTAGAACTCGTCACTTCTTACTTTCAAATGCCAAGAACCTACACACATCTAAAAAACATATTTATCAAACCAAATACCCTAAAAAGCCCATTAGCATGAATTTGATTAAAATATAATGTATATCATCAATTATAAAATATAATTTTATGGGATCGGGAGTGAATTAACTTTTCATTAACAAGCCAACATAGATATGATATACCATTAAAATATGAGTACTTCTCCTCAACTTGCAATCTCGATCTCCTCCTAGATTAGGTGTTACAGGTAAATTTGGGCATCATAACCCAAGACCAGTATGAGTAGGGTCTATCATCCCCTAATTCAATACTAATAGGTTATATCATCCCTTAATTCAGTTGCTACATGCCCTAAGAGAAGTCATTCCATTGATGGATTTAATTCATGAGAATTCCAATGTTTGAAGTATAGTTGAAATGGCCCATTGACTCATCAAATCTCCTCTGAATGGGCCTAAGTGTGTTTCAAATCACTTATCCCCATGCAAGGGGGCTCTACAAATCACTTCCTGACACTTAAGTGTGAGTTGGTCTCCTCATAGTCAAATCATCATTGTTCTGGGAATCTCCACATGTCCAGTGCCTTCTAGAAGAGCTCATAGGTGCCATACTTCAAATAAATGTGTTCATACATCACCATTGAACCTAGAACCATGCCTCATCTATTGTTAGAAATCCATTCAAATAAATTTATTTACAAACTACCTACAATTTCCCTATAAATTGAGCACTCATCTAAGTGCTAGGGAGGAAGAATTTTGTGTAGTGGTATGTTGTTGGATTCTTAATTTATGAGAGTTAGAAGTACTATTATGCTGTTGAGATGATGCTTGGTGTGATGAGGATGGAATGACATTGGAGCAACTTGACGATGAATTGATCTATTGGTTGTAATATTCTCCTCCTACTTTCTTAATAAAATATATGTTCTTTCTCTCATATATATATACACCTATATCTTGTGAATTGTATTCTCCAATGTGTATGTATTCTTAGATATAATTGTTTCGATTTGGTTAAGACAAATAGATTGTATATTTGTATGGTGTTTGTTGTTTTCTGTCTTTAATTGCATGTATCAATCTAGCTGCTTTAGTTGGATTATGAGCGACGACAATAACTAAAGAGGGGAGCAAGTTCGAAGGATCACAAGTATGTCTCTTGCCTTTATGTTTATCTATTTTTCTTAGAGAAAAGAATGTTTGTCTTTCTTCTGTTGCTCTGAGTGAAGGAACACCACACTCAGGGAGCTCTATTTTGTCCATAGATTAGAATTTCATATAACATCAAGGATAGTCTCTACGCACACAAAATAATAGTATAGCTCTCTCTCTAATTCTGACTAATGCTTCTCATCTTTATAGGTGTAATGTTCCCAATTTTTAGCCTCAAGCTAAAATGGAACATTATAGTTGCATATTTTATTTTTTCTTAATAAAATGGGTAAGGGGACACCTTAGCCCTCTTTTAATGAAGAAATAACACTCCTTATGTGAAAAGGAGATGAATAAGCAGCTGGATTAAAGTACTTGAGGGTGTGAATGGAACCTGGATCACTTGATTTAGTCATCTTTGACTAATGTCAACAGTGCTGCCCAAGCAGGAGAGGCTTCCTAGAGAAGTTGCGCAGTTTTGGAGGGAAGACACTCATGTGAGGGTGGAAACCCTAATTGGTGGGACCATGGTGGAGAAGAGTTCCTTTTCATTACATGGAGGAGATGGCAACCCATTTTTATTATTCTTTGGAGATATATTTTCGAATAGGATCTGCAGAGGCTTGCATCCCCAGGATGTTTATCAGGGTGATGGTGCACTCAGGCACTAGGGTGTTCCGAGTCAGGAATCCCTTCCTCTTCCTCAAGGAAGGATGAGGATTGAGATGCATTTTCCTCAATATGGCATTGGCCACAGCTACATTCATCTTCTACAGCATTAGCTCTGCAGTAGAGAGGACATTTTGTTGCTGGGTGGAGCAAGAGAGGAACTCATGGAGTCTCTCTTGACTTGTTTTATTTAGTGGAGGAGTGATCTATTCATTGAATAAGCTACAAGGAGGATTATCAGGCTTCATTACACATATTTGGCATGAGGCCAACATTCCATCATCTCCCACTGCACAGTCCATGGAGGAAACTGCGTTATTTCAAAGAAGGTAGTGAGAGAGGGGTTCTTGAGCTTCAAAGGAGGAGTGTTTTTTAGTCAAAGGGATCAACCATTTGCTTGAAGACATTATCAGAGGGGGGAAATCATATTTCAGATTATCCATAGCCTCATTCTCATTTTTTTCAGTTGCAATGATAACCCGGTTGTCACATTTTGTATTCTCCGACATTTCTAGCAATCTCTCCTAGATTGGCTAGAAATCCTGTATTTCAGCCCATTTCTTTGTCATTAGGAATTTTTCTTGTATCGTATAGCCACATCTGTATTTAATATGTATTCAAAATCTGCTAGTCTCATAGAGACTGCGCAGGCATTGTCTTCCCGCATTTTGAGTAGTGCAACAACTCATGTATTTCACGGTATGATCACTTGGAGTTTGGTTCCATTGTATGAGGGGTTATTCCCTCTTCTATTCCTTGTATATTTTATAAATAATATCATATCTTTGGATGCATATCATTTCCCTCTTATTGTATATTTATATTTGCAGAGTTTATGATTATGTCTTATATTGTTGTAAGCTCTTTCATTGAGCATTGTTTTAGAGACCTAGATTGGGGAGATCTGTATAACCCATCTAGATTTATTTCTTTGAGATAATTTTCTACAAGGGAGTTGTATTGTATTTTTTATAGGGCATCCCAGTGGTGGTTTTCCTTTTTTTGGCAGAGGCTTCCTTATACAGTGTCCTCAAGGACCCTGTAGCAGAAATTTCCGAAGTGGAAATATTGCGTATCCATAGACAGAGTCTGTGAAGGGCCATATAGCTTCTGTATCTCACCCTTCCTTGTGAAGGTGACATATCTGGTAAATTCCTCCAACAGTCAATCTCTGGAATGTTTCTATAGAAGGAATTTTGGAATGTCTTAAGATATTCCTGATGGAATAGCAAGTTCGAGATTTGGAACTTTACAGTGGTATCAGAGCATCAATATTGGCTCAGCCTGTGCATAAGATTTAATGCCATCAGAATGAGGAGCTTCTCTCCAAGGAGAGGATATTTTCAGAGGAAGCAAGGGAAAAGGAATGACGTAAGAGGAGGTCTCCCTTCTTCTTTTCTAGACCATTGAGAACATCGTTGAAGATCTGATGAAAGGGAAAATTTGGAGAAATTTTCTAAAAGGGTTTGTGGATGAAGAAAACCCTAGATATTCTCATGAAGGGTGTGAGAATTCAGCCACACATGCAGATCCACAACGCAGCAAATTGCCCATAGCTACTGCAAGAAGTATGGAAGGAAAAAGTTGAGGCCTTTGGAGGAGCAGCGCTACAACTCAAAGGTATGAATCATGATGATTGGTTTCAGAATTCTATTTCATGTTTTCATGAAAATGAGAGATCATATGTTGAAGTCACAAAGAGTTTTTCAAAGGGTATTGATGAAAACCAATGTTAAACATGGTGTGACAAAACTTCAAACACTTTGCATGCATGGAATGGGACCATGAAACAAAGATCATTCCATCTTTATAGAGGGGGATGAAATCAGGAGGATGGCTTGCTAGAGGAAAGAACCCCATTGTATGAAGGGCACTCTTCCATTTGTGAGGGTGTCGATATATTTCTCTCAAAGGAAGGCCAAGACCTAAGGCCTCTAATTGAGAAGGAGATACACTCACATGTTGGTAGAGAGGAGGTGCATAGAAGACTCTACAGTGCTACACCATTGGAAGAAGAACAAGAGCAGAAGGATCAGCATGAAGGGATGATGGAAATTCACCCTTATCTATTTCAGAGATTTTCTTCACATAGGAGAGGGACTACACTGCGCAGTAGAGAGATAGGGACCTTTCATTCCCCTCATATATACAGTCCACTTCCTATCTTTATGTCTCACTTTTTGGAGGCATTCCACTTAGGAGGCCACTTGATCTAGAAATGATGAGAGGCATCATTCTATTTGGTTCACCACTCTTGGAATCCAGAGAGGTGGAGAAATTAGAGGAATCCAACACAGTGCAGAGAGTTTGGGACAAGCTCAAGGAGGAGGGATACACTCTCTCATTTTCAATACCACCCATTCTCATCAGTTTTACTGCATAGATACAGTTGCTATGGAGATGGAGGATAGAATATTCATGATGCAGGATGACTTCTCCATATATTTGGTGAGAGAGAGGATACATCCTTTGATGAAGGACTCTTTCATGCATTGGAGTAGAGGGAGGCCACTCATGCTTACATTCGCCAGGATCAGGAGATTTTTTGGAGGTGATAGTCTCTCATGGGAGGCTCATTTTTAGAGAACATCATTTCTTTTTGGGCATGAGTAGATACATGATGGCATGGTAGAAAATTGGAGGATGAATTTGGCATGGGGGATGTCAAGGTAGTAGGCAGTAGCATGAGGGAGCACAATATTGTAGAACACCAACAATGTCTATGTGGAGGATTGATCCCGGTTGGAGGACTCAGATTTTGGTTGAGTGTTCCCAGGATCTTGGTGCATGCATGATTCTTGATGACCACGAGGGAGATGATAGATACATGGTTGATGATATGGTCATCTATTATTATGGCAGGATATTCTTGACTAAAGTTTCTTGTCTCAAGGAGAAATTATTGCATGCAGCACATGAGGACTTCCTAGTTGTGCATTTGGATGCATAATTTTCTTTGCTAGAGGAGTTCACTTGGGAGGGAATTCATCATGATCTTCATCAGCATATGGACAGATGCATAGCCCAAATTATTTTGGAGAGGTTGGCACAACCATTCCCTTACTCATTGGAGGAGAGGGAGAGCATTCAGATGACCCATTTCAGCTCAAGGTCTCAAGTACATGGTAGAGAAGGTATAATTTCCCATTTTGTACCTCTTTACTTCATATGAGCAGCCTATTGTCTCAAGGAGGGTCATCCCTTCTTGCACTTGGTATAATGTACTTGTAGCTACTTGTAGCCTTGATTTTGGCTATTCTTATGATGGTTTGTGGGGGAAGCCACATGCTCTTTGGTGTGCACCATTGGCACCAAATTGTATTTTCATGTTTAATATTATGATGAGATATTGTCACAACAAACAAGTGGCTAGTACAACATTTATTACTTTGATTTTGACGCAGGGCAAGGAGGCACTGCATAGGTTCGATAAGTAGGATTTGGTACCACTCTCTGGTTGTCATTTGATAGCTTGCTTTTATTGTGTATTGCTCCTTGTATTTTTGATGTTGGTACACTCATGAGGAGCATTATTTGGAGAGTATTGGATGTAAATCCCATTGGGAGCATGATTCTCCCCATTATACATGTCTTATTTGGTAGGAGACACCATGGGAAAACCATGATTGCCACATTGCTACTTTTCTCTTCTTGTGGGAGGAACCACTTGGAGAATTTGAGGACGCATTTCATGGCTCATTTTCTTGATGGGGTAGCTTGGGCCATTCTTGGAGGCCATACCATTTCAGCCCAAGGAAAGAGGCAGCCCCATGGACACTTCAAATGGAGAGAGGGTCATCTTGAGAAGCACAAGCACAACTCTCCATTCAGCCCTAACTCATTGCACAAATCAGGGGTGAGATTCTCATTTGGATGATAGCATGGATGAGAGGATCATCATTGGGAGAAAAATTTTCCCATGCATATCATCACTCCTACCTTAAGGAGGCCATAGCATAGCAAGAAGGATTCCACTACACCTTCTATCTTTCCATGAGGAGCATCATTTTCAGCTTGCATACTTGGGAGAGAGCATTGGAGGACATGTTTATTGCAGCATATTTTGAGCAGTGGTAGAGCTTGTTGATGATGAGGCCACAAGAGAAGAAGGAGGAGAAATTTTATTCTCTCTATGAAGTTTCTCGAGGACAAGAAACATGTGGGAGGGGAGGACTGTAATGTTCCTAATTTTTAGCCTCAAGCTAAAATGGAACATTATAGTTGCATATTTTATTTTTTCTTAATAAAATGGGTAAGGCGACACCTTAGACCTCTTTTAATGAAGAAATAACACTCCTTATGTGAAAAGGAGATGAATAAGTAGCTGGATTAAAGTACCTAAGGGTGTGAATGGAACCCTAATCACTTGATTTAGTCATCTTTGACTAAATTCAACAATGCTGCCATCGAAGGAGAGGCTTCCCAGAGAAGCTACACAGTTTTGGAGGGAAGACACTCACATGAGGGTGGAAACCCTAATTGGTGGGACCATGGTGGAGAAGAGTTCCCTTTATTTGTATGGAGGATATGTCATCCCATTTTGATTATGTTTTGGAGATATATTTTCGAATAGGGTCGGTAAAGGCTTGCATCCCTAGGCTGTTTAGCAGGTTTATGGTGCCCTCAAGCACTAGGGTGTTCTCGGTCAAGAATCCCTTCCTCTTCCTCAAGGAAGGATGAGGATTGAGTAGCATTTTCCTCAATCCGTCATTGGCCATAGCTACATTCATCTTCTACAGCATTAGCTTTGCAGCAGAGAGGACATTGTGTTGCTAGGTGGAGCAAGAGAGGAGATCATGGAGTCTCTCTTGACTTGTTCTCTTCAGTGAAGGAGTGATATATTCATTGGAGAAGCTGAAAGGAGGATTCTTGGTCTTCATTACAAATCTTTGGCATGATTCCAACATTCCATCATCTCCCACTGTGCATTCCATGGAGGAAACTGCATTATTTCAGAGGAGGCAGTGAGAGAGGGGTTCTTGAGCTTCAAAGGTGGAGTGTTTTTGAGTCAAAGGGATCAACCCTTTGTTTGAAGACATTATCAAAGGAGGGAAATCATATTTCAGATTAGCCATAGCCACATTCTCATTTTTTGCAGTTGCAGTGACAACCCAGTTGTCACGTTTTGTATTCTCCGACATTTCTAGCAATCTCTCCTAGATTGGCTAAAAATCCTGTATTTTAGCCCATTTCTTAGTCATTGGGAATTTTTCTTGTATCCTATAGCCACATCTGTATTTCATATGTATTGAAAAGTTTCTACTCTCATATAGACTTCGCAGGCATTGTCTTCCGACATTCTGAGTAGTGTAGCAACTCATGTATTTCAGGGTATGATCACTTGGAGTTTGGTTCCATTGTATGAGTGGTTCTTCCCTCCTCTATTCCTTGTATATTTTCTGAATAATATCATATCTTTTGCTGCATATAATTTCCCTCTTATGGTATATTTATATTTGCAGATTTTCTGATTATGTCTTATATTGTTGTAAGCTATTTCATTGAGCAATGTTTTAGAGACCTAGATTGGGGAGATCTGTATAACCGATCTAGAGTTATTTCTTTGAGCTCATTTTCTAAAAGGGAGTTGTATTAGATTTTTTCTAGGGCATCCAAATGGTGGTTTTCCTTATTTTTGTAGAGGCTTCCTTATACAGCATCCTCAAGGACCCTGTAGCAGAAATTCCCAAAGTGGAAATATTGCATATTGATAGATAGATTCTATGAACGGCCAGATCCCTTTTGGATCTCAACCTTCCATGTGAAGGGGAAATATCTGAAAAATACCCCAACATTCAATATCTGGAATGGACTTGTGGTCTTTATATAGAAGGAATTTGGAATATCTTAAGATATTCCCGATGGAGCAGCAAGTTCCATATTTGGAACTTTACAATAGGGTTATATTGCATAGCCATTTTTCACTCTTTAGGAGGATGTATATTGAAATATAAGGAATCAAGAAGTTAGGAAACCTCCACAATAATTTACCCCTATATAACTCATGGAAGAGTAGGTTGATCTGATATCCTATGGAATGAAATAATATAGAAGTTTCACCAAAGATGTACCTAGTAAAAGGCCAACAAGATTTTGATTTTTTGGTTGCATACTGCATGACAAAGTCTAGATACAAGATGCAAGTGTCCTGGGAGCATCTATGCTACTAAATAGAAAACACAAATAGGAAAATCTATGGAACAGGTTCAACAATTCAAAGCTCTCTCTTATTGAACTAAGGTGGAAAAAATAGGCTACAAAACTTGTGAATAAATATAATTCAAAACCATATTTAGGCACAAGTTGTATCCATTTTCTTCATATCATTTCATCTAAGAATTCATTTCCAATATCTCCATCCCTACCCTCTCATGACAATCCCACATGCCTATTATAGTTAGAGATGTATAAAATAGATAGAAGACTCACATACATTCAATGTTGCTGCCAAGAATGAATTGTATCCGTTGGAATCATATAATCTTAGCTCAAAGTTTCCATTATAGCCATCACTACCCTTCTCTCATGTAAACCTAAGAGATACTAGTATATGTTCTAAAGTTCATACCTATAAAGATATATGGATCAGGCACATCTAATTTGTTGTCCATTTTCCATAGCATACCCACTCATTAATATATGATGCAGGTCCCTTTTAACTCATCTGTAGAGTAACACAATGGTAAGGTGTAAGTCATTGGTTCAAGTCCAATAAAGGGCTCATATTTCCTATGAGTTTAAAATATCAAATTCCATTCTCATCATATGATCCACATCTTCTAAAGGTGAAAACCCTTTTTCAAAGGTTGATAACTATTCGGCATGACAAGTTTTGGGAAAAATATTTTTTATGACAATGTAACACACCTAATACGGGGGGAATACCACCATTTGTTTCTCAATAATATTCTTCCTCATCTTGATATTATAGGATGAGTACATATTCTACTCAATATTCATCATTCTTAGGCATCTGAAACGTATTCTAGATAACTGGTTACTTGAAAATATCAATCTTCAAAATAAGTGGAAAAAATGTAGAGGAAATAAGTGAACATTACCCATTGGGTTATGAATATATAAACTAATCTAGTATTGAAATTTCAAGGATATTTATAAATTCGCCCTCTCCTATGAAAAATTAATACATCTTAGTGAGTTGAGTGGAATCCCTATTCAGTTGCTTATTAAATATTTCGTTGGATCAAATTTTATGGTCTCTTCTTCCCTCTCTAGATAGAAATGGATAACATAGGGTCATTGAAAATTTTTAGAGTATTGATATACGAGGATATCTATTACTGTATCCCTTCGAAATTCTTCTAAAGGATAAAAATGTTTCTTTTCATACTGTGGATGACGTAGATACACAAATATAATTCATTTTTATGGGTTGGTTTAGTCTAATTTTTTTACTTGTTACTATTTTTCCTTATTTGGATGGTTCACAAGAACAACAATTGTGACTTCAAGATATACTCACATATTGTCCAAGTCCTATCTATAAGGTTGCAATTTCCTAATTGTCATAGCTTATGCACCTACTAGTAGTTTAGCACATTTTCTACTAGTATTATGGATTCTCAAAGCACGGTGATATTTTACTCAATGATATCAATTAGGTGGTCTATAGACCTCCATTTTTATTCATGGTTATTTCAATTTAATAGAATTCATGTTATGTCAATTTAAAATTTCTAAATATCTAGACTTTTGACATTACAATGCATTTGAATTCTCTGCTCCAATTGTTGTCTTTGATTCTATATTTTTTATCAATTCATTTGGACAATCTAGTTGTTTTTTCATACCTATTTTTAGCGTAGTATACATTTTCATTGTATATTTTTATTTCATGGTTTTCATAATTAGACCTCGAATCCATTTCATATGATGGGAGTTTTGTTGGAAATACTGAGAAGGGGGTGAATCAGTATTCCCTTGCAATTAGTTAAGTTTTAATCTTCAAAGCATTAAATTCACATTACAATTAGATAAAACATGAATTAACATCACATCAATGCATAGTGAACAAAAAAATTCAACAATGCATGACATCAAGGAATTACATAAGATATTTTTTGGGTGGAAACCATTTCACGAGAAAAATCATCAAATAATTCTTAATATAAGTCTTCAAAAATATAAATAACTTAGGAAGCTTCAACTTCTAATATTTTCATAATAAACTAAAGGAGGCTCCAAATCCTTTATTTACACGCTCAAACCTAAAGTATGTTTCAATTCCCTGGTTTACTAGCTCCAAATGGAAGGATTCTCCAACGGCCTGATTTACAAGCTTCAACCTGAACGAAGCTTCAACTCCCTGATTTACTAGCTCTAACTAGAATGATGGTGCAACATCGTATGTAGGCTCCAAACTTCTTTAACACCACCTTTTCACCCTAATGTTTTCTTGGGCTCCAACTTGAAGGAGCCTCCACTCTCGTGCCTTTCACCACCCTTCCACCCTAATCAACAAGTCAACCACATTTCAAAATTCTCAAGCTGGAACCACCTATGCTCAATAAGTAACTTCAAAATCAATATGTTTGCTTTGTTAATCTACAATACTAACACAAGGTCAACAACAATGATAAAATATCAAATCATAGCAACCTATGTTTTTCAAGTGTATTGTCATAATCATATCTACTTCTGCTCAACATCAATACCAAACCATGTCAATAATAAATTAATTTATCAGCATCTCTATAACACTAACAATTAGTAATGAGTATAATATATGAAATATTGTGAAACCCTACTACTACTCAACAAAGCATTGATACATTCTAATCTTCTTCTACCATATCACTCTACTACAAATATCTCACTGAATTAATAACAACAATTTTTCTATACTCACTCAAGAAATATTCCCTTACACATGTCAAACCGTTATCATCCTTTACTTCAGTCTAATAGTCACCTACTGGTACGCTCCTTGGAATATAAAAACCCTAGTAGCGACTACATATATTAGCATAACTACAAGCCTCAGAGCATCAACAATATTTTTGCAATACCACTTATCGACATCTCAATCAATTCTATTAGCATCAAACAATGAAGTAATAACTCGTCTCAATAAAACCCCTAACAACATCATTACATAAAACTACCAAACCCTAGGTATTCAATGACAAACCTTAGAATATTTTAGCATCAATATGATCTCCAAATCTCTCTTTTCTCAATATATACATTCAAATTCAAACACAACATCAAATCATTCTAGTTCATCATAACAACAAAATTTGAATCATAAGACTAACATAATAATGTACTCGATCAGAAAAATTGTATGCAATGTCACTTCATTATGTAGGAATATTACAACAATATAAGTGCTTCTAATAATACATGGCTACTATAGTGAAATATCATAATCCCAATATTATTATCATACCCCTATACCAATATTTCAATCATACTATAAAATGGAAATATACGAACAACTCTTAAATAGAAACATTTAAGTAAATGTTTTCTCAAACCTACTATAGCAGCATCACTTTGTCTTACAAAATTTTTGCCCTTAGTCAAAACATCAAGCCAGCAAAATCCAACAAAGCAAGCTATATTAATCTCAAATTAGTATACCAAATCCCTTCTCATGATAGCACTAAGTATTAATTTTTCAGATCATCAATCGGATTTAGATGTGTACTCCATGCACACGTCTATGACATTAGGCCTCCCTTTTTATGAAAGAAAACCCTTGTCATATGTATTTTTTTCTCTGAATGAATTGTAGCTACAAATATAAATATTACCAAACAATTGAATATTTGAGGCAATAGATCCAATGCATAATATCCCACTTCATGGTATAGATCCATATTGTTCTTTTCCATTGCAAAGAAAAGCCTCATCCACATGATTGTTGTCACTTGAATTTTCCATACACATGTTACATTTAGATTAGTCTCTTATATTGCAATAAGTCGTAGATACATGTGCTAAAAGAAGGCTAAGAGATGAAGAATGGATATCATAGTCACAGTTTAGGGCACAAATTCTAGTGAAGAAATTACAAAAATAAATTAATCCCAAAAAATAAACCTTTTGTGCCACTAGAAAGAGACCTTTAATTCGGCTAAATTATAGTTATATCCATAATCAAGAATTATCCCATAAAAAAAATTTGTTTAGGGAAAAAATGAGGCATCAATCCTTCGCATTTAACCTCAAAGAGAGCCTTAGGAATAGGGGTTGAATGACCTAAGGGCTTTTGAATTTTCAGAGAAAAACTCAATATTGAGGGCACGAATGGCCTTAGGCATAGGATGAAAATTATCTCAGAACATGGCTACAGTATCCTCATAAGAGTGGCCTTTGAGCAGTGAATAGTTTCCACAGAAAGGATATTTATACAACCATTGATATGAATTTAGATAAACTTACTTCTATCCTCAGAAAGTGTTGTTGTATTAAAATAAACCATCAACCAAAAGGAAAAAAATAATCCCAATAAAACCCTTGATCAGATTCATCCTACTTCTAGCCTAAAAAAAATTACAAAGATATGTGATTTATATGTTATCATTATGGAGAGCTCACACCTTATATTTATACTTGATGAGAGGATATTGGAGGGGTCAAATATACCTAGAGCTGACCTAAACTTTTGGAGGGAGATGAACTTAAATGTGGAAATTTGAGTTCAAATTTAAAGTTTGGAGACAAAATGTGATGTCGACCTCAATTTAAATTTGGATCATTGTTTCACTTCGATAAACCTTATTTAACCTCTAAAATAATTAATCAAGTCCTTCAATAAAGGTAATTTTTTTCCTAATGATTTTAGTGCCTTTGTAGTTAATGATAAACTTCCACACCATCTCCTTTTAGGGACATTGACCATAGGAACGGGACTTTGACCTTCTAAGAGGTATATCTTTCAAACCATGAGGGGACTCCTAGACTTCCACATACATTTTCAATCATATGACGAGGACTATCAAATGGTGACCATCTAATGATCAAAATCATTTTACTCTACTTCTATTTTACTCAACCACTGTGGGAAATATAGGGCTTCACATCCTTTGTTTCAAGATTCTTGTCATTTAGGGCTTCTCATTGATGCAATATAGAAAAATATTAATAATTTTCATAGACCAAAATTAGAATCAATGACAACAAAATTAAACAATTTGTTGAGGTATTGGGTGGTTCTCTTCTATGTTCTCTTCATGGTACTAGCATGGAAAATAAATTAGTCAAAGATTGTGATGGTTTAGATATTTTTAGTTATTTTAACCCAACTCAAGTGAAAGATACTCATTCCATTTTCACTATTAACCTCTTCTAATCCAAAATTTGGTAATTTTTATTTTTACAATAAATATTGATTACATGTGCTCATTTTATTTGTGAAAATTCTCAATTCATGGATGGTTGTAACTGTGATTGTTTTTCGAGTTGTAAACTTAAATGCCTATGATTTTGTTTCCTAGAATATTTGTGTAGTAGAATGTACCAAGTATTATAATACCTCTACACAAAAAAATTCTCCTAAATGATGGTATTAATGCTTGGATGGTGGCTCAAGATAAGTTTAATAAAAAAATTATATTACTTAATGAGGTCCTGCTCCATGGAAATACTCTTTCGTGGAACTATATCTTCAAGTGGTTGTGATCAAGAAACCATTAGTTTCACTTAGTGGGTTAGTATTTATCGATTGTTCAATTTATATAATAAACTACTTCGGGATCACATGGATTATGCCAAATTAAGTGTATTGGGTCAAAGAAATGAATTTATTTGAGGTGGCTCATTTTGTATGAAAAATGATTGAGTATGCTTCCCTATCTAACAATTATAGGATGTGGAGTTTGTCCTTGTGTAGAAACCATGGACACTTTTTCATATTTTGTATTTGGGGGTAATTCACATAGTTTATGGTATGGTTTTAGGTCTTGGAGGTATTTATAATGTACTAATATGACCAAAAACTTTATAAAAATATTTTCCATTCTTTTTATATGTATGGAAATATAGAAACAAAATGACCACATTTTTTTTATTCACCTAATCTTCCTAAGTGTTGGTTATTTTGTTTTAGTGCTCAATGATTTTTTTTTGGGGGGTGTAGATGACACCTAGGCACCTAGTTATGGAGATGTAATAAAATATATATCAAACCAAATGGAAGAGAAATTGATTTAATTTCATTACATCCATCTCCCATATGTACAATACAGGAGTATTTGAAAATACATTCTTTCCAACTAGATCCTTGTACATTGACTATACAAAATTGATCTATTCTCAATTTTTGTATTGTTTTGGACAAATAAATGTCATTGTTAAAAAAATAAATAGAAGAGAGAGGGATTAAAATGTTCAATACTTGTTTTTACTCTACTATGTTTCAAGGTTGGATCCATCAACCACTCATCCATCACTTCCAATGACACTTTCTATTCTACCCCTCCAAATAATTCCTAAATATAATAATAAGGTAGGTTTGATACCAACCATACATATTACATGTGATTATTTTTATCATCATTTGGAATTTAGAAAATAAATGAGCTTCCATCTCCTCTCGCAATCATATATCGAATTGAAAATGATTGAAAAAATTGAACAAGTTATGGTAAAATCATTTTCATAGTCCATTTGATCAGAATTAAAAATTGGGGATAAGATAGTATAATTTATCAAATATGTTAGGAGATTATAATATCACAATAACAACTATTTCTTTCCAATCGGCTATGTTTTCATTAATTTCTATCTTATTTTTACTAGTGATTGGTGTAATTGTTGCACTTTCCTTTCCCAATTATTAGTGAAATTGACAAAATATCGTAGTTTTGAGATCATCATTATGGATGAGATAAATAATTTTTGTAAGTGACCTTAATTCTTCCATATATTATATTTTCTATAGATATTTTAGGCTCAAAATCCCCATCCCTTCCCAGAGGGCTTTATAGCTATTCTAAAGGGAATTTTCCTTTAGGACCAAGGCGGAGGGATTTTCTATAACCATAATTGAACAAAAAATTGAACCATCAAGAAATGGTATATACTAACCAATGGGATTTAATATATATGTATTTTTCATATTGTGTTATATATGTATGAATTCGTGTATGTATGTATGTATGTATGTAATGTGAGTAATCTAAATGGTAAAATTTCTCTTTGCCGAGGAGAAGATATGGGCTCAATTTATGCTACCTACCTATCACATGAAATATGAAAATGAATATTTCATGCATTGATGGTATATTTTCCTCCATTATTATTCAATTATTAAATGATAATTGAGAGAACAATCATTTCCATAACAAAATGTTTCTTGTGTTTTTTTTTTAGAGGAGATAAGATTTGAACTCATGACCTAAAGGATATGAGCCTTCCAAGCCACTATATAATTTACTTTTCAATATTTATTGATATCATAGTCAAAATGGGTACACAAGAAAATCATGGAATATGTTATACCTATCCTTATATAGGAATAGGGGAACTATTTAATTATTGAATACACCTTAATAACTTTATTTTTTCTTTTTATAAAACTCAATGTTGTTACCTTGGGAAATAATCATGCATGGGCCATCTCATGGAGTATCTATTTGGACAATCTAAAGTTTGTATAGTTGGATCTGTGTCTTTTATTTGAAAAATAATGTCAATGCAGATGTGTAGGTGCATTAAATTATGGTGAAGATTTCAGGTTTCTATGACTTTTCCATTTGTCATATAATTATTATTTTCATTATTCCTCCAAAAATCGAAAAATAAAATGACATTTTTATCCAATTCTTGTATCTTCTTCACTCTCTAATAGAGACTCTTTCTCACCATAATAGTTCAGTCTTTATTATTACCTAACAAGAGTCAAAATATAGATTAGATTTTATATGGACAAATATTATGTTTATTAATTTTTTTGTTTTGGTAATTTTAATTGAGATAATGATATCCCATTCACTAATGAAATTGGTGAATAATAATTAGCCAAATTTACCTAATGTAGAAAAAAATTAAAAAGTTGCACGTGTGAATATATAACCTACAAAAAGGCGAACTAATACAACAATGGAAAGAGCTACTAGCATGTCACTCCATAGAACTAATTAGCTAAAGGCTTGTGTTGATGGACCCATATGAAATTTTTTATTAGTTCATGCAAATAACCACAATAGGAAATTGGGAACATAAATTCAATATCCCAAACAACATGCTTAAATAAAAACACTCGTGCCCAAATAGATAGTGTTCATATTGAAAGGATTGTATACATTAATAAGTTGTGAATAGTCTAACCATCCCATTAAATAAGTGTAAGACTTATTAAATTGCATTATATTACCTTGCCATAACATTATATGCTTGCAATTCCAATAGAAAGTAACCCATCCAGTAGTATTTAGCATCTATTAAATTTCTAAAAATAAAGGCATCCCAAACTGAGGTATTGCAAATACAACCTATCCCATATCATCAGAAGGAAAAAAATAACCAAAATATTTCTTATTTGTAATTTTCTTGTAACCACATGCATCTAAATCACTTTTAACTAGTATCAATGTAATTGAAAGTAAAACTAGTGCAATAGCATAATTAACCAAAAAGTATCTAAGATTGATTGTCTTGGAAAATGAATTAATTATTATCATTAATAGAATTTAACAAATCATGTAAGAATATATTATTTCCTACATTTAAGGTTGGAACACATGTTGAATATAAGAGTATATTAAAACCATATAATGCCTCAAGATGAGAAGATTGTATCCATTGAGGAAATATCCCTTGATAAAAATTTGTTTTTCTAAAACACTAAAATAAAGAATAAAATCATTATAAACATAAAATTCCAAGGTATGGAAACCTAGTATTAAACTAACCCATATAAGATGAGATATTATAGCTTCCTTTTGCTTCAACACTCTTAGCAATAAATTATCCTTATTTTATTCTATATTATAATCACTAATGAAGAATATAGGTCCATAAGTAAAGGACCCTATCATAATGAACACATCAATGTTTTGATGAAAAGTATATATGCAACTTCGGTGGTGAATTCATGTGTTGTGAATTCAAAGCTGGGTAAAAAATACATTTGTTGAGCTACCAAGGAAGTGATAACCACAATTATGTCAATTAACATAAAATGTCAACTTATAAACGTGCATTAGTCGTGCATACAAATACAATATATACAAGCACGTCACTGATGAGGCATAATGGTTTGTCATATTGCCTTCCACAAGAATGAAAAATTTGATCTACCAGTCAATGCTCGGCTATATTTTTATTATTCTATGCTTTCAATTTAATACTCTAGCGTTTTTTTAATTATAAATAGGAGGATATATATTGAAATTGGATATTTAAATTGAATGTATTAGTTGGAACATTATCATTTTATTATTTTCTGATTAAATTGAATGTTTGAAGTCAACTTGCCACATTTAGAACATTACGAAAAATAATTCATCAATCTACTTTTAGTAGAATTATTATTTTTACTTGAGAAATAAAATAGCGGTAAATTTTTATTATATAAACTAAATTCCCTCTTCCTAATTTTATACTATTTACTACGCTTAGGGCGGTTCGGCAAGGGGGCGGCTCTTTAAAATCAAAGGGAAAGCACGAAGACGAAGTCGAGAAAAGGTGGCCTTGTTTAAAGATAATAAACATTTTTATATTAAATTTTCAAGAAAAGGTGGCCTCGTTTAAAGATAATAAACATATTTATATTAAATTTTACCGATTGATAGATGAGAGGTGGAAAATGAGATCGATTGACAAGTATTTATCATTACTATTTTTGTGTATCAAATATATTAATTATTTTATTATAAGTTAACTCAATATATTTAAATAATTTTAAAACTAGATTTTTTGGCATAATTTTTAAGAAAAACAATAATAAATTTAAGAGAAAAAAATCTGATTTCACGATTTACAAAAGGACTTTTAACTAAACAATGACGTTTAAAAATTAAATAATAAAACATGCAACTAATTTATTTCAATTTAATTTTTTGCCAAAAATTATCGAAAGAGAAAGGGTCTCTCAATTATGCAATTGTTTATTTTACACACTTTTCAACGTTTTTATTTTATTTAAACAATGTTCTCGCAATCCACGATACCCGTGGAGAATTAGCCTCACGATGATAATATAATGGGGAAAGCCACTCCATAAATGGTTCTCATTATTATTATTATTTTCAAATTTATTATAATTTATTTATTATAAATTATAGTAAATATATTTTTAAGTATTTTTTAATATTTTAATATTTTATGTTTTATAAAAGTTGTTTTGATAATAGAAATTATAAATAAATATAAAATTAATTATATATATATATTATTTATTTGTTTGAGAGTTTTCAAATTAGTTTTAACTGGTGATTAAAAAGCATTTAAGTTTTCAAAATCATAACAATATCTCATTTCCCAAGTCATATCAACTCTTAACATGGTTGAATTTTTTTTACCCACTTTCACATAAAGAGTGCCTTGAGAAAACACCCTATAGCCCACTATTAGGTTTAATGGGTCTTTTTTAAATTATTAATATTATTTAGTATTTTCAATAAATTTTTGTTTTGACATATACTAGAATCTTAATATACATACCCCTTTTGTTTTTGCCAAAAAAAAATTGGTCTTAATAAGAACATTTTAGTACCTAACCTTCCTTAAGTCTTAAGATTGATTCCTACTTCTCCATAAACCACAGTGGTGCCACTATTCCTGTCGAGAGATAAATTATACCAATAGGATTACATGTGTGTGCATTCAAGGTGTTGTTTGTGGCCTTAGCGAATGAATGTTCAATGTGTTGCTCGTACCCTTATCGAATGTGTGCTCAAGGTTTTGTTCATGGCTTTAGGCATTATGTGTTCAAGGTGTTATTTGTTGGCTTCGCCTATGGTTAGGTATGTTAATGGAGTATCCTATGGTTAGGGATGTTAATGATACTAGGTGGTTTCGGCAGTAGGTATGTACCATAGGGTTATGAAAACAATCTACATATTTGCTAGGGTAGTCAGAAAGTGGGAGGAAGCTAGCACCTATTTTCCAAAGTTTGTGGAAAAATGCCCCAAACAAATTTTGAGAGGCTATTTAGAGGTTTAAGAGTTATTAAGAATATATATGCTCCTAATGATGCACATAGAATCTAGGCATGTGTGCATGTTCCCAATAGCATGATACATGCTCTATGAACACACATGTGTTCCTACAACATGTGCCTGTTATTTTTATTTCAATTTTCAAGAAAAAGTGACAACTCACAAGTATGTTTTTACAAGATTAGGATGAAAAACTTAGTGGTTTGGGTTGCAAATACATTGAAACAACTATTTTCTCTTAATATCTCTCAATATATATGAGTAGTATTAACGTTAAACTTTTTGAAGTTTCTAGTCGATTTCTAGACGGAATCTTGTGAAAAAAATCATGGACATATCTTGATTTCTCTGGTTTAAATTGGTTTTTTAACTACATATATGGATTCAACATCCTCAAAAAACCCTAGGGCACTACAATTGTGAAGAGTTCACTTGTCAAAATTGTGATTTCAATGAATCCCTATCATGTTCTAGAAAAATTAGAATGGAAAATTATACAAAAAATCACATTTAAAGACTAGTTATATATATAATTTTAAATTTTGAAAAATATAATGTAAAAAACATTTATCAATATTTTCAATCTATTTTTAAATTAATTCCTTTTTTAGGTTCTCAAAGTCATCAAAAGTAAAACTTATGCACTATTTATGCATGGAAAATAGCTTACCACTAACCAGACAACTCAAATTTCACATCGTCTTACATAGTTTCTCTAAATATAATTTATATATTCATAAGTTTATTTCATTTTCTACATTTCATCATTTTATACAATATACAAAAGTAATGTGAATGTAATTTTAATTATCGCTCCAAGTTAATAGATTGATGCATTTTCATGATTGCATTGCCACTAATGCGTCAGGATACACCATCATTAACATGTACCAACCCAACCCCTAATTATGGTGGAAAATTCTAACTCTCAAAGTTAAAGAGAATGACATGAATCATTTAAGGGATTGGGATATATAGTTTATAAGGCTTTACAAATCCACTAATGTCATGGAAAACATTCAAATCGTTTAGAGAAAAGAAGATTTTTTTTCTCTAAATGATATAGAATTTGAGGCTAAGCAAGTAAAACAAAAATTGATATTGAGGACCTCGAAGATTACTAAGCACAAATTTTGAAAGTGGAGAGGCCTACCATCATTCCTTACATTCAAAAGATCTTCAATTTAGAAAGTAAGTAGGTTTTTTCATTAAAAATTTAAGTCTATTTGTTCCTATTATTAAAAGGGAAGATAAAAATAATTTGTCTAATTATAGGATCATTATGATTAGCTCTATTCTAGCCATGCCATATGGAATTATTTTAGAAAATAAGATTAGTGTTTCGATAAAATTACAAGGAAATGGAGAAGAAGGCCTAGCTAGATTTAGGAGTTACCATTCAAGTGTGGACCACCTTGTTATGATTGGGCTCATTTGAAGAAGTTCCACAACGATAAAAAAAATATTCTATATTGCTTCAACGAATTTAGAAAAACATTTAATAAATTTCCAAAATATAACCTCTAGATTATATTAAATGAGGTAAAATTTCCTTTCAAGTTCATATATTTTTTGTTAACGTTATATAACAATATTATTTCTAATTTTAGGAACAATGAGGGCTAGTCAAAAGAAAATGATTGTAATATATGAATGAAGCATGGTTGTTCTATATTGTGTACCCATTTGGAAATATAATTAAACAATTAGGATCATGAAACAATGAGAGAAATAATGGTTTCTAAAAAAATCATTACCTTGGATCCCCCTTGTCATGAAGAAAAAAATATTTGGAGTCCTCCTGCCTTTAAATAGGCTATATTCCACATGAATTCCATGGGTTCTCAAAAACATGGAGCTCGAAAACCACTAATAAATTGACCGATTCAAGTTTAATTTGAACCACCCTAATGATCCCCTCCTTAAACTTGGCTCAAAGAGATTAACTTGGTCCCAACCATTCATCAACCATCTCACCTAAGATCTCACATTTTCCTCCCAAAAATTAAGACACCAATGATGTGATACACTTTCCACCTTGCTATATATCTAAGTGGTCCATTCCACAACTTGATTACTCCATGTGCCACTGCACTACATGTATTCTTGATCAAGGTATTAATTTCTTACAACGATCCATGCTCCTACACAACATGCATGCTTGAACAATAGGTCTTACAACTTTTTGGGAATACACATTAGCCTTGGACCAAAAACCTTATACTTTTCATAGACCAATGGTCTTATCACACCACTATGGCTCTCATGACACACTAGCTTCTTCAGTATCCTCAAACCATTGACTACATTTGTGTTTCATTTTCCATATGACCACTCTCTCACTACATCTCTATATTTTTTTATCCATACCTTAACCTAGTCTTTTAACATTATTTGCACTCACCAGATCCATGCATTTCACATAGATCCATCCACAATTTAGTGTTCACATAAATTTTGAACATTAGCTAATGGCATCTACCAAGGCCTATATCGATCTTGGTCATAATACAAAGCCCAACTATAATACATCATTTTTTTCTTTCCATTTTTTCCAACACACTGTGGGCTTGCAATCATCGATATAATTTTTCCAATACCATATGGCCCTTAAGAAATAAATATCTGTCCATATAACCATTTCCTCTTGTAAGGATACATTTTATGGATTCTATCTACATTTTAAGGCTTTGGGCACCATATTATTTATTTGATACTGGACCTTGATACTATTTTTTAGGATCACAAAAGACACAATTACTTGGGATTCCCCTCGTCGCTAGGAGAAATTTATATGTCAGTTTTTCCACCTTTAAATATGTTATATTCCACATGAATAACATTGTTGAAACCATGGTTTCTCACAAACTTGGAGCTCGAAAACTGTTGGTAACGTATCTAAGTCATGTTTACTTGAACCACTATAACATGAAAAGGTTAGAGAGTTGTTTTGGAAGAGTTGTGTCAATGCATATATAACTATAATCACCATCATGCTTCTCCTTTATGTTGATGTTATTTTTCTCATGATAAGGATAACCTATAGTCTCTATAAGTGACTAACGACTCTTAAGGAATTTTCCTCTAGTATGGGTATTATTGAAAAAAAAATGATTATCATAATCGAACTTGAAAGGATGGCTTATGCTAATTTCATTAATGACAATAACAATTTGAAGGAAGTAACTTTGTACAAAAACCTTGATATTTATTTTCTACACAAGGTTAACTAGAACTATAACATTGAGAATAAGATAAATGGAAGGTGGAAATCTTATTATATACTTGAAAATATTTGAAAATCAATGGATCTTTGGCTTTGGGATATGAAGAAACTCATCTTTGAAACTCTTATCATCATTTTTATGTCATATTTTTGTTAGATATAGGGTTGCAATGTCTTTATCGAATCATGGAGAAAAAAAAAATACTTTACAACTTAAAATATTAAAATTAATTGCAATACATGATATCTTATCATCCTCACAAAGACAAACATTTTCCATATTGAGAACATAGATATGACTAGGTATTTAATATATAATAAAAACAATATTACATTTAAATTTTATGAGAAATTGTGTTGCAATAAAGAATTAAATGATAAGATGAAATTAAGATTCTTAAGGATGTGAACAACACTTAATTCATGGTATTATATATTTGTTTTAAGTATGTAAAAGATCAACTTTGTTAACATGATAATAAATTGTTGTAAAAAAATCCATAAATACAACATTGTTCCTTTAAATAATTTTCCTAATCAAATTTATTTAAAAACACTTTTCTTAAAGCAATTTACCTAAAAATTAAAATTTTAAAATAAACCAAATAATTTTGATTTTTAAAGGGTAATAATATTACCACCTAGATGATAAAACATCTAGTTCATAATTGTAATGGCCCATTTGGAAGAGTGGAGCTCTATAAATTGAGTTATATCCCCCATATTTTGACAAAGTGGAGCATATATGAACAAATAATATGCTTTTGATTTCTCTCTCTATAATATACACTGGTGTAGTTAGGCTATCCTAGACTAGAACCAAAGGCCTTGCTTGTGAAGTAAATACTTGTACTTATGATAAAATATAACCAACTAATTTGAAGAGAATAAATAGATTCTTTTTCATGAGTAATTCATCCTTCTTGAATACAATGTACAACTTTCTCTATGTTATGTTGCACCTTCCATTCGTGCTTTTTCCCTTTTCTTTTCTTTTTATTTCCTCAGCAAGCCAATGGTGAGCTAGTGGATATAATGTTTTATGAGAAAATGGGGCATTGAAAGATCCTCTTGTCCAAATAGTCCAAGATCCTTTTTTGAAACTTATATACTCCTAATGCTAGGATATTGATAAAGAAATCCCATTTGTTGAAAAAATTGAAGGTTTGTGTGTAGTGGGGGGTTAAACACCAAGGAGTTATTTTTATTTACATCAACATTATTCTATTGTTATGGCTAGACTCAATATACTAGGCCTATTGTAAAATTAATTGATATAATTACATTTCACACTATTCCTTAAGGAATAATGAGGATATCCTTTTCATTTTTGCTTCCTATAAACCTATAATATAAGTATTAAAAGGTTGAAATGGTATGTTCCATAAATTTTCCTAGATAGAATGAAAAAGGTGCTTTTGTGTTTCTTGTTCTATAAATATGCGTTATTAGGTTCTCCATTTTTCTACATCTAGGTTGAACTTCAACTTGTTCTTGAGTTATATCCATCCATATACTAATAAGGTATGTGTGGATTCTTGAGAAGAAAGTATCGATGGTAAATAAAAATAAACCCTCCTGAACCACCCAAATCCGCAAATAAATAGAAATGTAATATATACATTCAATCTCACTTGAATTTACCCATCTATCCTCTTCTGGATAAGTTCAAATCCTAAATATGGTTTGAATAAATATGAGGAGTACACCTTGCTAATGTGCCTTTAATGATCCACATCTATCGATCAAGCATTGATGAGCACATTGAACTATCCATGTGGTTGAGAGTGTTCAACTCCTAGGCAGAATGACACAATTATTATGGTTGTGCTCTATCACTGAGTTAATACCCGATTGTGCAGGCCTCTTGGGAATGGATGTTGAACCATAACTAATATATTTGAAGGAAAATTATATTTAATAATTTAATATCCCATTGAATAGGCCTATTTTGGATCAAGGCCTCAATATATTAAAAATAAAAAAAGATATACCCTACTTTTTTTTTCCACCCTGTGGCATTGCCTTGTTAACGGCGTGGTGAGGAAAATGAGGGATGAGATTCTGTCAAATTGTTCCAAACTAGGAAGATAAACTAATGGTATCACATATTCTTTGAGGCCCCAAAAAATACTTCCATTTATGAGTTTGGATCATATGTTCTTCCTACCAAACGCAGTGTTAAACGAAGATGCCCAAAAAAATTAACTCTCATTAAAAAGGCTGTGATCCAAATACAAATTTGAGTATGGGTACATTATTATGACTTAACTACACCACTAGCCTTGCATTTGGAATCCCCCTCATTGTAAATAAGGTAAGTATTTTGGGCATTTCCGATTCCCATAGTGTGATGGGCAATGTGTAAAAGATGTGAAAATGGATTAACCTTATGGTTGACCAATAATTAATACAAATTTTAACTTCATGAGATGAGTTATAACATGCAATTCAAACTTAGGCCACATATTTTAGGTTAGACTGACCTTGTTGTTCCTTACCCTTTATCCCAATCATTGTAGCATGTTTCACCTAGGGCACAAGGATCATGATGACTTGATTTCATCCTCACCTTCCTATGGTTTGTCACTTGAAATCTACTTAGAGTTTTTAAATATATGCTTGAATGAGGATTGTGATCGTTATAACTATTTATCCACCACCTTATGCAATGAAATTAAAACTTTCATGAACCACCCAGGTCTATGTTCCCAAATTAATTCCTCTATTTTTGGAGTAGTTATGACCTCACAACTTTTTTTAAGGTTCTTCACTTTACATCAAGTCGAACCACATGCTCCATTGCTTGTGGAGGAACCCATCAATTCCTTTCAGTTTCATTCTTGTTAACATAATCCATGGGTAGGATATGTAATGAATTATCTACAACACTCCATGAGGTTATATTCGTATCACTTTGTATTAATAACTACTAGGTCATCTAATCCCATTTTCTCCCTAGCTTACTTTTCTCAGTGTTAATGTTTACCCAAAATAGTGCTTTTGATGTTGATGTCCTTTCTAGTATCACTAAATTCTATGAATCCGTTATAAATTACCTCTACCCCTATTTTACTCCATATTAGTATTTCCACTGCTTATCTAGGGTTGAGCCTTGGGATTTGACGAAAGAATTGAAAATCCACATATATATGCATTATGCCCAATCATTCTAGATATTGCCTGCATCATTATTCTTACTGTGTCTACTAGCATAGAGTTATCTAATGATTATTCCTCAGATGTCTTCATTGATTCTTCTTTGAGAAAATAATTTCATGACACATGGGCCTTTTTCCTTCATGTTTCATTGGTCCATCTAGATTCCACCCATTGCAAATAATTCTCTATTGTTGCCTCTAAAATGAGTCTAGGTTATGTCTCAATCTTAGTTTGTTATATCATTCTCTTAGAAAAGCTACTAATCATCACTATGGGAATTCATTTACTCATAAAATAACTAATTAGACATGAGCCCCTCTTTAGGTGGATATTTTCTTTTCCTCCTCATCATATGGGGGTATTAAAAATCATTTCTAGCTAGTGTTCGCTTCCCAAGGTTAATTTCACATATGTTACACATCCATCACTGGAAACACCACTTCCCCATCTAACATTAATGTGTTGAGCATGCCACCATTGCTCATCCTGAACTAGGATCAAAGTCTCCATCATATTCATACTTGCATTATTTATACCTCTCTTTTTCTGATACAAAAAATAAATCTAATACAAGGAGTTATTTCTCCATGGATTTTTCCCAGAATTCACGAGATGGTGTGGAAGAAAGTGAAACTAGACCAATCCCAAATGCATCCACACAAACAGGGAAATTACAAAGTCTAGAAATAGATAGTACCATCTAACTGAAGAGGATGTTATTTTGTGCTTCTAGCTTGAAATATCCACTATAACTCGCCCCCCCTTGCTTTCAAATGCCAAGAACCTACATAGATCTAAAAAACATATTTATCGAACCAACTACCCTGAAAAACCCATTAGCATGAATTTGATCGAAATATAATGTATAGCATCAATTAGAAAAGATAATTTTATGGGATGGGAAGTGAATTAAATTTTCACTAACAAGCCAACATAGATATGATATACCATTAAAATATGAGTACTTCTCCTCAACTTGCAATCTCGGTCTCCTCCTAGATCACGTGTTACAGGTAAATTTGGGAATCATACCCCAAGATCAGTATGAAAAAGGTCTATCATCCCCTAATTCAATACTAATAGGATATATCATCCCTTAATTCAGTTGCTACATGCCCTAAGAGAACTCATTCCATTGATGGCTTTAATTCATGACAATTCCAATGTTTGAAGTATAGTTGAAATGGCCCATTAACTGATCAAATATCCTCTGAATGGGCTTAAGTGTGTTTAAAATCATGTATCCCATTGCAAGGGTTCTCTTAAAATCACTTCCTGATAGTTAAGTGTGTGTTGGTCTCCTCGAAGTGAAATCATTATTGTTTCGAGAATCTCCACATGTCCAGTGCCTTCTAGAAGAGCTCATAGGTTTCATACTTAAAATGCATGTGTTCATACATCACCATTGAACCTGGAACCATGTCTAATCTATTATTAGAAAGCCATTAAAATCCATTTATTGAAAAACTACCCACAATTTCCCTATAAATTGAGCACTCATCTAAGTGCTAGGGAGGAATAATTTTGTGTAGTGGTATGATGTTGGATTCTTAATTTATGAGAGTTAGAAGTAATATTATGCTGTTGAGATGATGTTTGGTGTGCTGAGGATGGAATGACGTTGGAGCAAGTTGACGATGAATCGATCTATTGGTTGTAATCTTCTCCTCCTACTTTCTTAATAAAGATATTTGTTCTTTCTCTCATATATATATATGCATATATCTTGTGAATTGTATTCTCAAATGTGTATGTATTCTCATATCTAATCGTTTTGATTTGGTTAAGACAGATAGATTGTATTTGTATGTTGTTTTTTGTTTTATGTCTTTAATTTCATGTATCAATCTAGCGACTTTAGTTGGATTGTGAGCGACGACAATGACAAAAGAGGGGAGAAAGCGCGAAGGATCACAAGTATGTCCCTTTCCTTTATGTTTATCTATTTGTCTTAGAGAAAAGAATGTTTGTATTTCTTCTGTTGTTCTTAGTGAAGGAACACCACACTCAGGGAGCTCTATTTTATCTGTAGATTATAATTTCATATAACATTAGGGATAGTCTCTAGGCACACAAAATAATAGCATAGCTCTCTCTCTAATTCTGACTAATGCTTCTCATCTTTATAGGGTTATATTGCATAGCTAGTTTTCACTCTTTAGAAGGATGTATATTGACATATAAGGAATCAAGAAGTTAGGAAACCTCCACAATAATTGACCCCTATATAACCCATGGAAAAGTAGGTTGAGTTGATATCCTATGGAATGAAGTAATATAGAAGTTTCACCAAAGATGCAACTAGTAAAAGGCCAAAAAGAGTTTGATTTGTTGGTTGTATACTGCATGACAGAGTCTAGATACAATATGCAAGTGTCCTGGGAGCATCTATGCTACTAAATAGAAAAAACAAAGAGGAAAATCTATGGAACAGGTTCAACAATTCAAAGCTCTATCTTATTGAACTAAGGTGGGGAAAATAGGCTACAACACTTGTGAATAAATCTAATTCAAAATCATATTTAGGCACAACTTGTATCCATTTTCTTCATATAATTTCATATAAGAATTCATTTCCAATATCTCCATCCCTACCCTCTCATGACAATCCCACATGCCTATTATAGTTAGAGATGTATAAAATAGATGGAAGGACTCACATACATTCAATGTTGCTCCCAAGAATGAATTGTATCCATTGGAATCATATAATCTTAGCTCAAAATTTCCATTTTAGCCATCACTACCCTTCTCTCATGTAAACCTAAGAGATACTAGTATATTTTCTAAATTTAATATCAATAAAGATATATGGATCATGCACATCTAATTTTTTGTCCATTTTCCATAGCATACCCACTCATTAATATACGATGTAGGTCCCTTTTAACTCATCTGTAGAGTAACACGATGGTAAGGTGTAATTCATTGGTTCATGTCCAATAAAGGTCTCATATTTCCTGTGAAGTTAAAATATCAAATTCCATTTTCATCATATGATCCACATCTGCTAAAGGTGAAAACCCTTTTTCGAAGGTTGATCACTATTCGGCATGATAGGTTTCGGGAAAAATATTTTTTATGAAAATGTAAAACACCTAATATGGGGGAATACCACCATTTCTTTTTCAATAATATTCTTCCTCATCTTGATATTATAGGATGAGTAGGTAGTCTACTCAATGTTCATCAATTTTAGGCATCTGAAATGTATTCTAGATAACTAGTTACTTGAAAATATCAATCTTCAAAAGAGGTGGAAAAAATGTAGAGGAAATAAGTGAACACTAACCCATTGGGTTATGAATATATAAACTAATCTAGTATTGAAATTTCAATAATATTTATAAAGTCGGCCTCTCCTATGAAAAATTAATACATCTTAGTGAGTTGAGTGGACTCCCTATTCAGTTACTTATTAAATATTTTGTTGGATCAAATTTTATGGTCTCTTCTTCCCTCTCTAGATAGAAAGGCATATAGATATTGAATTAACTCCATTATAATATAAATTATGAACAACGTCATTTTTATATTTGTTTAGAAAAAATATACATAAATCAAATACATGGTTTTTTTAGGTTTTGCTAAACATTCTCATATTAGTGTAGTGGATATTTTACTTTGGTGATTACACTAGTGAGAAAGGGATTGGAAATAAGATGTGAAAATAAAAAATAATGGGGGAAAAGAAATAATATACTAAAATTTTTATCCGAATGGTGAGATACATAACTTCTTGCTATAAAAGGAGAGCAAATTTTCATTTACTTGCTTTATTTGTATGAGTTATGAAAACATCTAATTGTTCTTGGTCGTAGACTCATTTGTATTATACCATGATGTAGAAGTAAGAATATACAAAGATATGGATGAGAATAGAATAAATATACTCCATTTTATTTTATTTTGTATTAAATAAGGTTCAATACAAGAATGAATAAAAAAATTTGCATCGAATATATATTGTGAATAGAATCTTGTCAATGGGACTCGGAGAAAGTGTACCTTTTTTCCTAAAATTTCTCTTTCAATCTTATTAAATAAGTGATTTGAGGGTCATATACGAATTTTGAAAACATAGGATCACTCTATCATTCATTTAACTATATTGGATTATTTTTTTCTAATTTAAAATATTTGTTCCAACAAAAAAAAATTGAAATCCAATTGTTTTTTGAAAGGATGACGGATGAAAACTTGTTCCTAACTCAACATATATATTTGATAACATAGGGTCATAGAAAATGTTTAGAGTATTGATATATGAGTATATCTATTACTGTATCCCTTGGAAATTCTTCTAAAGAATAAAAATGTTCCTTTTCATACTATGGATGACTTAGCTACACACATATAATTCATTTTTATGGGTTGGTTTAGTCTAATTTTTTTCCTTGTTACTATTTTCCTTATTTGGATGGTTAACAAGAAAAACATTTAAGACTTCAAGATATACTCACGTATTGTCCAATTCCTATCTATAACGTTGCAATTTCCTAATTGTCATAGTTTATGCACATACTAGTAGTTTAACATATTTTCTACTAGTATTATGGATTCTCAAATCACAGTGATATTTTACTCAATGACATAAATTAGGTGGTCTATGGACCTCCATTTTTATTCATGGTTATTTTAATGTAATAGAATTCATGTTATGTCAATTTGAAATTTCTAAATATCTAGACTTTTGACATTACAATGCATTTGAATTCTCTGCTCCAATTGTTGTCTTTGATTTTATATTTTTTATCAATCCATTTGGACAATATAGTTTTTTTTTCACACCTATTTTTAGCACAGTATATATTTTCATTGTATCTTGTTATTTCATGGTTTTAATAATTAGATCTTGAATCCATTTCATATTATGGGAGTTTTGTTGGAAATACTAAGAGGGGGATGAATCAGTATTTTCTTGCAATTAGTTAAGTTTTAATCTTCAAAGCATTAAATTCACATTATAGTTAGATCAAACATGAACCAACATCACATTCATCCACGGTGAACAACAAAATTCAGCAATGCACAACATCAAGGAAGTACATAAGATATTTTTAGGTGGAAGCCATTTCGGGAGAAAAATCATCAAATGATTCTTAATATAAGTCTTCAAAAATATACATAAATTAGGAAACTGTTTTGGGGAAAATCACCCTAGAGGTTCGTTGGGTTACAACCTCCACAGAGCAGGGGAATGCTACTTAAGAAGGACTCACACAACCATGCATGTTGAGAAAAACTAAATAGAGTATATCGAGGAAGTTACCCGTATGTCCTACGGTTGAAGCAGATCCCGCAGGGTCCAAACCCCCAGCAACCGTCCTTCCTTCTTAACCTGAGAGACAAGAAGAAATAAGCACGAAGAACTAGTTTTACAGCATATATCTACTCTAAATGTTAGTGAAATTCATATAAAACATCAGATAAATCATAATGAATGCTTAAATAACAATTTTCTCATATATGTAAGCAGACACTAACACGTATAATATCAATAATTCTCTCTCACCCTTAGGCCATGCACATGAGGGGTTTTTATACTCCCTCCAAGTAGTTTCAACAGTTGGAAACAGTTGGCCATGTGCTGGGGTGGTTGAACTACCTGAGTAACCATCAACCCAGCCCAAAAATAGCGAATTTTTATATATTTTTTCATAATTTTAATGGCATACGCAGAAAAGTGCAGCTGGACTCACGTATACACGTGGAAAAGTACGGGCATAATCGCGTATGGGGATTTTTACACTGTTTTTAAGTGAATTTGTCCAAGTCTGTAGGAATGGGTGCCCAAAACCATCAAAGAAATCATGAATCATATGAAGGTGAGAAATGATGCTATAACAGATGCCCCCTAATATATGAGGTCAGAAGGGGTACATGATGGCCGAAATGTATTATGCACATAGAAATAACTTTGCAAGGACAAGAGAGGACTTCACCAGATTTCAGCCTGCCAAAAACCAATGAAAGAAAACAGAGAGTCAACTCATGTTGAGGCGGGCATACCCATGCTCAGTCAAAAATACATCATACAGAAAGTACTGAATAGATCCAACATGTATACAAGTATAGCTGAACTGAAAGTACACAATGAATCATCTGAGCATGGCCCGGAAATATAAGTCTGAATCAATGTCCAAGTATCACATATAGAAAGCTGATCAAGGATGGCAACCGGATGTCCGATCAAATAAGTAACCGAATCTCCAAGTACCGAATCATAAGAGGTGGGAGCAAACTAAAAGACAATCACAATACTCTGTGAGCCAAATATAACGGTGGACGATACTGCACCCATGTGGAATCGAATATCCATATGAACCGGTGCGTCGATGCAACCCGAGGTCTTCACCGATCACTATGGCACAATTCTACACAATGGGAATAAATGAGCTGAAGTCAACCATGTGAGAAATCGTTGGATTACCGATCAATAATGTGTACCGTTAACCAACGCGAGACAACCCACCAATAATGAAAATGAGTGTCAAGGTGCCCCAGTACAATCTAACAAGTGCGAATGAATGAGTTGAAGTCGAACACTTGAAAGAATCTACCAATCATGAGGCAATGATGAATCCCCACTATCGATAGCGAAGAGTCTTCCACTGATGACTGCAAACCCTAAGGTACTAACAAAAAGACTCTAGACCTTATTCCCAGAGCAATGAGTCAGATTCGATGGGAAAATATCTGCCGGAAGGAAGGCATTAAGGCATCCCACATTAGTCTAGCGCGAGTGTAACCCATAGGCCAAGATTTGGAAGGAATCAAATGAAGTAGAGTGACGGAACCAAACCGAAGTACGTTTCTGACATGCACAAGATGAATCTAGCGCACGAAAGAAACCCTCTGAACCAACCAATAATGAAAGCCGACACAGAGGCGAGAAATCCACCAATAGGGTCAAATGGAAATCAAGGTACTGCACGAATCCCAAGTGTGATAATGTATGCTGACGTCGAACATAGGGGAAACCACTCAGTCAAAGACCCATAATGATGATCAAATGTTGAGCACAAGGTCACCTATCAATGATGGAAATAAAGCCTGTGTGCAGCTTCTAGGCTTGCTCTCGCAGCAATGTGTCGTAGTCGATAAGAGACAAACCCGCCAACAAGAAGTCAATGGGGACCTTTCAAACCAAAGACGCAGCAAGTATGACCAAAACATCTGATGTGATAGAACAAGATACTGACAAGACCGGGAAGGCCGACTGAATAATGAGTCAAGAGACACCGCAGAATGGCCGACTCTGGTTAGACTTCCCTTGAACAAAAGCACCACTCGTGATGACCATGGCAGTAAAAAGTGACACTGTATAAGTCTGTTATGCAGGAGGCAGAACAAACTCTCCATATGATTGGAAGAGATAACCAACCGGAGGAGGACTGACAAGTGAAACATGGTAAAGGCTGAACCTAGGTCAAAAACTAAAACCATCCCAAATGAAGGAAATATATATAAGTATATGTGATTTGTTCAAGGGCGACAAACTGACTCTGTACTGCCATCAAAATAACGAAGATACATCCCGTTCCCGCTCTTTTTGTTATATTTTATTTTTTTGTTTTTTTCATATAATAAGCCTGAAAAAGAATAAAATAATTCTATGGTACAATGGATAGAACAAGTATCAAGAAATCAGATGCACTAGTTCCTGGGATTGGAACAATCCTATGCTCAATGCAAGGTGGCGAAAACTGGTAAGTGATACTCAGAGGAACGTTCCATCCATGGGTATAAAGGTGTCAAGTCATGATAGCTAAGTGCATGCAATGGTTAAATTGTGCAGAGAGTCAAGGTAAAAAGTTGGCTTAAACATCGAGTCCAAATGAAGCTGGCTAAAGGCCAGGATAAACAAGTAGCCAATATGCAATGCAGTAATACAACTTAACGACACCAGGGAGCCTCTAGGGTAAAAGCCAGAAAAAATTATAAGTGATGAAGAAGAAGAATGAAGCTTCAACACATAAGACATGGCAGGACTAAAGAGGACTCCCGAGCCTACATAAAAAGCAGCATGGGCAACAAGTGATAGCGAGGAACTAACTAGGAAGCCCAAGTAAAGGAAGGCTCTACCATCAAGCGCTGACAAACAACTCCAACAGAGTAAACTGGTGTAATACTCATGACCTGATGGGATCGACCCTAAGGCAAGTGATCAGTATGGAGGCTAGTATGCAAGATGCAGCGGAAAGTGATTTCCCTAACCTATATGCCAGTGAAGATCATATACCTGCCGTGACGAGTCGGAAATGATGGATCAAAAATCGGGAAAAATCTCAAAATCGTCAAAATGTACCTGAAAACATACCAAACTGGGCACTTCCAAGCATTCGAGTTATGCAGCTTAAGATAGATCAAAAAATTAAGCATAAGAAATTTTTGCGAAAATTTTCAACTTTTTAGGCATAAATAGACAAATTACCTCATATTTGGTTCATTATTGTATCGCTGTTTTGGAAAAAAGTGCTCTGGAGCAAAAAACTTCTTTCGTCAAATCAGGAACAACCGACCGTCGAAACGCACCAAAATTTTAGGTAGGCTCCTTAATCATCCTTGCAAATCATTTTGTCCGTTTGGAAATTAAAATTAAGTGAATTTTACCCTTAAAACCCTTGCTAAAAAATGCGGACTTGCGCATACGCGGGTTCATAACAGGAAACTTGTGTATACACGCGACTGTGCAAAGAAAAAGTCGTGTATGCACAGGTCCGAAACTTAAAAAGCGTGGCTAATGCATGATTTAATGAAATTTGACAGGATGACAATCTCATGGAGAGAACGTGAGCATAGCGCAATTTACCAAGAGGTCATGCAAGATCGAGCAGCTCAAAATATCCTTCGGAATTGCGGATTGTTCAAATTCTTCAAAATGCCAAATATGAAAAGTAATGCTCGGTTGCTAGAAATGCTCGTCAATTACTGGGAACCAGATCAGGATTGCTTCGTTATAGATCACATGCCAGTACGCATTGAAGTGGAAGACATATACTTTATTACTAGACTCTCCCGGAGGGGATAACCAGTAGACTTGCACGGGAAGCCCCCTGGGAGGGCTAACCGTGGAAGACTATGTCCACGTGTATTACGTAGAGGGTTCCAAGAAAGTTGGAACTCATATTTCTATTAAAGATTTACGGGATTTGCACATGAAAATCCTCCTTTTCACCATCGGCAGAGTGGCAGGATCTGCCTCTCTACATCAGGCGTCTAGGACGCAAATGAGCATAGCAGTAGAATGTTTGACTCACGTGTATGGATTGTGCAATAAATCTTTTAATTTAACATAAAAAAACAACACTTCCTTAATCCGCTGCAAGACCAAAACACTTTGGCTACCAGACAATTTTTTGACAACATTCTTCTTTGAGAAGATACCAAGATGATTCCGCAGCACCTCACCATCGCAGGGGCCCGGCGGACTCATGAACGTTCGCGTTGATACGATGAAGAGATCGGGGGCAAGAAGTACCCCCCCAACACATGGACGATGAGTTCTTCCTTTGGTTGGGAGAACAAATCATCGTAGTGGACAACTATCCCTATGCCGGGGTGGACTTTTGTGGAGATCCGGATCTAGTTCTTCCACCTGGCACAGCATGGGGAGTAGTCGGTAAGTTTGCAAAAAAAAATTGACTTATATGATTTTTTGGATTTTTTCAAATATGTATGAAAAAATGAAAAAAAAAACATGTTTTTGATTGGAATCATAATGACTGACAATTGAAAATGATCATGTTTCAGATGTTGGACCAGTTCGTCCTGAGGGCCTACCGCGCCATAAGCGCCGCAGAGGCGAAGCGGATACTGTGGATTCAAGAGCAGACCTCCAGTCGAAAGGGAATTGGAGGGACTAACCCTCCAACACCTATGGCTTCGCCGTGGAGGACCACGAAGCCATCCGCAGACCCGGTGGCAGGGGAGTACCCCGGGACTGGGTTAGACTGTTCCGCTGTGTGGCCACTGCAGTGATGTTCTATAGGAACGCTGGGCAGGGTCCTCACGAGTAGATAGTTTTTACATATTAGATGACTGTATATTTTTTGAGACTAAACATGATGGGGCATAAGCCCAAGTTTTGTACGGCATTGATGGATCCAAAATTTTGTAAAGTTTTTTGACATACTGATGATATATATACAGCGATATTTGATGTGATGTGATAAATGTATCAAATGTATGATGTTTTTTATGATTAAAATTTATTGTATTGAATGATTAATATGCCAATCTAAAGCTTGATTAGCCAATGAGTCAGCAAACCAATTGTCAGCTCGAGGAATATGAATGAATGTTAAAAATTGAAATGACCTTTGTAACAAACGTACCCTCAAGAGCAATCGTAATAAAAATGGATCTCGTACCCGATAAGTGTTGTTCAACTGCGACACCACCAGCTGGGAGTCCAAGAAAACTACCAACGAATCAACACCCAAAATATATTGCCTTCCGAGAGTGATGAACAACTGCAGCAGTATTCGCTATATTATTGGAAAGTGACCAATGCGTACCTCTTTGGGATACTACGAACAACGATGGGATAATGAAGCACCCAAGCCGCGGAAGCTAAGTTCCAGGTGTGTCTACTAGCACCATCGGCGAAACCGAAATGACTCATGACATCCAACACAACCTGCCAAAGCAGATCAAAAAACATCACCAACTCATCAAAGATCGAAAATCAATCAGATATGTACAAAGCAAAAAACTACTATATACAAAAGCAACATGCCAGGCCGAAGCCTAGGCATAATACTTTTTCAAATAGAGCCCATTTCCGGGCTCCGACAACTCGTTCCCTTCGAAATCAACCAAGGTATAAGCTCCTTTATTAAGGACTTTTTTAACGATATAGGGGCCATACCACATAGACTTAAACTTCCATGCCCCCAGGGCATCTTTTTCTTGGGCATAGACCAAAACAAGGTCACCTTCCGAAAAGACCCTAGGCTTGACCACCTTCTCGTACTAAACTTTTACTCGGTTTTTATGTGCTTCATTCATCATGGCAGCATCTCGACGTTGCTCATTGAGATGTTCCAGATGAAGAAGCCGTTCTGCCAGACTAGAAGTGTCAGGAAGAAGTTCAACAACTAATTTAAGAGAAGGAATCTCGCATTCAATAGGAAATACGGATTCAACCCCGTGCACTAGCTGAAACAGAGTAAAGCCAGTTGCAGTTTTCACTGACGTCCTGTATGCCCAAAGTGCAGGATATAGCATAATATGCTAGTTGGATCTAGCTTTATCAATTGTCCTTTGAAGAATTGTCTTCAAGGATTTATTCACGGCTTCCACTTGCCCATTGGCTTGAGGATAATATGGAGATGAATGCTCTTGCCGAAAACCCAATTTGAGAGCCAACTCGCCCATCATGCTATTCTGAAAATGACTGCCATGATCAGTGACAATCTCTCTAGGAATACCAAAACGAGAGATAACATGGTTGAAAAGGAAAAGAGCTGCAGTCTCACCATCATTCCCAAAAGTAGGCATAGCCTCGACCCACTTCGTAAAGTAGTCTACTGCTACGATAATGTACTTGTGACCTTTAGCCGAAAGTGGATTACAAGTAGTATAATCAATACCCCACTTTGTAAAGGGTCCGACAGTAATGACTGGAAAAATCGAAGCTGGATGAGCGCGCATTTTTCGAGTATAAACCTGACATGGATGACACTTTTTGACCAATTCAATACAATCTTTGAAAATCAAGGGCCAAAAGTATCCAGCACACAAAATCTTTTGGGTTGTAGCAAGCCCAGATAAATGACCCCCACAAGCTCCACTGTGAGAATCATTCAGCATAGCCTCAGCTTCTTCGAGAGTTAAGCAACGTCTTAGGATTGAATCAACCCCTCGACGGTACAAAGCATCACCAATAATGAAATAATTCTTGGCCAAGTGACGCAGTTTATGACGCTCATCTTTCGAAAAAGTAGAGGGAAAATTAGCAGTCTGGAGATACACAATGATATCCCCGTACCAAGGATCCTGTGGAGAGATAAGAAACAAGTGTTCGTCCGGAAAGGACTCATCATAGATCATCTCCTCTCCACAGGGCAACTCGGAGATCAATTCCGCAAAAAATAATGATTTCTTGGATTTGGCAGACATGAACTCAAGATCAAATTCTTGTAAAATCACAATCCATCTATTATATTTTCCCCCAATCACTTGCCTGCTAAGAACAAACTGAAATGGATTGGCAGCTGCCAAAACATAAGTTTTGCGAAGAATAATGTAATGCCGGAGTTGTTGCACAGCATGAACTGCTGCTAAGGCTAATTTTTCTATCGGAGTGTACCGAAGTTCAGGTCCTACCAGTCCTCGACTAAGGTAGTAAATAACACGCTCCGTAAGAGCATCATCTTCCGAATCCGGTAACCATACCGATGGTAGACTCCGACGTCGCCGTACACAAAAGGAAATCCTCGCTATAATCAGGTGGAGTCAATAAAGGAGCAGAGGTCAATGCTTTTTCAAAGCATCGAATGAAAACAAAGGAGCGTAGTCGTCCCAAAGAAAAAGGAACTCCTTTCTTCAACAATCTCATAAATCCCTTTGTAACTTCAGCATAATTGACGATAAACCTCCGAAGAAAATTAGATTTTCCTTGTAGACTTTGAAGCTGACAGATAGAGGACGGGGGAGGCAACCGAAGTATTGCCTCAACCTTGAAGGGATCTACACTTATCCCTTCCCTAGACACAATGAATCCCAATAGCCGACCGGATGTAACCACAAAAACACACTTGTTCGGATTCAATCTAATCTTATAGAAACGACATCTTTCAAATATTTGCCAGAGGTGACTAGGATGATCCATCCTCTTTCAAGAATGAGCAGCTAAATCATCCAAGTATGCCTCGATAATTTTTTTGATGTCATGGAAGGCATATGACATGGCCCGCCGAAAGGTAGCCCCAGCATTTTTAAGACCAAAAGGCATCTTCTTGTATGAAAAAGTACCCCAGGGACAAATAAAGGCAGTCTTATGTTGATCTTCAGGACGGATAGTAATTTGATTATATCCGGAGAAATCGTCCATGAAGGAGAAAATCTCACGCACACTCACACAATGATCCGATCTATAAATGGTGTGGGGTAATTATATTTAGGACATGCTTTATTTAGGTCTCTGAAATCAATGCAAACTCGAATTGTTCCTTGTTTTTTATCTACGGGAACAGGGTTTGAAACCCATTCATTCAAAGGAACAGGGAAAATGAATCCCGCCTTAAGCAAATTTTTCAAATTCATCTTCGATACCGCCGCTTCCGAGGATCGATCGACGAAGTTTTTGCCTCAATTCTGGGCCAACGTTTTCATACGTCTTGATCTCATGCTGGACAATAAATGGATCTATTCCAGGCATTTCCTCATAAGACCAAGCGAATACATCCCTATACTCTTTAAAGAGCTCGGTGTAAATTTTAACCTTTTCATGGGAACATTCAGCTTCGATGAAGACATTCTCGATAATATTGGGATCCCTGGAAATGTTCACCAGGATAGTAGGAGAAATCACAGCCATGTTCCCTTTGGCATAAACCTGTGTTGGTGCTAAAGGGTTCAAGACTGGGTGAACAGGACCAGGATACTGAGAACTTGGAAAACTTGTTTCAACTTTGCTCAAGTCAGGTAAAAAGTAAGATCGATGATGCAAATCATCCCACGGTCTATCTATACCAGTCATGGCTTCCAGGATGGCCTCTTCAGATGGAAGAGTGGTATCAAGGCAATCCTGGGCAGAAGAAGAACTAAGTGTCCAAGCTGCAGGGCCACATTACCATCCAACTTTTCCGGCGAAAGAGGAGCCGGGGATGGCTTCGCATAATGTCAATAAGACTGGACATTTAATCTCAAATCAGAGAACAGGAAATGCCATTCCACCCACTTGACCTTCCACTAATGTGGCAGTAGGGGAAGGTAAGGTCCAAGGGTCCGAAAAATAATGAGTTCTGAAGAACTCTTTTCGAAGGGGAGCCTTGGAGGATGAAATAGCATTAATATGCACCGTAGGAGGAGGAAGATCGAAAGTACCCATCAAGGAAGAATACATTCCAACTCCTAAATTCTCAATAGGTGCCTTAGTATTATCCAACTTCGGAAAAGATGAGTCAGAAGGCACATTCAAGTCTATAGGAGGACAGTCCAGTTTATCCACTGTAACGATCCTCCCTTCGTGGGGGAAACATACAATCCGAAATAATGAGGATGCAATGGCATCCATCTCATAAATCCAGTTCCTCCCCAACAGAAGGTTGTAGTCCAAGCTTGCATCTACTACCTCAACCTCTATATTGACAGTTTTGCCCCCAACACAGATGGGCAAAGCTGGGACAATACCATGGGGTCTATGAGAATGACCATCGAACGCAGTAAGAACAGTGCTAGATGGAACAGCTTTGGGAGATCCAAGTGTCTTCCAGCATGCGAGAGACATCACGCATGTGGAAGCACCCTCATCAACAACCGTTCGAAAGATATTTCACTTCCGATACGATGATTTAATATGAAAAGCCATGTGATGAGGAAGTCTCTTCTTAAAATTAGTCATATCAAAAGTAATCAGAAGAGAATTTTTCGGATCAATAGCCCCAATGGCAATGAGCAAAGCACTGCGCTGAGCCGGACAAGACTGGAGTACCTCTAAAGCTGACATAGCACAAGGACTCTGCGCCAGATCTTCCACAATCGAGTAGTTCTGGGCAGCCCTAGCATTTGGATTAATCGTTGATCGCTTAGAAGATGCTTTGGGCATCCGAGGCATAGACTCAACAGTAGGCTTCATAATTTGAAGCAGCTCAGTAGCATCAGGAACTTCCTTAGCTTTCGAAGACTGTTCTCCGCCATAATCACGGGATCTCATAGCGATATCCGCGTGAGCACTCATCATGAAAATTTTCGATGGAATTTCCCCTTCCTGGGTGCTCCCAGAAGAAGCCCCAGGATTTTGGTTTGCGCCAACAACTAATTGCTTCCCTTGGGGAAAAGGGTTTGTTAACACAGCCTAGGAATTAGAAGAACCCTGCTGAGCTAACAAGCGCTGAGCATCCTGAATTTTAGGGCAAAGGTGTGTGAGATGGTCTCCAGCACACAGCTTGCATGGAAACTTCACTTTATTCTTCTCCTTTTGACCCTCACCAACACGCTTGTTGGTTTTATTTGCATTACCCTTCCCGTTCTTTCCCTTCTTCTTGTTATTTCATCCCTTCTTCTTCCCATCGGATTGTTGATTTCCTTTGGGATCAGAAGCTTGGACAGCATTTATGGACAAATACTAGGAAGGCGATGACTCGGTAGGCATAGCCTGACTAGAAGGAGCAGCTTGCAAAGACAACTGTTGCAGTTGATTAAGCAGGATGGTTGCACCACTATTGATCGATCCGACAAGCCCATCACCATGCGGACCGGGCTTAGTTTTTGATAAATCTAATTTGGAGCGAGGAGCATTGGGCAAATATTTATAAAGGACCCCAGACTGAGAATAGATCAATTCCAGCTGCTGGGCCCTAAAAATGGCCTGCTCCTCAGAAAATACCCCAGATAGGGATACATCTTTTGAAATGTCTGACTGCAGATATTTCAGAAACCATTCGAGAAGGAATTCTCCAGGAATATGAGCTTTAATAAGCCTCTTCATTCTCCTCCATTCCTGAATGTGATCAGAAATGTGAGTTGCTTCATCCTACTTAAAATTAGCCAGGAGTTCCGTCCCAGCCTCATATCGGACAGGCAACTGAAAATGGTTTAGAAATGTGACAGCCAGTTCTCCAAATGTAGCAAAACTGCCCCCAGTTAGCTCGATATACCATTTGGCAGCGTTTCCAGTTAGGGTGCGTTTAAATAATCTCAACCTAATCGAATCATCGATCAGGGAGTTCGAAGAACACCATAAGTGGAAAGTGGTGATGTGGTCAGCCGGATCCTCCCCATTCTTACCTTCAAATTTTGGAATATCTGAAGGAAGTTTGGTCGGGACCGGAGGCCACCCCGGACTATAATGAATCGGATCATTAGTCAACTTCGACAGATCTGGCAAGTTCAACGTTGCCAGAAAAGGTAAGCGAGGTGGAGCCTGAGGATTCCATCCTTGATGGGATGGATTCCCAACATTCTGAAAAGAATAGCCTGGATTTGATAAGGCACCAGGTTGCCAGAAAGGACTCGTAGAAAAAGGAGAAGAACCTCCTCCCAACGCAGAGTTACCAAAGCCCAGACCAGTTCCTCCCGCTGAAGTATTAAATGAAGAGGAGAGCCCATGATATGGGTTCCAAGCATTAGAAAGAGGAGAAAAGGTCTGGTAAGCACTCGATGAAGGGAAAGAAGTATTCCCTTGATGACCTGTGTAAAACTGATTCCCTACCCCCGCTATAGTAAACACAGGATTCCACCCTGTAAAAGTAGTCGAACTTTGCCCCCCAGACCAAGGGTTGAAACTCTGGGTCTGGAACGTAAATGGAAAGGACCCTAAAGAAGGATTGGAACTAGGAATGTGCCCAGTTCCAAAGGGGAAACCCTAAAAAGAAGTTGATCCACTAGCCATAGAAGACATGGGTGTAGATCTAGCTGCAACAGTGGAAAAGGAAAAAGAGGGATTCCCACTAGAGGGAATCCCTGAATAGAAGGGACCAGAATGAGAAGCATGTGCTTGGGTGAAACTAGAGCCAAACACAGAAGCACTAGAAGCAATCGAAGATAAAGCAATAGTGCCCCCTCCTTCAACAGAAGTAGGGGTCTAAATGCCTGCAACACTCACGGCAAAGGCCGCTTTCCCAGTCGTGGCCATCGAAAGATATGAATGATACGGAAGGTCTTCCAGTCTCTCAGACTCAGGTCCGATGTACTGACCAACGAACAGATAGTCAGGAGGAATAGGAGATGGACCTGTCGCAGGAGGCTCAGGTATGTCTTCAATTTGAAAATCTTCTTCCTGAGGAAACAAAACTCGCGAGGTGAGCGGAACGCTCCTCTCGGAACCGACACCAGAATCAGCTATGAAACCTTCAGACCTTTGTGGAGGATCTCTCTCCACTGTTTCAGATGCCACAGGGTGGTAACCACCTGCTAAATCACTCGTACGCCTTCTTAAAGAAGGCTCTAGACTCTCGGGAGATAACCCCCGGATTCTCCTCGATCGACGAGGCGCTTGATCAGCCACTTTTATAGATTTTAAATTAGACTAAAAAAAGTGAAAAGCTAGGCAAGCTAGGAGCAAAGAGCACTCACTAAAATAAAAATCCCTGAGATACAATCAAGCAAACAGCCTCCAAGTATTTCCGCTCAGGGTGATGAGGACCGGACACCAAAATACAGGAAAGCGAAATATAGGACCTCCCGAAAGCAGTCTGGGATGATTAGGGCCCAGAAAAACTAGCGAAGGTATCAGAAATAGTTATGCCAACCTCCTAACGACAGCCTTTGCTGGCTCAAGCACCCAAGCTTCGCAAGGGCACCCCGCAGAAGTACTGCTGAAAGTGATGCGACGTTTGCCTCAGGTACCACAGGTATTCCCCCTCGCAGTCACCTGTGTGGAACCTAGGAGTGGCAACTATGGGCACCAATCCGTATCAGAAGCCGGGCGGAACGGTCTTGAGGTCAGATTCAGCTAATCGGAGGGGGGGTATCCCTCTTCTCAACCTTCACTTCCCCTCGCGCTTGACTCTCTGGAGGAGAGCTTTCCCGGTCCACCTAACGGATTTGGATTTCGCTCAATTAATCAACTTCTATGTTTTTTTTGAGCGGCCTTGGAGAGTTAACTCTCCACTCACCTAATCTAAGGCCCTACAACCTAGCTAGTTGGTGTATGACACTTAGAAAACTTGCTAGTTGATTTTAAATTAAATCGCTTATTTTAATGGGATGTTATGTTAAGTCACAAGGATATGGAGATGAAACTTATGATGTTTTTGACGCGGAAAGAAATTAATAAAAACTTAACTACATGAAAATGCAGTTATTGTCTTTCGATGAAAAGAAATATCTACACGGGTTCTACGAGATTAAAAATTGTATTTTTTCTTTTCAAATAGCAAACTCACACTCACAAAAACTATGAAATTGACTAAATGTTTAAATGCACCTAATGTAAATCACTATAAGCATGCAAATCCGAAGATGCAAATCTCCTAAAGCAGACTGAAATTTTCCAAAAAGTCCTTCAGTTTTAACTTGTCTTGGTTGTCCAGAAAGCTAGTTCCCAAAATCAAGAACTCTTAATATGAAGACACCAAAGATGCTTAAAAACAAGAAGAAGAAATGAATGACAACTCCCTTCCAATTATCAAGCCAAAAACTGAAAGCAAGAAACCTCACAAAAGCTTCAAAAGATATGGAAAAACGAAAATAAAAATGCAACAACAAAAGAAAATAACAAGAGAAAATGTTTTTTGAGCCTTTGAAATGCAAAAACAAAAAGCAAAACAAATGTTTTTGAGCTTTTTAGTTTTATAAAGAAAGAGCTCGAAAAGACAAAGCAAAACTATCAAAATCCAAACCAAACAAGACTGAATTTCAAGCACAAACTTCAACAATGCTCCAAACCTTATAAAGCTAACTAGTAGCAAGATCAATAAGAGCAAAAGAAGACAAGAAAACTTAGCCACTCAGCCTAGAAGAATAGTATAAACTTTCCGCAAGCAAAAAATTCGAAGGAGCAAGAAAAACTCTTCAAAAGTTGCAACAAGACCTAGCCTACTGAACTCAAGAAAACCAATCAAGAAACGAGCAAAAATCATAGTGCCAAGCAAAACAAAAAGACAGGAAAGAGTAAATGAGCAGGAGCTCACTATTCTGATAAAGCAGAACAGCCAAGAATGCTCAGAAAGCTATCTTGGTACTCAATCCAGAAGTGCCAGCACCAGAAACAACACTTTGCCAAAAAGACTAGTTTTCAATCAAACGAAAGAGAGAAAAGGAAAAATACCACCTTCTTCACAATCCAGAGAGTGCAAGGACACTGTAGGGATAGGTCTCCACAGCCAGAAAGGACCAAAAGTCAAGAAATCAAAAAATTCAAAATCTGCCTAGGTATACGCTACTTCACAGTTTAGCAACCAGCATGCATACGCGACTGTTCTAAAGGAAACTCGCGTATATGCGGGTACCTTTAGACAAAATTGCATGTATACGCGACTGTGTGTAGAAAAAAGCGCGTATACAAAGGTAAATAATGAAAAAAACAAAAAGGACAAGCCTAGATAAGAAACCAGGACTTTAGTCTAACTGAGAAAAGTAAACTGGACTGCAAATGAAAGTTAAAACTGTTGGCAACCTACCAAACAGCTAAAACCACCCAACAGGGGAGTCACAAGAATTTGATCCCCAGTGGAGTCACCAGTTCTATTTCGGGGAAAATCACCCTAGAGGTTCGTTGGGTTACAACCTCCACAGAGCAGGGGCATGCTACTTAAGAAGGCCTCACACAACCATGCATGTTCAGAAAAACTAAATAGAGTAGATCGAGGAAGTTACCCGTAGGTCCTACGGTTGAAGCAGATCCCGCAGGGTCCAAACGCCCAGCAACCGTCCTTCCTTCTTAAGCTGAAAGACCAGAAGAAACAAACATGAAGAACTGGTTGTACAGCATATATCTACTCTAAATGTTAGTGAAATTCATATAAGACATCAGATAAATCATAATGAATCCTTAAATAACAATTTTCTCATATATGTAAGCAGACACTAACACGTATATTTCAGGAACAAGATGGTACTTCTGTATTATAAATAGCATGTACAAAAGTAACGAGTGGAGAGATCACCTGAATCCTTCCACGATCTTCGAGCAGACCGTCGTCCGGATCCATCCTGCCCTTGCCTCGCTAAGACTCCTTCCAAACTGGTGCATACGAGATGACATATAGGGAGATGAGCATCTCAAGGAAACAAGGGTTTCCTGTAATGAACTGGGAAAGTGCAGGAGGCACGGGGAATCAGACTTGGATAGGGAATACCAACAGAGTATAATATCAATAATTCTCTCTCCCCCTTAGGCCATGCACATGAGGGGTTTTTATACTCCCTCCAAGTAGTTTCAACAGTTGGAAACAGTTGGCCACGTGTTGGGGTGGTTGAACTACCTGAGTAACCATCAACCCAGCCCGAAAATAGGGAATTTTTATATATTTTTTCATAATTTTAATGGCATACGCGGAAAAGTGCAGCTAGACTCACGTATACACGTGGAAAAGTACGGGCATAATCGCGTATGGGGATTTTTACACTGTTTTTAAGTGAATTTGTCCAAGTCTGTAGGAATGGGTGCCCAAAACCATCAAAGAAATCATGAATCATATGAAGGTGAGAAATGATGCTATAACAGAAACACCAACTTCTAATATTTTCATAATAAGATCAAGGAGGCTCCAACTCCTTTCTCTACATGCTCAAACCTAAAGTATGTTCCAATTCCCTGGTTTACTAGCTCCAACTAGAAGGATTCTCCAACGGCCTGATTTACAAGCTTCAACCTGAAGGAGGCTTCAACTCCCTGATTTACCAACTCTAACTAGAATGATGGTGCAACACCGTATGTAGGCTCCAAACTACTTTAACACCACCTTGTCACCCTGAATTTTTCTTCGGCTCCAACTTGAAGGAGCCTCCACTCTCGTGCCTTTCACCACCCTTCCACCCTAATCAACAAGTCAACCACATTTTCACAATTCTCAAGATGGATCCACCTATGCTCAATAAGTAAATTCAAAATCAATATGTCTGCTTTGTTAATCTACAATACTAACACAAGATCAACAACAATGATAAAATATCGAATCAACACAACCTAAGTTTGTCAAGTGTATTGTCATAATCAAACACACTTCTGCTCAACATCAATACCAAACCATGTCAATAATAAATTCATTTCTCAACATCTCTATAACACTAACAATCGATAACATGTAAAATATATGAAATATTGTGAAACCCTACTACTACTCAACAAAGCATTGATACATTCTAATCTGCTTCTACCATATCACTCTACTACAAATATCTCACTGAATTAATAACAACAATGTTTGTATACTCACTCAAAAAATATTCCCTTACACATGTCAAACCATTATCATCCTTTACTTCAGTCTAATAGTCACTTACTGGTACACGCCTTGGAATATAAAAACCCTATTAGCTACAACATATAGTAGCATCACTACAAGCCTCAGAGTGTCAACAATATTTCTGCAATACCACTTATCAACATCTCAATAAATTCTATTAGAATCAAACAATGAATTAATAACTCTTCTCAATAAAACCCCTAACAACATCATTACATAAAACTACCAAACCCTAGGTATTCAATGAAAAACCATAGGATATTTTAGCATCAATATGATCTCCAAATCTCTCTTTTCTCAATATATACACCCAAATCCAAACACAACATCAAATCATTCTAGTTCATCATAACCAAAAAAATTGAATCTTAAGAGTAACATAATAATGTACTCAATCAGAAAAATTGTATGCAATGTCACTTCATTATGTATGAATATTACCACAATATAAGTGCTTGTAACAATACATGGCTACTATGGCGAAATATCATAATCCCAATAGTATTATCATACCCCTATACCAATATTTCAATCATACTATAAAATGGAAATATAAGAAATATTCTTAAATACAAACATTTAAGTAAATGTTTTCTTAAACCTACTATAGCAGCATCACTTTGTCTTACAAAAATTTTACCCTTCATAAAAACATCAAGCCAGCAAAATCCAACAAAGCAAGCTATAATCATCTCAAATTAACATACCAGATCCCTTCTCATGACAGCACTAAATATTAATTTTTCAAATCATTAATCAGATTCAGATGTGTACTCCATACACACGTTTGTGACAGTAGGTCTCCCTTTTTATGAAAGAAAACCCTTGTCATATGTATTTTTTTTCTCTGAATGAACTGTAGCTACACACACAAGTATTACCAAACAATTGAATATTTGAGGCAATAGATCCAACGCATAATATCCCACGTCATGGTATAGATCCATATTGTTCTTGTCCACTGCAAAGATAAGCCTCATCCACATGCTTGTTTTTGTTTGAATTTTCCATACACATATTAAATTTAGATTAGTCTCTTATATTGCAATAATTCGTAGAGACATGTGCTAAAAATAGGCTAAGAGATAAAGCATGGATATCATAGTCATAGTTTAGGGCACAAATTCTAGTGAAGAACTTCCAAAAATAAATTAAGCCCAAAAAATAAACCTTTTGTGCCACTAGAAAGAGATCCTTAATTTGGCTAAATGACGATTAGATCCATAATAAAGAATTATACCATAAAAAAAAATTGTTTAAGGCCCAAATGAGGCCTCAATCCTTCGCATTTAACCTCACAGAGAGCCTTAATAGGGGTTGAATGGCCTAAGGGCTTGTGAAATTTCAGAGAAAGACTCAATATTGAGGGCCCGAATGGCCTTAGGCATAGGATGAAAATTATCTCAGAACATGGCTACAGTATCCTCATAAGAGTGGCCTTTGAGAAATGAATAATTTCCACAGAAAGGATATTTATACAACCATTGATACGAATTTAGATAATCTTACTTTTATCCTCAGAAAGTGTTGTTGTATTAAAATAAACCATCAACCAAAAGAAAAAAAAATCCCAATAAAACCCTTGATCAAATTCATCCTACTTCTGGCCTCAAAAAAATTACAAAGATATGTGATTTATATGTTATCTTTCTGGAGAGCTCACACATTATATTTATACTTGATGAGAGGATATTGGAGGGGTCAAATATACCTAGAGCTGACCTAAACGTTTGGAGGGAGATGAACTTAAATGTGGAAATTTGAGGTCAAATTTAAAGTTTGGAGCCAAAATGTGAGATCGACCTAAATTTAAATTTGGATCATTGTTTCACTTCGATAAACCTTCTTTGACCTCTAAAATAATTAATCAAGTCCTTCAATAAATATAATTCTTAGCCTCATGAATTTAGTGCCATTCTAGTCAATGATAAACTTCCGCATCATCTCATTTTGGGGACATTGACCATAGGAATGGGACTTTGAGCTTCTAAGAGGTATATGTTTCAAACCATGAGGGGACTCCTTGAATTCCACATATAGTTTCAATCATACGATGAGAAATATCAAATGGTGACCATATAATGATCAAAATAATTGTACTCTACTTCTATTTTACTCAACTACTATGGGAAATATAAGGCTTCACATCCTTTCTTTCAATATTCTCGTCATTTAGGTCATCTCATTGATGCAATCTAGAAAAATATTAATAATTTTCATAGACCAACATTAGAATCAACGACAAAAAAATCAAACAATTTGTTGAGGTATTGGGTGGTTCTCTTATATGTTCTCTTCATGGTACTAGAATGGAAAATAAATTAGTCAAATATTGTGATGGTGTAGATATTTTTAGTTATTTTAACCCAACTCAAGTGAAAGATACTCATTCCATTTTCACTATTAACCTCTTCTAATCCAGAATTTGGTTCTTTTCTTTTTACAATAAATATTGATTACATGTGTTCATGTTATTTGTGAAAATTCTCAATTCATGGATGGTTGCAACTGTGATATTTTTTTGAGTTGTAAACTTACATGCCTATGATTTTGTTTCCTAGAATATTTGTGTAGTAGAATATACCAAGTATTATAATACCTCTACACAAAAAAAATTCTCCTAAATGATGGTATTAATGCTTGGATGGTGGCTCTAGAAAAGCTTAATGAAAAACATATATTACTTGAGGAGGTCCTACCCCATGGAAATACTTTTTCATGGAACTATATCTTCAAGTGGTTGTGATCAAGAAACGATTGGTTTCACTTAGTGGGTTAGTATTTATCGATTGTTCAATTTATATGATAAACTACTTGGGGATCACATGGATTATGCCAAATTAAGTGTATTGGGTCAAATAAATGAATTTATTTGAGGTGTCTCATTTTGTATCAAAAGATACTATGTATGAACAAGGATTGAGTATACTTCCCTATCTAACAATTATAGGATGTGGAGTTTGTCCTTGTGTAGAAACCATGGACACTTTTTCATATTTTGTATTTGGGGTAATTCACATAGTTTATGGTATGGTTTTAGGTCTTGGAGGTATTTATAATGTACTAATATGACCAAAAACTTTATAAAAATATTTTCCATTCTTTTGCTATGTATGGAAATTTAGAAACAAAATGACCACATTTTTTGTTATTCTACTAATCTTCCTAAGTGTTGGTTATTTTATTTCAGTGCTCAAGGATTTTTGTTTTGGAGGTGTAGATGACATGTAGGAACCTAGTTATGGAGATGTAATAAAATATATATCAAACCAAATGGAAGAGAGATTAATTTAATTTCATTACATCCATCTCCCATATGTACAATACAGGAGTATTTGAAAATATGTTCTTTCCAACTAGATCCTTTTACATTGACTGTATAAAATTGATCTATTCTCATTTTTTGTATTGGTTTGGACTAATAAATGTCATTTTTGAAAAAATAAATAGAAGAGAGAGGGATTCAACTGTTAAATACTTTTTTCCACTCTACTACATTTCAAGGTTGGATCCATCAACCACTCATCCATCACTTCCAATGACACTTTCTATTCTACCCCTCCAAATAATTCCTAAATATAAGAATAAGGTAGTTTTGATATCAAACATTAATATTACATATGATTATTTTTATCGTCATTTGGAATTTCGAAAATAAATGAGCTTCCCTCTCCTCTCGCAATCATATATCGAATTGAAAATGTTTGAAAATTTTGAACAAGTTATGGTAAAATAATTTTCCTAGTCCATTTGATCAGAATTAAAAATTGGGGATAAGATGGTATAATTTATAAAATATGTTTGGAGATTATAAGATCACAATAAAAACTATTTCTTTCCAATCGGCTATGTTTTCATTAATTTCTATTTTATTTTTACTAGTTATTGGTGTACTTGTTGCACTTGCCTCTCCCAATTATGCGTGAAATTGAAAAAATATTCTAGTTTTGAGATCATCATTACGGATGACATAAATAATTTTTTTAAGTGACCTTAATTCTTCCATATATTATATTTTCCATAGATATTTTAGGCTCAAAATCCCCATCCCTTCCTAGAGGGCTTTATAGCTATTCTAAAGGGCCTTTTCCTTTAGGACCAAGGTGGAGGGATTTTCTATGACCATAATCAAACAAAAAATTGAACCATCAAGAAATGGTATATACTTACCAATGGGATTTAATATATATGTATTTTTTACATTATGTTATATATGTATGAATTCGTGTATGTATGTATGTATGTATGTATGTAATGTGAGTAATATAAATGGTAAATTTTCTCTTTGCCGAGGAGAATATGTGGGCTCAATTTATGCTACCTACCTATCACATGAAATATGAAAATTAATATTTCATGCATTGATGGTATATTTTCCTCTCTTATTATTCAATTATGAAATTATAATTGAGAGAACAATCATTTCCATAAAAAAATGTTTCTTATGTTTTTTTTCTAGAGGAGATAAGATTTGAACTCATGATCTAAAGGATATGAGCCTTCCAAGCCACTAGATACTTTACTCTTCAATATTTTTTGATATCTTAGTCAAAATGGCTACAAAAAACAATCATGGAATATGTTATACCTATCCTTATATAGGAATACGGAACTATTTTATTATTTAATACACTTTAATAACTTTATTTTTTCATTTTATAAAACTCAATGTTGTTACCTTGGGAAATAATCATGCATGGGCCATCTCATGGAGTATCTATTTGGACAATATGAAGTCTGTATATTTGGATCTGTGTCCTCTATTTGAAAAACAATGTCAATGAAGATGTGTAGGTACACTAAAGTATGGTGAAGATTTCAAGTTTCTATGACTTTTCCATTTGTCATATAATTATTATTTTCATTATTCCTCCAAAAATAAAAAATAAATGACATTTTTATCCAATTCTTGTATCTTCTTCACTCTCTAAACGAGACTCTTTCTCACCATAATAGTTCAATCTTTATTATTACCTAACAAGAGTCAAAATATAGATTAGATTTTATATTGACAAATATTATGTTTATGAATTTTTTTGTTTTGGTAATTTTAATTGATATAATGATATCCCATTCACTAATGAAATTGGTGAATAAGAATTAGCCAAATTTACCTAATGTAGAAAAAAAATAAAAAGTTGCATGTGTGAATATATAACCTACAAAAATGCAAAATAATCCAACAATGGAAATAGCTACTAGCATGTCACTCCATAGAACTAATTAGCTAAAGGTTTGTGTTGATGGACCCATATGAAATTTTTTATTAGTTCATGCAAATAACCACAATAGGAAATTGGGAACATAAATTCAATATCCCAAACAACATGCTTAAATAAAAGCATCCATGCCCAAATAAATAGTGTTCATATTGAAAGGATTCTATACATTAATAAGTTGTGAATATTGTAACCATATATAATTTCTTAACCATCCCATTAAAAAAGTGTAAGACTTATTAAATTGCACTATATTACCTTGCCATAACATTATATGCTTGCAATTCCAATAGAAAGTAACCCATCCAATAGTATTTAGCATCTATTAAATTTCTAAAAATAAAGGAATCCTAGACTGAGATATTGCAAGTACGACCTATCCCATAACATCAGAAGGAAAACAATAAACAAAATATTTCTTATTTTTAATTTTCTTGTAACCACATGCATCTGAATCACTTTTAACTAGTATCAATGTAACTGAATGTAAAACTAGTGCAATAGCATAATTAACCAAAAAGTATCTAGGATTGATTGTCAAGGAAAATGAATTAATTATTATCATTAAAAGAATTTAACCAATCATGTAAGAATATACTATTTCATACATTTAATGTTGGAACACATGTTGAATATAAGAGTATATTAACCATATAATTCCTCAGGATGAGAAGATCGTATCCATTGAGGAAATATCGCTTGATAAAGATTTGTTTTTCTAGAGCACTAAAATAAAGAATAAAATCATTATGAACATAAAATTTCAAGGTATGGAAACCTATTATTAAACTAACCCATATAAGATGAGATATTATAGCTTCATTTTGCTTCAACACTCTTAGCAATAAATTATCCTTATTTTATTCTATATTATAATCACTAATGAAGAATATAGGTCCATAATTAAAGGACCCTATCATAATGACCACATCAATGTTTTGATGAAAAGTATATATGCAACTTCGGTGGTGAATTCATGTGTTGTGAATTCAAAGCTGGGTAAAAAATACATTTTTTGAGCTACCAAGGAAGTGATAATGACAAAGAATATTAAGTAAGACCTAATTGAAATGGAAGAGAATTATTGATTATGATATAGAAACCCCTATCTATGCATCCTACTATGCCTCCCAAATGAAAATTTTCCTCCAAAATATCATCAATATTGTGACTAGTCACAATATTGATTCTATACATATGACCAAGAATTGAAAAAGTAAAGGAAATAGCTAAATGGTGATGAGAAATATCATTCAACTATAAACTTTGAATTTGTGGATGGAATCCTCTGAGAATTTTTATAATAACAATTACCATACCCTAGGAGGTACCAAATACTTGAACATTGGAATCAATATTTTGCGTATAAAGATTCCATTTAATTATGAAAAGTGGTTAGAAACCTGAAGGATGTGGTAATAAATTTAAAAAATTATCCCACTTGACATGCACTCCCATTGATTTGGGAATATAGACATGAACTAAATTCCCCATCCAATCTGGAGAACTAACTCCAGATATTCATGAAAAATGGTGATAGAGGCAAGATTTGACATTTTTTAACCATGAAATATTTGGTATGGATTTAGGTGGTAGTTGTAAAATATTGTCTATTAAAAATATGGAAGAAAAAATAGCAAGGAAATAACTCCACCATAAAAATATTTATTAGTGCATAATCCAATTGTACACCACCATTGATAAACATCAAAATAAGAAATATTGCGTATATCAAAAGCACCTCATTGGGTAAATGCTCTTATAGCCAATTAATTCAAATAAGGATCTTGAATTACATGAGAAATGGATACTACATGTAAGAGATCACATACCCATGCTTCAATATTTTTATGCCAATCCACATGGAAAAATTTAATAGAGGTCCAACAAAAGACTAATGTCAACTTATCAAAGTGAAAAAAAAAGTCATGATAAACAGGTTCTTTTATAATATCATCATGGCTCTCAAGGTGATGTTTCATCCCAATACCGAAAAAAATATTATGAGTATTTGTACCTTGGATCGAGATTTTAATGAACTTTAGAAATCTTGATGCCATAAGGATTTTCAAATCCCTGTAGCCTTTATCCTACTGTAATAAATCCTCCAAGGAAGAATGCCTATATTGGGGTGTTTCCATCGAAAAGATAATAAGATCCTTCTATAACACTGATACGAATTTATACATGAACACAAAATAATACATATACAAACATAAAAATTGAGATGTAGCAGAAATAATACTTCATTTCATTAATATCAAAGAACTTAAATATGCTCACATGAAGAATGGAAATAAAATAACTCGGGCGATGGTAGCTTATCTTTGAGAAGAGAGCTTGTCGCTATATGCCTCTGAACTATGTTACAATGAGGTACAAAGGAAATTTTATTATAAAACAGTAAGTGAAAACCCTAAACAATAGAAACTCTAACCCCATGAGATGGAATGCCGAGAGTTTGTGGGCCTTGTTGGGGTTAGTTGGGTAGCCAACTCCTCGGGTTCATAACTTGGTCATATGATCTTTGTTTGGCGCGTAAGATACATCGTTAAAAATATTTATTTCATTAATACAATATTTTATGAGGGCCTATTATGGACCTCAAAAAAATTCCATTTAGGGGGTCAAAACAACTCCGGAAGATTAGGATCTGAAAAACTACTAAAAATACTAAATTTTACTATAATCAAGGAAACAAATGAAACTAACTACAGGTCTAGTTGGAATAGGTAGGTGGAAACCAATATCCACTTGTATCATTCTTCCCCCATTATGAATAAATGGCCCCCATTGCATGCATAGGCTCCATAAGATGAGCAAATTTATGTTCAACTTGGTCCCTAGTGAACCACTTTCCTTGCTAAAGGAGTTGGTTTGCTTTGACAACTCGATGGAGTTGGATCCTCTTTTTTCGAGTGTTCTTGATCTGTGTGTCCATGATCCTGTAATTTGTGGAATGTTCAATGCAGCTTGGATTGATTTCTATTGGTGTCAACTACTCAGCGGCATCATATTTTCCCAACAATGGGGGAAAGTATGGTCAGAATGAGTCCACATTGAATACTGGGTGTAGGGAAATGAGTGGTGGAATCTGAAGCTTAAAGGAATTGTCCCCTATAGCCTTGGTGATGGTATATAAACCATATTAGAGTAGGGGAATTTTTTGGTGGGGCCGAGCGAGGCACTCTTTCTACAAATGTAACCAAAATTTGTCGCCCACCTCGAACCTATGTGGCACCCAATGTTGATCACGGCATTTCTTGTACTTAGCATTTTCTATGTCCAATATTCCATGGACCTACTATTGGATGTGATGAATGTGCTCAATTAAGTTGTTATCCCTGTAAAAATTTTCGTGTACATGAGTCGAATCTTCTTGAGTAGCTGTAAATCGTGTGGCCACATCAATGGGACATGGTGGCTAGAATCCCAACCTAACCTGAAAGGGTTGTTGCTAGTTGAGATATGAAGAGATATGTTGTAACGATGTTGGAAATAGGGGAGTCTTTCATCCCATGTGCGTGGATTCTTTGAGTTGTACATGGGTATAAATGTGCATGATCATCATGTTGATGACCTTTGTTTGGACATCATTTTTGGGGTGGAAGGTTGTGTAATTATTGGGATTTGTATCCAGCATCAACCAGAGGCTTGAAAAAAATGTAATTAGAAAATTTTTGTCCCAATTTGATGTAATGTACTTTGGAATCCAAAAGTGTACCCACACTCATTCATAGAAGGGTTTAGCAGTGGCTTATGTTGTGATATTGTTCTTGCAGACTACAAGAATTACCATCTTAGATAATTTGTTGACGACCATGAAAACACAGTTGTTTGCATGTTGAGTAAAATGAAGTCCTGACATGTAATATATTGATATGGATTCTCATGGCCAACTAGGAGTAGGAAGAGGAGTATATATGCCTTTATTCTTGATGCTTATTTTGTAAATGGCACAGGTGATGCAGTGTCTGATGTACTTCCCAACATCCTGTTGAATATGGTGGAGGTGCTCTTACCAACTTTGGATGCAAATCAGGATGTCTTGCTAATACACAACCATGAATGAGTTGGTGAAGGGATGCAAGATTTCTTCCATAAACCTCATGATGGTTTTATGGGAATTCATCAACCTAAAAGTAATTACCAGCCATTCGAAGAGGCCCTCCTTGGATGTGAAGGAAGTATACCACACATCAGAGAGTTCAATTGGTACCTAGTGATATCCCAACTACAAGTCAATCTTTCTTTGGTCCCCTTGAGCTCGTAAAAAATGTCATCAATTTGTCGGATTAGATGCATATTCTTAATAGTGTTCGTATTTAGCTCCCGATAGTAAATATAGTATCTAGGTGTTGTCCTTCCTTTTTACCAACACAACCGGGCTCCAATAGGGTGATGAACTTAGCCTCATGTGCCCTTTTTGCAATAGATCCTCAATTCGATTCTTGATTTAATCATTCTCCAAAATAGAGTCATGATATATTGGCCCGTTAGGTAGCGACGCGCCTGTGGTCAGATCGATGGAGTGCTTGATGTGACAATGTAGGGGTACCCCTATGGGTGAGGTGAATATTTCCCTATTCTCCTCCACAACATTTTCCATTTTCTACTTCCATACGAAGGAGCATTGTATGGAGGTCGTGGATGTGGCCAGAATATTCTTCTTGCCTTTAGGGCTAATCATAAATACGATAAATTTCCTGGTCCGGGAAATGATCTTACTGCATCACTTTGTAGAGATCAAAAAGATGGTGGTAGGAGGTGCTACACCTGGTATCATGTACAACTTATTTCCAAAATAAATAATAATAGTTCGAGGCCTAGACTCATACATAACATGAAGCTTCCACAAGTATGGTCAGCCTTATAATACATCACAAAATTCAAGAGGCATAACATCACACAGTACCCAATCCATGAAGGGCTTGATTTTTTAGGGAAGGCAACACTGCTCATTGACATGGATATCTCATCCTTAGTGAAGCCACTCAATGGTGTACAACTACGAGTGTGGTATGGTAGGTAAGCCTAACTTCTTCATGAAATTTGTTGAAATGAGGATGTTCTGTATTTTTTTGGCGATAATGAACTACAATAGAGAATCCTTCACCTACATATATGGGTGGAAGAACTGCCCCCCCTCCTCTAGCTCTTTGGGCTCAATATTTCAGATATTGGTGGTGGAAATGGTGGAACTAGGCTACACATAAATAATATGCTTCCCTTTTTCATTCTCCTTGTCGAGTTATGACTTAGAGTCAGAAAATTCATCTGATTCGGAATCTTTCTGCTTGGCCACCAATGACAGACTGGCTCGACACTCACTTCTATTGTGAGTGGGGCTCTTGTAAAACTTAAACAATTTCCTTCGGTCCTTATTTATCATTGGGGTGTTTTTCTTCGCTTGCGAATTTGGTAGGTTGTGCTAGGTCACCCCACCTTGGCTTTGTCCTTTGTTTTGCGTTTTGTGGGCACCTTTCCCTTCCTTCAGATTCATAGATCCAAAGTCTCGCTTCTTCTGTTTAAATTTCTTCTCGATGTTGACAGTGTATTGATAGGTGGTGCCAAGCAAGGAGATGTCTAGGAAATCCATCTCCTCCTAGATGTGCTTGTGTATACAACCACGGTACTTAAGTACCAAATGCTGCTCATAATCCTTGATACCCAACTTTGTTTGAAGGCTATGAAAATTATTTGTGAACTTCGACACATCTTGGTCCTTTCCTTGTCCCAGCATGGTGTTACACCATTTTTTGGTCATCTAACCTTTTATCATTAGATGGACCCAAGTACACCATGTAAGACCAGTTTTACCCCAAGTAAAACTGCTTTCACTATGTTAAATTAGGAAACCCCAAAAGGAAATATTAAACAAACCCATATTTGTTTGATTTTCCTCACGGAATAATTAATTAAACCATAATTTAATTATTATTCCTAGTCATGCTTAACCCAAAAACAAAGAAATTAATGAGATAAACCCATAAGTTATCTTATTATTTTCTAGGAATAATTATTTAATAATATTCCTTGTTAAATATGACCAAATCACCCACCATTAATCAAATAAATCATTATTTATTTGATTAATCTCCCAACCACTTCCTTAAAAAGATAAATAAATCATTTATTTATTTATTTTTCACTAATCAAGGGATTTGACCCAAGTCAAACACCCTTTCCCTCCAACAAATAATAATAAAATATTCCATATAGGTGGATCTAGATTTGGTTAACATTATTTTAATCATGCACCAAGATCTAGAATGACCCAATATTTTGTTATAAATAGGAGGGTTCTCCCCATCATTCTTCACCTTTTGTTGCATATTAGATCACTCTGGATCTATACACTTGGTCTCATTTCTGCCATTTTGCTCCCATTGAGCTCTACCTTCTACATTGGGTTTTTCTACATCTACAAGAGAGAGAAAGCTTAGATCTGAAGTGCTGAGGACTACAAAGAACCCATCCCATTGAGGAGATTTGGATACACCTTCTTGTTTCCTCCCAGGTGCCCTGTAATATAAAAATTCATTCAAAAATCATGTTCTTGTCTTGTCTGTTGGATGCATGGAGCAAACTCTTTACTTTACTGCTTAATGTCTTTCCATTTATAGATCTGTTTGTTGCAGCATTTTTACTACTAATCGCAGATCTGAAGATGTTTGGCAGCCTCTATTGTTGTTAGGGCTATTAGTTATGCGTAGCTAAAGTGGTTCTTTTTCGTACACTTCGACGAAGAATTCATGCTAACAAATGGCGACTCCACACGGGTTTTAAATTACGACCGCTGTCGTTTTTCATATTCCTGCATATCCAGCTACTTCAGGCCCTAGGGCTTCTTTTCAGCTGCTTAGTTTTCCTCTTTTTATGTCATTTTCTCACATAAAACCCTAAAAACTTAAAATTTCTAACTTCCGTGTGTTTCTGGCCCTATTGCGCAGGTAAGCGACACCCATTGCCCAAAAATGACAACTTTCTGAAAATCTGCCCGGCAGAGACAGCCCAGACCCGGGGGTTGCACTTTTGGCCCTAAACACAACGACTTGGACCTCAGTGCTGCCCCCTTAAACTTGTTTTAGAGCACACTTGCACTCTGGATCAGTCGGAAAAGCTGCGACACACCCCTTTTTCAGCTATTTTTAACATCATTTAGGGTTACTGTTGCGGCTATTTTCGGGTCTTCCAGCCTCTATCTCAGCCCGCCTTGACCAAGATCTGATCTGTTTTTACTCATCTAAGTGGGAACCCAGCCCCTTAGGGCTTTAGTACCCTCCACTTTTTGTGGAAGAGTTTTAGCTATTTCAGCTGTCGGTTTCAGAGCTTCAGCCCCCTCTTTTCCAGATCTGTTACCTCCCTTTCAGATCCATTAAAATCAGCCTCTTTTCCTTTCAAATCACCTATTGTCGTTTTGTTTGGACCTCCTTTGACGGCCTCTGAGCAAACTCTTTACTTTACTACTTAATGTCTTTCCATTTATAGATCCGTTTGTTGCAGCACTTTAACTACTAATTGCAGATCTGAAGATGTTTTGCAGCCATTATTGTTGTTAGGGCTATTAGTTATGCGTAGCTAAAGTGGTTCTTTTTCGTACACTTCGACGAAGAATTCATACTAACAAATGGCGACTCCACACTGGTTTTAAATTACGACCGCTGTCGTTTTTCATATTCCTGCATATCCAGCTACTTCAGGCCCTAGGGCTTCTTTTCAGCTGCTTAGTTTTCCTCTTTTTATGTCATTTTTTCTCACATAAAACCCTAAAAACTTAAAATTTCTAACTTCCGTGTGTTTCTGGCCCTATTGCGCAGGTAAGCGACACCAGCCGCAACTGAGACGGCAACTTTTCAAAAAATCTGCCGCCGAAACAGCCGGAACGGGGGGGTCGCACCTTTTGGCCCAAAACCTGACCCGGATCCTGTGGCCGCACTTTTTTTTTCGCTTTGCGACCCGCACTTCAAAATTAGTCAGAAAACTGCGATCAGCTTTTTCCAAAGATTTTTCCAATTTTTCCGGGTTCCCACGTTGTTCTTCGTCGTGTCTTCCAGCCTCATCTCATGCCCCGCTCTCGACTCGCATCCGATCTGCTATCAGTCTGGTGGGGGAGTCCCAGCCTTTGGGGCTTTAGTACCTCCACTTTTGGTGGAA